>JAWNNV010000807.1:3600000-3979378 GCA_035044485.1 Scaptomyza reducta | reverse complement strand
AGGAACATTTAAATTGAATTTAATTTATTTTTCTACTTCGAAATGTTATTTTTTTTTTATTTTGTATTTTATTGACTTTCAATACTTGTGGACCATAAATAATGTTTAAAGTTAATAACGATGCTGTCTTTAAGTGAGCTGCATGTTTTTACTTTCCCTTTTTTCATAATGGTACAGGAAGTATTATAACTTAAGATACAAGGATGAAAATATATTTTCTAAATGCATTAATCATATTTTCTAATGCTTAGACCATTTTTTTTTTTTTTAAACTACATTAAAGAGTAAGATTGTAATAAAATAGTAAAAAAAAAAAATAATAATTAAAATGGAAAGTTAAAGGCACGTAAAAGTATCTGAACCAATAATTGATTCCTTGAAATCTTTTAAACCAAATCAGCGCCATCTACGCACAGGAAGCGGCAACTACAGCACGCGCTGCTTGTCAGCGGTATAAAGCAGTAAACACAAGCAGTGCAAAAAGCACAGAACAAGCAGTTTAAACTCACTCAAAAACACTTGAAAAATACACCGAACTTTAGAATACACTTAACTAAGACAATCCAAAATTGTATCATATTTGCCACCCTCAACAGTTAATAAACATTATATTTTTTGTGTTCCTCTTGGCTTTAGAAACGAAAGTATTTATTTAATAATCGTATAAAGTAATACAGATATTTACATGGTTCAAATATATATATATATATTAAATCCTGTTTATAAACTAACATCGTAATGAGAAATTATATAATAGACACACAGAAAAAACTTCAATGTTTTGTATGGCTAAATTTTAAGATTATGCTTAAATAGTTTTATAATTTTTATGTTTTTTTTGTCTTGGGGTAAAATAAAAAAATTTGTACTGAAATCAATTAAAAAATATATGATATAAATGGGGGACAGAACTAAAAATAATTGAAATTAAAAGCAATTAATGATATATGACGATATATATATACAATAAAATTCGATAAAAAATTAAAAATAAATTTTTTTCAACGGTGGGAAAAATTAAAAAATAAAATGATAAAAAAACAACTACGACAAATAGTTTTTAGTAGATCTTGGGCACAATATTGTAGGGTACTTGGAAGCAATAGCGATGCCAGGACGAATGATAACGCGTCTGATTCCGGGCACTAGTGCGTGTGGCACGATGCAACAGCACAACGATGAGCAGCCCCAGCGAAAGCAATGGTGGCCAAGCTGGACGCAGGAGCATGGGCAAACCCAAAGCACACATGGCCAGGATGTCGCCCAAGTAGTTGGGCTGCCGCAGGCGACCCCAAAGGCCGCCGAGCAGCAAGCGATTGCCCTGATAGGTATGTATGGTCGCGACATCCGCAAAGATCGGATTCTGTGAGTTCAGACGAAACTTGTACTTGAAGGCGCAGCTATAGCGCTTGATGCAGAGGCCCAGCAACAGGAGCAGGAGCACGCCATAGGGCGCCAAGCAGCAAGTAATGGGCACACGTTGCTCATAAAAATATTTGCTAACGGAGCTGAGGAGATACGGCGTCAGGGCATAGCGTAGCAGTGTGAGGCAGCCATAGCCCTCATGTTGCAGCTCAAAGGAGCAGCTCAGATGATGCTCAAAGATCAACGCATCGAGCACATAGAGTAAGAGGCAACTGGCTGCCAGCAGTGTGCCTGCATCATAGTTGAGATTCTGCCAATAGTAATGCGCCACATACACATAGCTCTCCTGCGCCTGTGGATACTGTGGCCATTGGAGCGTCTGATAGATGTAGCTGGCGGCATACAGCAAGGTGCTGACGAGCGACAGACGATAGTAGTATTGCTTCCAGTCGACGCGACCCAACCAACGGGGATTCAGTTGCCGACCCAAGGCATAGTCGATCACAAAGTTGCCACTGCAACCGTATTCGTTGGCCAGAGTCTGGCGCAGCACATTGTACTTGTTGGTGTCGAGGCGAAAGTAGCTCCAGGTGGCCGCCACAAAGGCGCTGATTAGTCCGTAGATGCAGAAGCGTAGATAGTGACGCAACACAAAGCTGACAATCGGATATCGTAGATACTCTACAATGGCGCCGGCCAGCAACAAGGTCAGACCGACACCCAAGCCATTAAACTTGTAGGTTTCACGTGTCAGATGGACACGACGTCCTGGTAGCAGGGCCACGAGCAGAAAGACCACAAACTGATAGGCCGTAAAGACGCCAACGACATGGATTTGGAACACCTGCTTGCTGATATAGGGCCAGTCGAGCAGCGCATTGAGATTGATCCGCTTCAGCTGGCAGGCATTGCGTGCCGTGCAGCTCCAGGTGAGATAGTAGACAGCAGCTGGGATGGCGAGCAGCAGGAACAATGCTCCTGGCCAGCCGCCGAATTCGCGTTGCAGCAAGAGTTTTTGGCATGCTTTGCCCAGCAGCGGTGTCACCGATTGCCGCGTCACATTGAAGCTACGGAATTGCTCATCCTCATCCTCAAATGTGTCATGGCCATGCTGCTCCTGCTCCTCCGGGATATCCTCTTCGCCGGTGGAATAGCTACGCTTCGAACTCTTGCCATCATCGTAAACGGAACGCGAAACGGAACGCGACATGGAGCGACTATAATGACTGCTACCATCCTCTGTGTTTGTGGTTGGTGTTGCCGCACGCACCACATTCGATATGGTCTGCGACACAGATCGACGCAATCGATCTGTTAGACGTTTGCGTATGGATTCCGTGTCCACATCATCCGTTCCGGTGCCACCTTCCGAGTGTATCGCCAGGCGCTGTGTGGTTGTTGTGCTGCTGCTGTAGGTGCGGGTCACATTCGGGCTGTTCACCGAGCTGGTCATCAGGGATTGATTGGGTGCACGCGTCGATGTATTTGTTGTCATGGTCAGGGGCAAGCTGCTGCTGGTGTTGTTCAAGCGGCGTACAGGAGACTGGACCTGGAGAATGGGGGGGGGTTAAATTGTCAATATAGAAGCTAATCCATTATTTAAAGCATTCCCAGCACTGATTAGACAAACAAGATAAGAGCTTTGATAGCTGACAGGAAAACCGGTTATTAAGAGAGATAAAGAGAGAGCGAACCTACACTAACCTCATTTACTTCCTTAATGGGCGTTGGAGCTTTAATCGTTGCCTTGACAGACAGGGGCACGTTGACTGTGGGTTGCCCGGCTGCGGAGCGAGGCCTGCTCGAGCGTCGTGGTCGTGGACCCAAATCTGATGTTGTAGCTGGTACTGGTACTGGTGCTGGCGCCACCTTGTTGCGGATGGGCGAAGCACGTGTGCGCGTAGGTCCGCCGACAGATGACACTGCAGTAGCGCTGGCGCGTCTGGTCTGAGTTGGAGCGGACTGCGCTGCGGCCAGGGGTGCATAGTCGTCAGGCTTACGCGAACGTCTCAGGCGTCGATCCATGGTGTGTAGTTGAGGGTTCTATGTAGGTGGCCGCGAGTGTGCTGTAAGTGTGTATATCACAAAAAATTTATTTATATAATATATTATTTGGAATGGCACGATATATATTTTATTTATAGTTTGCGGAGAGCGCGCGCACACACACACATATACACAAACGCACATTTGTATTTACACTTTCCCGCCCTGCCGTCTACAACAACAACAGCAACAACACTATTCACACTGGCACACACAAAAGGGCGCGTACTGTACCCGGCGACGTCGACAGCGCTGCGTGCAGCGACTGCAGCATCAATTGTTGTCTGTATTTTTTATGCACTTACAATTAAACAGCAGACAATGTGCTTTGTATGATATTCGTTAACTTTTCCTTTCTCTTTGATTTTTTTTTTCAAATAACAGACAGTTTTATCTTAAAATTACACATTAAACTTGCTTATCGTAGCGCTTTATGGAAAAAGACGCTCGTCGCTTCGACTGAATGCGGCAGAAATTTTGTTGTAAATGAGCGCGGTAACGCATTAGCATGTCTGCGTGTGTATACGTTGGCGTTTCGCGGTGAATGGTTGCGCCCGCAAGAGCTGCCAACTAGCTTGTAAATAGTTTGCTGCCGTTAATTTGTTATACAAGAAAAACAAAATCAAGCGAATAATAGTTATTTTAAAAATAGATTTAAATGGTTATGTTTTTGATTTATGAATTTCTTAACAAATTTCATTATTTATTCGCACTGCTTGACCACCCTGTCGCATTTGCATTTTTAGCGCGTTTGCTGTCATTTTTAGCACATTCCCTAGCTGCCTTTTCGCACACACATAATTTCCACAAACAAGAACAAGGCAACAAAAGACAGGAAGAAAGTTAAAAAAAAAATTCTTAAAATCAAGAAGAAACTTTACAGAAGCTTTTCTGTCACTTCGAATAATGTAAGTAGCACAAATACACAAAAAACAACTAAATTCCTCGATGCTAAATACAGCAAAAATGTTGTGCAACCCACACACATAAATTACCAGTAATTTGTAACTGTTATGAAAACGTCTCTCTCCTTAAAAAAAAAATAAAAATAACTCTTTGGCCGTGCCCCAAACAATAGCGCAGCAGCCGAAAGTAACGAATCGAGCTTCAGTTCTAAGCACAATGGTCACACCGCAATCACCCACACCAATGTTTAACGGGCTGGACGACGATTTGTACAATGATGCCAAATATTCGCATGAGATAAACGACAAAATGCGCGTCCCAAAGCGCATTAAGGCCACCGGGGAATACTCGGACGAGGATCGTTTGCTATCGAATCAAAATGGTATGATTAGCTCGTGGAACTATCATGACAAGATCGACATGAACGTGCCCGATCGCATCGTTGTGCTCGGCCACAATCAGCATCTGGAGACACGTTCGGCACCGCGCGAAATCCAATTGGAAACTCAATATTGCCCAAGAATCCGTCGTTGGGATTTGTACGCGTACAGACGCCACCGCGTGTCATCACGCTAACCGATCATCATTTTCCATCGGCATCCGAGGAAAGTTCACCACACAAACATAATAATGGCAATCTCTATGGTCATCCCGAACTCGATGTGGATAATTATGATGACGACAACGATGACGAGCATCGTGCCACACAATATGTGCGTTCCAATGGCAACATACGCATGGGCTTTCAGAACAGCAACGATGCCCATTCGGTTGAATCCGATTCGCAGGTGAGCCTAAAACATTTACGCGTTACGTCACACAATATTTCAACATTTCGTGACGATAGCAAAACATTTCAATTCCAGTAATCTGTTAATTCATTATCAGCCAGTCTGTAATGCAACATGACGAAACGGCATAGAACTTTCCACCGCAAAGCAAAACCACATTTCAAAAAAAAGCTTTTCTTTAGTTTGTATTGTATATTTGTAACATCAAAATTTTGTATAATCGGGAACGTTGTTTGTTTTATTCGCTTGAGCAGTTTGTAACTTCAACATGATTCGTCGTCGACTCCTTCTCATCCTTGACTGGCTTGACGAAGGCACGACACTTCCACACCTCCATTTCGGTGGGCAGGCACTTGCAAAAATCGTAATCACACTCGCCCAGCGTATGAATATGCTCCGCGGGCTTAAAGTAGTGTAGACCACGTCCGATCTTGATGATTATGCCCGAGCTGAGTACAATTTTGCGATCATGCAACGTTTCATCGAGCAGGAAATGCATGTATATCTTGCCTGTTGCCAAATCGTCACGGATCTTTTTAAGGCTCTTCAATTGTTCGTGCGGCGCCTTGGTGTCCGGTCGTGTCGTCAGCCGCACATACTTGAGGAAGCGACAATTCTTCACGAGCACCTCGAGAAAATTGATGAGATTCCTGAAATGTTGCGACTCGCTGAGATGTGGCTCATTGAGATGCGCCTCGCCCACACCATCGTTGAGATACATGCCAAGCAAACGCTGATAGCTGCGTCCTCGCGTATCTCGATCAAGTGTGATGCGTTCGATCAATTTGCTATTATTCAAATGCTCCTTAACCTGGTCCCTAATCTTCTTGGCCCTCGGCTCATACATTGCCAGATACTTAAGGCAGAGCTGCTGCTTGTGTGGCTCCAAAATGGACATTTGACTCAACTTGTGTATGCCTTCGTCGTATAGCAATATCGATTCCATAATGTGTCCACTTTGTTCACACTTTAGTGCATCTGTAAAGTAAGCCAGTTTGGCCAAATCTTCATTTTCGGAAAAATACGCGAGTGACATATTGATTTTGGGGGGAAACTTTTAATATCTGTTTTCTAAAATTTTGTGTATATGAGTTTGTTTGTGAGCTCACTGAAAAGTCTGCGACTGCTATAAGTTTTAGTCCTAATCAAATTCAAATTCTTAAACATAAACGTCAAAATTCAAAAAAAGATTTGTTTTTTTTTTTCATATCTTATATTTTATATATATGTACTATGGTTCGTCCCAACTTTTCTGTAAGTTGGCATCAAACTATTTAATAGCTTAACTAATGATATATTTTTTTTCCCATTATAGCTTACAACGGGCAGCGGAAACAAACGCTCTCAGCTGGTGCAGCAACAGCAGCATGTGCAGAACAATCTGGATGCTTCGATGCTGAGTCAGCGCGAAGGTACGCCCATCGGCGAGTTGACACCGCACGAGGAGATACTCTATCTGCGCCGCCAGCTGGCCAAACTCAATCGTCGCGTTCTCAACATTGAGATCAACAATGAGCAGCGTTTGCAACGGGAGAAGATTGTCTATTGCCTGGGACTCGCGTACTTTGTGTTGAAGACCATCTTTTGGCTGAATCGCAACTAAACATATGGATTTCAGGATTTTGTTAACCTGACGGGTGCTTTTATTATCCTCTTCGTTTGCTGCACACACAAACACACACACACACACACTCATCATCTGTAAATGGCTCTGGGAGAGAGACTTTTCTGGGTTCATTTTATTTTTTTTTTTGTAATTATTTTGCGCCATATTTGTTTTAAGTTATGTAATTAAATAAGCACAACATTGATTTGTTTGTCCATCGTGGAAACCAAAAAAAAAGAGAAAAGTCAAAAGTAATAGATTTTTAATATTTGTAAAGATTTGCGATAACATTTTTTGAAGTACTTTTGTTATGTGAACAACCCAACCAAAATTGTATCTTGTGTGTAATTCGATTCTGTACCAAATCCAAAGCACGGCACTGAAATATTATATTTATATACTTCTATATGATATGTATGTGGTACTATCTATGACTTAATATAGCGCATTAATAATTCTTTGATCTGTATTCGTTGTGTGCTTTTTGTTAAACGTTAGTATTTAGCTCTAAACATTGTTAATCCCATGGAGATAGAAAACTTTAATCCCAACAAACTGAAAAAAGAAAATAATATTTAACTCAAAACGGTATTTGTATGCAAAAGTTTGATATGATATATCTTATGAATTTTAAGTGAATATGTTTGATTGCAGAAGATGAAATCATTTAGTTTTAGTGAACGATTATTGAATTAACTATGATATTTAAAAAACATAAAATAAATAAGATAAAACTTTTTAATGTGTTTTTCTTTCAACACCTTTAAAAAAAAAATCACTTTTCATATATTTTTAACACATTTAAAAAATGTTTAATTTATTTTATTTGTTTCTCATATTGGAATTAAATTAAATATATATGTATTAATTAAGACTACAGATTAAATGCAAATACATTTTCAGATTTGTATTTGTTTTTTGTATTTTGCAAACATCTTTTCAGGGTTTAACAAAATGATGTTTTTCTCTAGAGTTCAATAATTACGAAAAACAAAAAAAAACCTGAGCGAAATTTCGTTCGTCTTTTATTTTCTTTGAACGTTGGGGGAAAAAAGCTCTCTTTGAACGCATTCTTTTCTGTTTTGTACAATCACTTTATCATGTGTTTATCGATCTATATATATATATATATGAGACGCCGTGTTGTCTGGCCGGACCCTAGCAATGTGTTATCATATGTTTTTTTTTGTTGTATTTTGAGAACAATTTGATTTCGATTTTTTGTAGTTTTTATTTATAATGGAATTACGTTATTGTTTAATTTACAAAGATTTTCTTTTTTCTTATTTGCAAGATACACAGATTAGATCAACATTTGTTTTCTTTTTCAACTTAAATATGAGTTTTTTGTTTCTTTTTCAAAGAGCAGAATTCAAATGAATCCCACAACAGTTGATCTCAAACTTAAGAACCATCGGTTTGTCCTCTCTCCTCTTGTAAATGTGTATTCTAAAATGAAAAACGCCTACTTTTAAACTTAAAATCTTATGTATAAATACAATTTTATTTTAACTGACGACGCCAACTATTTTGCTGCTGCAACTTTCAACTTGATATTGTGTTTCTATGCTGTATAGAAGCGGTTTAAATGTTTTAACTCTTCTCTTTGTTGTTTTGGGTATGGCTGGATCGTATGTGGAGTGTTGTTGTTGCTGTTGTTTTGTGTTTGTATGTGTGTTGGTGGTGGGGTAAAGTAGTTTAAGGACAAAATGCGTTTGACTGATTGATGACAGATGTGGGGGGGAGCGGGGTCCAACACTTTTGATATTCATGTGTGGTAGTATTTGTATTTTTTGATGACACCTATGTTAGCAGTCGTTTACTCGCTCTCATCATCGTCGTCATCATCGGATTCGTCTTTTTTGCTTTTTTTCGCTGGTTTTTTCGCAGGCTTTGAACGTTTCTTGGCACCGCCATTGGCAGCACTGCTGCCGCCGTTGGCCTCGAAGTCCTTAACGGCGCGATCATAATCATCCTTGGCCTTGGCTGCCTTTGCCTCCCACTCCTACAAACAAGAAATTCCAAAATTAGTATGTATTAGCAAAAAAAAAATAAAATAAATTTAATTAACCTTGAAGATTTGCTAATTACTTACCGACTTATCCTTCATTGCTCTCCATAATTCACCACCGCGCTTGGCCACCTCGGTGACTTTGATGCCGGGATGTTCCTTTTTGATCGATTCGCGAGCGCTGTTCAGCCACAGCATGTAAGCGGATAGTGGACGTTTTGGTTTATCGGCCATCTTTTTTTTTTTTTGTGTTTTGTGTGTGTGTGTTGAAGTTACTAAATTAATGTGTGCTATTAGCTTTGAGCTGTAAATAAATATTAAAAGGAAAAAATGTATGCGTTAGTATCCATTGTATGAAAAATATACACGCTATCTGTACGCAGCAAGCGATAGCCATAAGAACTGCCGCTCAGACCAGAGACGAGAGAAGCCACCACCAACCAACGAGCCAAGCCAGTAAGCAAGCACACACATACATGCAGCAATGGCCGCGCAATGCGGCGCATCAAGAGAGATGGCTATACTACACAGACGCACACACACACTCACACATGTATACCGTGTGCTGGCGGCAGCGCCAACATTTTGAGAAAAGCGCGCGCGCGCGTCTTTCTAGTTCAAACGGGAGCAGAGTGTGCGCAGCTAATAATAATCACGTATCAAAATTAATTGCATATTAAATAAACAAAAGAACATCATTTAAATGTCAAATTTCCGCATTTTTAGAAGAGCAGCCATTTTTTTTCATTGCTCCCTCATCACACCAGCCAGCGAGTGCAAACGACCGAAATGGCAACACTTTTTCTGTATGTACTGGCCTCGGACTGGCTGCTTGCTTGGCTGCCTGCCTGCCTGTGTGCCTGTATGGTACAGCAGCGTCGTGTATGCGACGCGCTCTTTTGCACAGCGCCAAGCGACGTTTTGTATGAAAAATGTACTACAAAGAGCAAATTATATGGGAAAAAGGCAAGTAGCAGACGAAAATGTACAGAAAATTTTACTACATGTGCATATTGACATGATTTGTAGTCAGCGTTGATAAACTTAAATTTAATATTCGTTGTCTATTTAATAAACTATATATTTCACTTTGATAAAGAATTGACTGCTTTTGTTTAATGTTTTAATGCCTATATTCGTTTACTATTATTGAATAAAAGAAACTGGAATATTGTGTCACACTTTTAAATTTAGTTTTTGCCTTGCACAAATTTATTTTAATTTTTCTTTTTGGACGTTGCTTGCGATTACCAACCTTTCACGTTTCGTTTCTAACTTCAACTGTACTGAGTGAAGCCAGCAGAAAGGCAAGCAAACCAAAATCAGCCATCGCCAACGATGCCCGCTGACGGCAGCAGCGACGTCAGCAGCAGATAAATTGCCGGCAAGTTATTTTCTCTGAGAGAACGAGAGAGCACAAGAGTGCGAGGCAAAGAAGAGACGCAGCTAAATGCAGAGTAAAAACAAATACAAATACGGAAACAAAGTAAAATATGTAAATAGGTGAAAAAGGCGCGAAATTTCGTTAACTGCGCGCGCCTTATCAAACAAAATGTATTGTTTATGAGAAAAAGTAACACAACTTTGAAGCATAATTATGCAAAATTAATTAAATTAATAGCCTAGGCAGCCATTTTGATACAGCGCCGCTCACGGCGAGCAAAAAAAGCCCGAAATGGCAACGCTTTGGTCTCTTGGTACAGCAGCGTCGTACTTGTCAAAGCGACGAACTGAAGTGTGCTCACAAGACGGCGAAAGCTTGAATAATAAATGTTGAAAATTGTCGTTTATTCTACTTGTTCAAGTAAATATTGCTTCACTGCACATTTTTTTTAAAAAAAAATATTTGTATTTGGGTCTTCCACGTATTATTATTAATTCACTATAAACACTTAATATAATTATGCACAACATTTTCAAGACGAAACCAACCTTTCTCGTGTGTTGCTCAATTTTAACTGTACAGACTCTGAGTTCGCTGTCTTAACGAAAGCAAGCAGCTGCTAGCAGTTGAGAGCGACGCAACCGACCCAAGCAGCAATGCTGCTTAGGATGTGTGCGTGAATGTACATGCACTCAAATGACTCACGACTTAACACGATCCTTCTAAAACTCTTATAATTGGATGCATATAAATCAGTTAGTACCATAATAAACTACAGAAAATTATATTTTATTAGTTTGTATATCATAAAGAATATTAATTTTTCTTTATCAATTTATAGTATTTTTGCTATTTGAAAGTTGCTCGCGGCACGAAACCATATCTAAAAGAGAGCGAGTGAAACGGCCAGCCGGCAAATTATCTGAGACCGTCGGTGAGATAAATCAGAAGTATGCAACGAAAGCAGAAACGCCGCTAAATACCAATGTAAAAACAAAAATAGCGTCAATAATAGTCTGTTTGAAATATATGCAAGCATAAAACGCATTTGCAATAAAAACAAATTCAAATTAGCTATTAAGCTTATATGAAGCATCTGCAATTTGATCAATATGTCCCCATATCTATTGGCCCCGAGTGGAGTTAAGTTTCCACACATACACGACAAAGGCGAGAACAGCCAATGGCTCTCTCACTGGTGTACTGGTACATACAAAACGAGGTCTGACTGACACCTCATTTAAAAATGGCGCCAAAACAACAGCAAATTGAATATGAGAAACAATTTTAAAACATTTTTTGCACACTTTAAACAGGCATTAAACTTATGCCGTTACTTAAATATTTACATGTGCATGTTGATTTAGTTTTCGTTTTTAAATGTTGCTAATTTTTTGTGAGACAACCTTGATGCTTTCTCAATATTGGGCTCTTCAAGTCTGACACGCGCACAAACTGGTTACATACATAACATACATACATATATGTATAAACAAATTTTACTCACCCGCAACTGTATGTAAAAATTAAAATCACAAAATCAAGCTAGAATTACCAAAGTATAAATATTTGCTTCTGCCTTGCGTTCTTGCGTTCTTTCGTTACGGCTTTGGTTGGTGTACAATGCTTTCAACTTGACTTATGGCAACCAGCTTTCTGTCATGCGTACTAAAGACTACAACAGACAAGGTTGGAACTATAAGGTGACGTCACAACTGAACGCGATTTAAATGTTGTAATATTTTTTCACGTACAAAAAAATACCACTTTGATACAGTACTGGTTACGGATAGAAATGATTTAAACTTGAATATGTTTTGCTCAGCTGATACATAGAAGTAAATTTAAACTTGAAGGAAATGAAAAATATACGTATGTTCGGAACAAAGTAGACTAAGAAAGACTTTTATTCATATGCATTATTTTTTGTATTGTATACAATAAAA
This sequence comes from Scaptomyza reducta, assembly GCA_035044485.1. Lineage (NCBI taxonomy): Eukaryota > Metazoa > Arthropoda > Insecta > Diptera > Drosophilidae > Scaptomyza > Scaptomyza reducta. The sequence goes on along the minus strand of JAWNNV010000807.1, from coordinate 3,967,323 downwards.
AAAAAAAAATCTTTTGAAACCACGATCTATTCAAACATTTTACTTTTCCCTCACACAATCTGATGCAATAAAAGAAACACACAAGGGCAGTTTTAGAAATTGTAACGGCTCGCTTGTAACAACTAGTTAGGGTTAAATGGCACAAAAGAGATTTGGTCGTCGTTTATCCCACCCATAGAACCGTTTCAGAGGCTGCAAACCATTTTTCCCGCCATACAGTTCTCAAGAGCGCTGCAGAAAAAAAAGAATACAAAATTGTACCGTCTAGATGGGAAAAATGGCGTTGCAGTTGTTAAAATATCTATGGCAGGGAGGCAGCCGTTATGCCATACAAAGGATAACGATGTCACGCGCTGTTTGAAGTTCACAATGAGCCGCGGCGACAATGTGCAACAGGAACAACATAGCCTGGGAAGCCAACAACACAGCGCAGCGCAGTCGAATGCTATTTGTGTGTGTGTGTGTGTTTTTTGACTAAGCTGTATTTTGCCGTAGTTCCTATGCGAGAGGTTCGAATTCCTTCGAGTTTCTTTGAAAATACTTAGGGCTGAATCGATTTAGGTATGTTATATGAAGGACCAAAAACAAAAGACAGTTGCAATTCTTGGTACAGCGCTTCATTCAAGAATGCGAATTCTTATTATTATTTATTTAAGATTTATTGATATTCAAAAATTATTTTTAGATATTTTCAAAAATGTTGTGATAATAAATATACGAATTCAGCTAAAGACTCTTGCTTAAAGTTCTCCAATCGAAATCATTTACAAAATACCGTCAATTTAAAGCACTGAAAATATTGCTTTGCTTGCATACAATTAAATTTCGTTCAGTCTGATTGAGTTTCACCTTGGTCAAACGAGGATGTTGATTTTTACATCCAAAAGCGAACTCCAACAACAACGAAGCACAACGAACAGCCGAACGCCAAGAAACTTAACGAAAAGTGTGCAACAGATTCGTTTGCTGGACAGTTCACAGCAAGCATTTCAGCGGCGTGGTCGCGTATAACGGTTTCTGCTTTCTTCCATCTCTAGCACAATGCCGAACAGCGGCTTACCATTTCGCTTCACATGCGAGCGTCACATGAAGTTCGTGGAGCTCTACAGTCGTGAACCTTGCTTGTGGAATCGTCGCCCGTATTTGTATGGTGCTCGCAATGCTGCGTACAAGCGTTTACAGTTGGGCATTAATGCTGAGGTGGGCGGTACGGAGTACCCGATGACCTTGCAGGATGTCAAAACGAAGATCAAGAACATGCGTTCGCGATATCATCAGGAGCTTAAGAAGATCCGAGCCGATTCAAGTTATACGCCCAAAATAGTTTGGTTTGCGCCCTTGCACAAGTTTCTGGCACAGTTCCTAGACAAGGTATATACAAATTGTAGTTTTTTTCGCCCAGACTTTATGTAGAATATCTTGGCATTTTCTAAAGCAGAAATCGGAAGAAGATGAGGTACCTGCGCTCCCAAAACCGCTGAAGCGACTACAGATCAAGTTGCCCCGCTTGAAACCCATTAAGTTTTTGCCGCTGGAGTCCGATGATCATTCAGAAATCAAAAAGGAACCCGAACCACAACAACAACAGGTTGCCATACCGATAACGACTCTACCCTTAACTAACCTTTCACCACAACCACCACCACCACCTCCTTTGCGACTAATTACACCGGCTATCCAATCAACGGCCCCACCGTCACCAGTTTCACAAGCACCACAAACGATTGATATTACCACACTATCCAGAACAAAAGCATTGCAAGCGACGTGTGACGATGAGTTCACATATTTCGGACTCAGTGTTGCCGCTCAATTGCGCAGTATGCCTCTCTCAAATGCAATGATCATGCAGTCCAAGATTCAGCATATGTTATCGACAGAACGTCGTAGAATTGGCGGTGATACTACAGAGGTCAATTTGTTCTAAACGATTAAAAAAAAACCACTAAGCTCTTCCAAGGGTACCAGCTGATAAACTAGCAAACTCTTAACCTAAAGGCTTACAGGAACTCTGGATATTAAATATAAATGTGTGATTTAAAATAAATATGTATGTAATATGATTTTGTGAAATACCATTAAAGAACGATGCTGAATAATTGCCTAAAATGCCAGAGACATCAGATTTAAGCGCAACCTTGTTGTTTTATTCAAAATCTTTAATCGTGTCACGCAAGCAAACACGACACGCGACTATCTCTAGCTGGCTGTCTTAACCGAACAAGTTGATAATATAGAATTGTTCAATTTTGCTACGATTACAATTGACACCAGCATAAGCAAAGCAAAGCACGAAGCAATTGTGCCAAAAAGCAAAAAGCAAACCGAAGCACATAAGACAGACACAGCCAAAGGAAAGCAAACCGTACTGTACCACAGAAAATCGCTTTGCTCACGAACGTTTGCCAGCTAAGAGCGCGGCGAATAAACAGCCAAAGCGAGCGAACAACTGAAGAGAGAGAGTGTGTGTGCGCGAGCGAGAGAGAGAGGCAAACAGAGCGTATACAATTTGAATGTGTGGGTGAGAATAGTGTTTGTTGTGCTGTCGCTGTTTTCGCCGTGTATATTTTCGTGCTATAACAACATCTAATAATTTTTGTCTTCAAGTATGGCGCAAAATTAGCTGCTTCTCTGTTTTTGGTATGAATATTGGTAAATTACACGGCCAGCATGACTCACAAATACCCTACACACAAGCACGTTGTAATCGTCCGGTTTCTTTTTATTTCTTTGACGTTTCTCTTGCTGCTGAAGTCTGAGAACTCATCGACGATTTCTGCACACACACACACACACACTGATGAATGGAGGCGTCGTCGGATTACATGTGTGTGTATGTGTGCAGAAATCGTCGTTGAGTTCTCAGACTTCAGCAGCAAGAGAAACGTCAAAGAACTAAAAAGAAACCTGACGAGTACAACGACAATGACAACGACGACGAACAGTCAGCCGGACTGTGATTATTGTTGTTGTTGTTATTGTTTGTTGTTGTTTTGTTGTTTTATGAGCACATGCTTATCGGCAATTTTGCAACAACAATATACATATGCCTGTTAAATTCAACAAGTAGCGTGAAGAACTAAAAGAAAAATATGATTTAGTGATCTTTTTGTTTTTTTTGTTTCTAGGTAATTGTCCCATAATAAACTTTAATACTTTTAAGTGCTAAGATAGTGTAGAATTTTGTACATCGCAAAAATGTACATGATGTACTTAAGCTTGTATGTACATAGGTCAAAAATATAAAATTTAGTTGATTTAGTTTATCTAGAGATCATTGCCAAAACAATTGACATATGATTTCTATTTGTTATCAGCTGTTTCAATCTGTTCTCTCAACCAAAAACCAGATATTGAGTCGGACATGATGTTCCATCAAACATCTACGTTGAATTTGGAGCTTCACTTTCACACTTTGCCCAACGAAATTGGGTCACATGACAAGCGAGCGAGCGAAGAGGAAGAAGCTGGAGGCATGGCCCAGAATCAGAGCAGTCATCGAAACTGGAGTTGTTGCTGTTACAAATCGCGACAACACCACACACACACACACACACGCACACACATACACTTGGGGCCACAACAATAGGCAGCATACGAAATGTATTCAAGATACTGAACTTGGCCTTTGAAAGACTCTGCGTCGGAGAGAGACCGAGAGAGAGAGAGAGAGCCCGAGTGGGCTGTATCGTTCTGACCAGACCATCATCATCCGCCTGACTGTCTGCCCCCACATTTGTCTGGCACGCTGGGTCCACCCCGAAGCCACAACACAGCATTCAAGCAGCGTCTCGTCACTGCAAAACGTGCCACATGCCACATGCCCCATCGCCATTGCCCTCCAAACGCAACGCAAAACCAATATCCGCATGTTTCGAGTACACCAACTTACTCTGTTTCTTCCTTCCCCCCACCCTCACCCCCTGCTCACTTAGCATTTGCATATGCATCGTCAGCTGTTTTGTTGTGGAGGCCAGAAACCGAAGCAGAAGTCGAAGAACATTACGATGCACCAAATTGCACGGTTTCAGGTGGTTCGGTTGGGATTCTACTTATGTGGGTTCCAGGTAATGCATTACTAGATCCATTTGATAGTGCGCTTGATCATTAGGTTTTTGGGACAGCGACTTTATGTATATAGAAATCTCATTACTTGGTTCATTTAAAGGTATTTTCAGTTGTTTTAAGTTCTTAAAGAATTTGTTTGTTAAGAGAACTTAAGGAACATTGGAACATTATTAAGAAAGCATAAGGAACCAATTCCCAAATGGTTTTAAATTTTTTTTTTTTTAAACCATTTTTAATGATTTTTTTGTTTGAAGTTTAAAATGAACTTAACCAAAACTTTGCGCAAGGTTTTGGGGTATCCTTAATAATGTTACCTATGTTATTTTCCTTGATGATAATATTCGGTTAAAATATTAATTATAAAATACTTTTTTCTGTATTTTCTTTTGTACTTGGATCAAACTTACTTTTGGTTATAAAATGAAACAAAAAACATTCCATAAATTTAAGTTTTCTCTTACCCAAACAAAAATCCAACATAAATCATAGACTCCGAATATCCATTTCAATGCAATTAACAGCAAGTCATCAAATTGAGCTTTGAATATCAATTTTATTTCATTTATTTCAATACCTTTTGCAACTAATTGCTTACAATTTACATGAAGCTAACAACTAAGTTTATTTATTGCTGCCAGAAAAAACGTCAACAATCAAAAGGACTTACAAACTTGTACAATATGCAAATAGAACCCAAGGGGAAGGGGAAGGGGGTAGGGGGAAGACAACAACTATTTGAAACTGTGTGCATAATTTTACAACTATTTTATTGTGGCTGGGCAACTGGTGAATAATATGTGTATAAAATATGCATTGGGTAAGCATAACGTAACGGTAAACGTAAGAGATACATGGCTAAAAACCCATATGGCAAGCATATTGGGGCGACGGCAACAAGACGCCAGTTGACCAACAACAACGACAACAACTGCCTGCCACTTGCATCCTGCTGATATATATATATATATATGCATGTGTGTAGTGAAGTAAGTAGGAAAAACTGCAAGATTCACTCACTCAGACGCTATGCAAGTCCGTCCAGCAACACACACAGATACACACACACACATACAGATACATTGGCATATGCGAAACCCAAGTAGCACGCACAAATGCAACTAAGTTGGCAAACTATGCCGTCCGTCACGCTGAAAACAGGATGTTGAGGACGATGGTAGCTACAATCCAAGGCAACCACACATAGTCAGACCACCCCGGATTTGAAATTTTCGAAAAAAAAATATATAACGACGTACTCGATGCGCTTTTTGGCAGTAAACTTAAAAAGAGTTTTGGTTTGGAATGAATTTTGTACTGATCGGAATCATTTTTCTTTTGATTGTGCCTCAAGAAAGTGCTAGCAATCGGATTTGTAAAAAGTTAATCCGCCAAAATCAAACCAGAAACCAGACTTACCTTTCCCGAAGTTCTTTCACGGGCGGACTCTGAATCTGATATAAGAAGATGCCCGCACGTCGGTTTTTGAAATACTCTAATCTAAAAGTGTGAATGCAAGTTTTTTTTTTTTGAGGCACCTGATATAAATATTTCTCACCTTTAAAACTTTAATTAGTTTTCCAATTTTTTTTTTTATCTATCTGTCGAAGATAAAGCATTTAATCGGTATAACAAAATATAATGGTACTAAATTTTTATTTTTTTATTTCTTTAGGAACAGTGTTATAATTCTTGAAGTTTCATAATTAATCACTTAATAATAAAATTGTATCTATATGTCTAAGATATAGCATTTAAACGGTATAACAAAATATAATGGTACTTTTTTTATTTTTTTATTTCTTTAGGAACAGTGTTATAATCCTTGAAGTTTCATAATTAATCACTTAATAATAAAATTTTATCTATATGTCTAAGATATAGCATTTAAACGGTTTAACAAAATATAATGGTATTTTTTTTTTGTTTCTTTGGGAACAGTGTTAAATTCCTTGAAGTTTCATAATTAATCACTTAATAATAAAATTTTATCTATCTGGCGAAGATATAGCATTTAAACGCTATAACTAAATATAATGGTACTTTTTTTATTTCTTTAGGAACAGTGTTATAATCCTTGAAGTTTCATAATTAATCACTCAATAATAAAATAAATTAAATTTTCTTTACATTATCATATAAGCAATCATATCTAGTTACTTATACTTGATATGAAATTATATTATATTATTATATTATACTTGAAAAAAAGGGTATATGAAGTTCGGGTTCTTTGTTATATCCTTATGCACCATACAATGTGCCTACCAGTTTCCACTTTGTTCTTACACACACACACACGGACGCAGCTATAGAAGAGGACACACACACGCACGCACACACTCTCGCACACACATACGGACATCCTGTCGAGTGTGCGTTCGGCTCGTTAGCTCGTTCGTTTGCTGCTGCTGCTGCTGCTGCTTTTTGCTTCCACTGCTGCCTTGTTTGCATATAATACATACATACATATATATTCCCACCACCGACACAGCGACTGCAGCCGTCTCTCAACGCAGAACAGCAACAGCAACAGCAACAGCAGCAGCAGCAGCATAAGCAGCGCAGTCCAGAGCCAGCGACAGCGCCAGAACGGGCCGAGTCTATAACACCACCACCCCCAAACCCAACCGATGTCAATGGCCCGGCCCGTTAACTTCGGCAGCGGGATTCTGTTACACAGACACACACATACACATGCACATTGTGTGTGTGTGTGTGTGTACTGCTGCATTGAAGCGACAAACAACCAGAGAATAATCGACATCGACCCACTGCACTGTGGGCCAAGCTCCAAGCGAACATCTTCTACCTAATGGACAATTTTGTAAATTTGCCATACATATATTCAACAGATTATTGCGTTGCCTGGCAGCCAGTTACAGTGTCTAGAAGTTGATTTGCTTTTAGTAAATAAATAAGTTACTCATAGGATAAACCAAAATTTAAAAAAACCATTAACTATATTAAAGAAAAAAGGGGTTAGTTTTTAGTAGAATACATTTGACATGTGTCTCGAAAAAGATTTCACTTTTAAACTATTTACACTCCAACTTAAAGATTCTTTTGAATACATAAAATATGTCAAAATTCTTTTAAAAAAAAATTAGTTTATTGAGAAATCTGATTATTTTTGAATGAGTTACGATTTTTCGATTACTTTTAAGAGTTAATTGTCCAAAATGCTTGAAAAGCAAATTTTTTTAATAAAAAAAATTTTTTTTTCAAATTTAATAAGATTTTTTTTACAAATTTAAACATATTGTTATTAAATATAAAACTTTTGGTACGGGAACAAGCAACGAACACAACTAATTTTAATATAATGTATATTTAAGTTTTCAAAACATAGTTTTCAAATATTTTTGATAATTTGTAATCATTAATCATACTCTTAAGTGTTAAAACAAATATTAAGTTAATCTAAGCTAAGAAAGAAGGTCACAAAAAATATAATCAGTTTTTATATCCGACTTAAGGTATTAATTTGTTACTTGATGTAGATCCACCAAATACCTTTTCAATTGAAGCTCAAACTTTGATCCGAACGCCATTGGGAGCATTATTGGGGTTTAGCTGATATTCACGTTGATATTCGCATGTCCGAAACGTTTAATGTTTTAGCATTTTGTTTTTGTCTGGCCCAGTGCACACTAGGCACACTGTATACCCTACTTTAAGTGGAGCATATTGATTTTTGCAGTGCAGCCAACGCAACATAGCCAGGGGGCCCGTTTTTGGGGCTGTAAGCTGTTTGCTGTTTGCTCTTCCATAGATACAGATACACACACGACAACAATAGCAAAAACAATAATAATAACAACAACAACATATCGCAGTTGCCGTCATCGCACATACACACACACACACACTCCCCTTTCTCCCCCATTCCCAACAACAACACCCATTGCTCATGCTCTGCTTTTGCTGCCTTCTGCATTTGCCGCTGCCTATTTCATTCGTTTGCTCGTTGGCTGCTTCGCCTGCTTCGTTCGTTCGTTCGTTCTTTGCGGACCTCAGCTACTACAACTGGCTGTACTCAGTGCTCTCAACAGAGCGAGATACTCGTACTGGTCGCATAGCCAGTCACACAGCCATACACAAGCGAAATGCTGCCTAACAAGTCGACATTTAATGTACACTACTCATAAGCAAGTTTTTTGCTTTTTTCCAATTTTATTCGATCGAAATGTTGATTTTAGTAAAATATATTTTTTTTTTGTATAATCTTTTTTTTTTAACATAAGAACATTGACCCAAAGTAATACATGACTTTCAGAAAATTATAAAACCATTATAATGAAACTTTTCAATATTCTCCGTATACATTTTAAAAAAAAAACATTCGTTTATTTTGATTTTAAAGCTTTGAAATAGTATATATATATGTTATATATTAGATATGTTATATAATATATTTTATATATATATATATATATTTTTACTATTTGAATGTGAATTGATGATTTTGAGAATTTTATTGATTTTAAATATTTAAAAAAATCAATATTCATAAAAAAAAATATATATATATATATATATATTTTACTACTTTTATATTTTTTATTTATATTTTTTAATGTATATATTTTTTAACATTTAAGTTCCATAAAATGAACAGGAAATTAAAAATTGTTTTAATTTAAAGAAAGCCAAAACAATTTTTTTTTAAAAATATATTTTTTTTTTATAGTGGTTATGTTTTTAATGGATTTTGGCATTTAAAAAGATTTAATTATAATTTTTTTCTATATGCTATTTTTTTTTTGGCTGTCTTTAATTATTTAAAATTAATAAAATATAAATATATGGGTCAAGGCTTCCCTCTCTTATCTCATACTTTTCAACCAGCTAGAACCAGACCAATATCAATTCTTATTATTAGTTGAATTTATTAATACAATTTTCGTTTAGTTAATTAAAACTTTCAATATTTTTTTAATAACCCTCAAGAAGACCGAAGTTTCTTTTAGTTTTGTATATTTTTTCCTAAAATATTTTCATTCAGAATTAGATAAATAAAATGAAGTGAATTTTTCAATTTTTTGTACTAAACTGATTTGACTGAACGAACGCAGGGCAAGAGCCAAAGCAAACCAGCCACAATCAGCGAAGGCAGGCGGCAGCCATATTCAGTGGTGTAGCTGTTGCCATCCCCCTTCACACCGCTCAATTTCCCAGTTGCCCCTCTCTGACCATAGTATGATGTGGCTGCTGCTGCTGCTGCTTTAGCTGCTGCTGCCGTGTGTTCATATAACGAACGAACGAACGAAAAATATATTTTGTTCAGCGCTATACTAAAACACGCATACAACGATACCACGAACCAGAGTCAGATACACACGTATTCACTTACAATGTATATCTGTATCTGTAAGTCAGTTCGTGTGCGTGTGGATTGCTGGTGCTGTACTATGCTGTTGTAGCTGTTTGCCTCTGCTTTGCGCACATATAGAGTAGAGCGAACAAACCAACGAAACGTACAGAACAAATACACACACACACACAAATTCGTACACCGACACACACATTGAAAGCACTCTCATGGCACACGCATAGAGAATTGAACAGATACAGATACAATTTTCAGTGCCTGCGTTTGCGTATACTGGTGCCTCTGGCTGGCTGGCTCGCTGGCTGGCTGGCTGCTTGCTTTGGCTGGCACTACTACTGGCCTGGCCTGGCATAGCATTCGCATTCATTCTGTGTATTTGATATTCCACTGAAGGCAAAAGCTGTACTACTACACGTTGAACGTTGAACGGTGAAGCAAAACCGAGACCGATACAGCAGCGTACCGACCGACTGGCTTCAGTTTTTTAGTCAAAGAAATTTTTATACAAGTGAACAAAATACACAACAGTTTGCAGTGCAAACCAAAAATACTATAGTACTACTAGTAGCACGAAGTGTAATATTCATTTTTGGTTCAATTAACAAAACAAAATTGCAAATTACGCGACATTTTCGTACGGGTGAGTGTTAAGTGTTTCACTATGATTGATTTCTCATTGTTTTAACTACACAAATTAATCAAAATGCGACGCCATTGCGGTCATTTATTATATAAATTTTAACAAAATAAACTTACAAACGACCTAAATAGTATTTTTTGTGTTGTGGGCGCCATCAGCCAATGTGTGTTTTGTTGTATCGCTGCAGATAAAGCGCAAAAGGTGGCCTAACCAAAAGACTCCGAAAACACATCTTAAAACTATTGTAACTAACTAGTAATATATATATATATAGAGCTAACTAAAAGTTATTTTTCGTGTTATTTGTTCCGCCTTTGTTTGCTTCTTATTTCTATTTTGTTGGTTTATTATTGTTATTCGTATTGAATTTAAATTTTTGAATGGCGCGCGCATTTAATTGACGGTTATTTTTTGAAAATTCGCCAGCCTTGTTTCGTTGCATTATTCAATATCTATGATATCTATAAATATATATACATATATAGTATGACAGATAATTGCGACTAAAAGATATTGTAAATCCCGATCATTATACAAAAGTATCTTTTCGGTAATTCCGTCAGATTTATGTTTAAAATGGTCGAAAACAAAATATTGTGTTAATAGTGTTGTAAAGTTTGTTAAAAATTAATTTATTGTTGTTTTTGTGATGGTTGGGGGGGTGAGGTGAGGTAGATTTGAGCGCGTGAGTGATGGCAGCATGGCAAAGTGGGTTGACAGAGGGTAGGCGCAGTCCGTTGGTGGGCGTGGGGGTAGGCGGGGCAGGTGGGCGGCATATTTGGTTATATGTGACGACGACAACGGCTATGTTCATGACACGATTCGTAGATTGACGGGGTTGCCGAGGGGTAATCACAACGTAGGGGGGCAGATAGTAGTGGGTCGTTCAAGCGGGATGGGGCGTTGAGGGGCATATAGGCAAGTGGCATCGGCGCCGCTGCTGCCGCGTCAAAATGCTACTGGCATTTCGTTTGCACAAAGCTCGTTCGCTCCACGCTTTTTTAGTATGGCCAAAGCGATTGTACAGTCGCATCAAAAATAGTTGAACATGCGCGTGTGCCCAACATGTGGAAGCAAGAGACCAAAAGTGTGAGAGTTTTACACTGAAGTAGGTGTGGGTTGTGATAATTATTGTGGCATTGATACATTATAAGATAATCGGATTGATTTTTCTTTGATGTAGTTTAAAAATAAATTGTTTTCTTTATAAAGTAATATGGGAAATATTTAAAATTCGGAGAAAATTTAATTTTTGCTAAATAATATTTAGAATCATTGTTAACAAATAAATTTTTTTAAATTAATTTTTTTTCCGCAAATATTTTTTTAACTTTTTACTAGCTGAATTAAATATTCCCCATATCACACCTAATAACTCCAAATTATTATACCCCCTAATTAGCTTATAAACACTTCCACAACTCTGCCAATATCCCACGACAGCACTGTGCATGCGCTGTACATACTCCACAGCGTTCTGCGCGTGTACAATTTATTGGGTACGCTACTGTAGCGGCCACCGCAAAAACTCAAATCATTTTTCTCACACACAAACGCACCGAACACAGAAAAGCAGCAGCTGTGCGCACATTATTTGCCACCACTGTGGCCCCGTCTGCCTGCCGTTCGTTTCACTCAGCTTCGTTGCCCGCCCTGCGCTGCCTACAACATCGTTGTTGTCGCTGCTGCTGCTGCTGCTGCTTTCATCGTCGTCGTTGTCGTATTCGACGCTGTATGTTGGTTGGTTGGTTGGTTGGCTGGCTGGCTGCCTGGCTTGCTGGCAGTTTTCGACTCTCAGATACAGATACTTTAGCTGTAGCTGCCGCCTGCCTGTGCGCTCTGCACTGGGGTCTCTGTGTGTATTATTTGATGGTCTCGCTGTTCACTCGTTCGTTCGGTTCGCCTCGCCTCGCCTGCGTGTGTGTATGTTGCTTTTGTGCTGCCTCTGCTTCTGTGTTCTGCCTGCGTGCTTGCCTGCCTTCTACCGTCTGCCTGCCTAGCGTTGCGCGTTGCTTCGCTTCGCTTTGGTTTGCTTTGGCTTTGCCTTTGCCGTTTGCCGTTGCTTGCTTGCTTTGCTTGGTACAGCTGCTTCAGTTGAATTTCAGTTCAGTTTTCTATAGACACTCGCAGTACATTTTGTTCAGCGTTCAGAGTGTTGTTCACAGTGCCAGTGCCAGTGCGAAGCAAAATATTTTCGTGCTGTAGAGTTGTAGTAGAAACCAAGTCGGGCCGGGCCAAGTGAGAACAGCGGCAGTCAAAGCAAAGTACGTACATATCACAAATATACGAGTATTTTTCATTAGTAGTCGACGTTGTCGTTGTCTATACAGACTCTGGGTAATAATTTTTACACTGGCCTTTAGTGTTTGGCCCGTGGGGCGTCTCATCTTATACAGTGTGCGGTCAAATTAGTTGTACAACGTTTAAATATATACAAATTTCAGTGTGACATTGCAAGTTTAATTTGTTAAGTGATTAAATTGTTCTGTTCAGCCGTGCATGATAAATTTGATTTTTCGCTTATTAGTTTTATTTCATTTAAGTCACAATTAATTATTCAATGACAGACATTTAATGTATGCTAATTTGTGATAAATTTGTGGTGTTTAATATTTGTGCTTATTGTAGTAATGTGCCAATGATATATTTTTTACAAAATATTTATTGAATGATTTTCGGAAAATTAATTATAATTAATTTATAACAATTTTCCATTGATAAAAAAAAATAATTTTGGTCTTTAAAGGTTATTTATCAATGCATACCTAATACTAAAAAAAAACATTTTAGTAAATAAAACTTTTTCTTATGCCAAATCTATAGCTAATCGTTTGGTTAGCACAATGCTGTTTGCCTCCACTGTAGTTACACATGCATTGTAGCTTCAAACGCCCACCGCATTGTGGAGCAAACTGAGTGCCGTCTGCTTTGCATTTCGTTTTCGATTTCAGTTATTGTTCTGGACCAAGTCGGTACCTTGGTGGCGCCACCCACCTGTCGACGGCTCTGGTGGCACTTGCGTCAAAGTGTTTTGCTCCCCTGGGCGCTGTCTTGAGGCATCTGAACAACATCCAACATGTGTATGCCACGGACTTACTGACTAATCCACCCGTGTGCATATGTCCAGGCATCAGTTGCCTGCAATTGTCGCCAAGTCTGACCGATTGTCGTTGGTCACGTTTTCCATTCCTTTGCCCTAGCCATTTTCTCACATTTATCTACCCATCGGCTATTTTTCCCATATTTATTTTGCTTCAGTCGCATTTTGCAGCTGCGTGTGCAAAAATTGTGTTCCGTTCGTTCGTTTCGTGAATTTCTGTCCCGTTTGTAGTTAAAGTTTTTAAGTCTTTGACCGTGAAATGTGGTTAGTAATTGAGTTTGCTGTTTAACTGGCAACAAAAAAAAAATGGTCTCTCAATTACACGACTTACAAACTTCAGTTGAGGGATGAAATAATTGCAATTTATTCTTGTACAAATTGTTTAAATTGGTTAAGATGTGTAGAGTATACGATCGGCATACAAAAGACATCGAAAATATCAACCTTGAATCACCTTATAATCAAAACGTTTTTTACGAACGATCACCGCTTATTTTGAATTTAAAACTTTGCTTATAAAATCTTGATAGAAAAAAGTGTTGGGGGTTCTGTTGAAATAGTTGGCTTGAAAAATACACAAACCGATGTTAAATTTTCAGAATTTGCATTAAAAAACTTAAAGGCCATATAATAAAAATGATATTTTATTAAATAAACGATATAAAAAAAATCTATAAATTTTTTTATATAACTTTTAACTGATCTTAACTACATTAATTTTCGATTTCTTTTCATTCAATCACATTTAAAACTTTTCCTCAATAATCGTAAGATGCTTCTTCTTCAGCTCCACTTTCGCATATTTGCGTGTCGCGTTGTTCATTGTTTATTTATTTTTGCTATTTATTTTTTTTATTTTTATTTTTTTTTTGTTATTTTCTACTTGTATTTCGTGCGCGCTTTGCTTATGCACTCGTTTCGCGAGCACTCGAGAACAAACTAAAAATTGGCGCCAAAACTTTGACACACTACCTGCACAAACAACAAAAAATAAATAAAAATCAGAGAGAGAGTGAGACAGACAGAGAGAGTAGAATAGCTTTAAAGAGAGGGTAACACACTATTCAACTGGCAGTGTGCCGCAATATTTACAGTTATAAAGCAATTTTTTTCGCGCCAATTTTACTCAGAAACCGAACCTTTGCCGTATAATAATTAAATTGTGAACACGTTGTTATCAGAGATCTTAGCTGATGTTTGTGTTGTGCCCTTGTGTTGTTATTGTTATTGTTGTTGCTCGTCACTTGCCGATCATCGCCTGTCAAATGAGCTATGCTTGTTTGTGTGCGTGTTCGTGTTGTTGGCAAAAGCTAATCGCTAAGGCAGTGTTGAAAATAAATATTTATTTGTATATTCTTATCAAAAAGTGTTTTCATACGATAGAATGACACTCGAGAGAATATGAGATTCTAGAGCTTTTTGCACTAAAGGGATTATAGCATTAGATTTGCAAAGAGATATCGAGTGTAATGAGGTTTAAAAGATTTATTTGAAATGTTAATATATAACCTTGATCAATATAATTTGCTTTTGTTAATCATTTTTTTGGGCCATGATCATGGTTTGTGCCATGACTGTACCGCACATGTTGGGTACACTTTTCGAAAAAGTTGCGTAGGAAGAACTTTCATAAATTATTGTCAGTCAGGCAAAACGTTGGTGGCAATGCTATTAAAAGTCACCACTGTACGCACTCGCCTAACGGTAAATGACAGACACACACACACGCACACACACACACATAGATATATGTATAACGGTTCGTTTGCTGTGTCGACATCCACTGCGCAAATCCCTGTAAAAGTATCTACCCTAAAATGCTGTCATTGCGCACAAGCTCGCATTCAACGAAATTTTACAGTTTGGGTTCCGTACGTTTTGGGTGGTTCGTCGGGTGGCGTACACTACGAAACAACAACAAACACTGACAGCGGCAGCGCTGTCAACGTTAGCGTTAACGTCAGCAGCTGCGTTCTCGGCATTAAAAATGCCATAAACACACACACTCACACACACAGATACAAATATACAAAGCTCTCTGCTCGCAAACGAATTGGACAGATAAGCAGAAGCCGCCGCAGAGGCAGCGGTAATTTTATGCCTGCCCTCTTTGTCTTTGTATTTATTGTGTATACTGCTATATAACTGTAGTACTCCTTTCAGCAATTTCACATTTCATCCGCTTGACTTTGACTGCGACGTTGACGCTAGCGGCGACGCCAACGTAAGCTAGCTAACTGCTGCTGGTTTTCAATTTTAGATCAACACTGAAAGTTTCGAACCCAGCCTGCCTCATTTTGTATGCCATTTAATATCATTTGTTGTCCTTTCTGCTCGTGTCCCCAACCAGCTAGTTATCTATTATGCATGACTGTGCTTGTGGGAAGTCGCGCAACGCTGCGTATGCGTAACGTGCCGCATTTTTTAATACTTTGTGTTTGATAGTTCAAAAATAAACGTACGCACATTTTCAATGCTGATATGACATAGATAAGTAGTTATTCGGGCAGTTGACCACGTTACAAATCCGATTGATAGTGTAATGATAAGTTTTTGAGTTCATTTTTGACAAAATCTTTAGATAATAGGCAAAATCTATAGAATACTTTCTTAAATGCATTAACTCTTTTTATTTAAAAATATAAATCTTTAACAATTGCATTTAGCTTTCCTATGTTTATGTTAATTTTAACTACTTGCCCTTAAAAGTATGCAATGCAAAATATAAGGAAATTTCTCGTATTATTAATACATTTATGTATAAAATTCTATAAGATTTAGTACAGAATTTAACCAAATATAAATTTCAATACGCATAAAGTTAATTTTTGCTGTACATGTAATAGCAAATGTTCATGCAACATAATTCTTGACGCACTGCAAAACAACATACTCCCATCAGTTTGACTTTATGATTTAGGAGCTTTAAGTTTCTTGTTCCCTCTGCTTAGACGCCTACACGCAATACACATAAATAACTTGCACAACTCGAATGCCGCCTAGTTACCTACTTCAACATCCACTTCCACTGCACCTAAACCAATTCTGACTGCTTCTAGAATATATACAACCACACACACACACACATACATACACATACGCACATTCTGCGCCAGACGATATGGATTTCGCTTTCGATTTTCTAGGTGGCTTCTCCTATATGTCTCTATATATGTGTGTATAGGAGTCGTTGGAGCAATCTTTTGGTGTTAGCTCCCCCAATGTCAGGAATAGCTGTTGTTGTTGTTGCTTATGTGCATCACGTGTTGCCGCCTCGTGTGGCGACATTGACAACGTCATTGCGAGTGTGTATATGTATTGTGAGTGCTTGCGTGGCGGGGGGTCAGAATATATTGTCTGCGGGCATAACAGTTGCTGCACACAATTTGCTCGCGCGTGTAGATACTAACAACAAGTTTTGCCGCCATTTTCCTGTTGCTCGTACACACACACACACACACAAGTTATGCGGGTATTCGTTGGTGCCTGCCTGACCAGTGCGTGGATTTGTCTTTATGATTGATATGAGTGCAGCCTTGCCACCTTGCCACCTAAGCCAGCTCTAGCAACTGCTGCCTGTCGTTGATTTATTGTTGCTTTTGTGTATTCCCTTGACGTCGTCAGCTCTGCTCCTGTGTGGTTTGTTAACCCATAGCTCCTTCTTGACACCAAAAACAACATCATCATCATCGTCATCATTGTTGTTATTTTCGTTGTTCTCGCTGTCTCGTGTCTCGCGTTGCGTTGCGAGCAATACTTCTCCAGTATTTGGGTCAAGTGCATTTGAGGTAATTGTCTGATGCCGATGATGATGGCTCTGACAATGATGAGCATGATGTCTATCTTGCTGTTGTGGACTCCCAAAATCATTTGCATAACGTATACGCACTAGTTGTTTATCGAGCTTTAATTTACTCAGGTATTGTGGGTTAAGAATTGTAGTTTTTAGTTTTTAGCAAGAACTTCACAAGTTCAGGATCGTTTAGTTAGTTTTTAAACAAGTCTTGCTTTATTTAGATAGTTTTGTGTTTATAAAATCTTTAAGATCTCTTCAAATCTCATAACAAGTTGCTCCGCTTTCTTTCAATAAACATTAAAAAAAACCTCTCAGATTAACATTCTTTTATCTTTGAACCATCTGATAATGAAAAATATTTGTGTTTAAAGTTAAAGAGATATAAAAATATGTTAACTGACATATTCTACCACATATATTACACAGACGAAAAAACATACGTAACATAAGTATATATATATGTATATACGACACATCTGCACAAGAGATATACTTTTATACATAGGTAAAATTAAAGTGCATTGTCCTGATTTTACATACATATATGTACATATGTATAAACAGGTGAAGCTATATACATATATACTGCAATGCATTGGTCCAAAAACTCAATTTTCGCCTGCATAATTTAGTAAATTATGTACAGAATACATAAAGTGCATCTATGTGCACATAATGATTGAGCTTATATGCATACAAAAAACCGTTGCGGCATGCATATGTATTGCTGTCTCTTTGTATCTGTGTGGGTTGGTGGGTGTGTGTGTGTGGATAAACTGTGTACAGTTGCCATCACAATACGCATACGAATTTTTGATGAACGTTTTGTGTATTCGATATGCATTTATTGAATATTTAATGGCTAGGAAAGCTTTCGTTCAGCTGCCTCGTTTATTGACAGGCAACAACTTTGCGCAAATCACACAGCTGGATAAGGTCCGTTGTCAATTATTGCCCCATTATAATAGTGATTAGAGTGACACAGAAATTCTCCGAAATTATTAATAAATAATAGCGTTGGATTAGATCGAATTATGAAGTTGGCATATTCAAAAGCAACAAAGACTTTTTACTTTATACATTTTTCGTTTGATTACTCATTTTACTAAGCATTTTCTTTCATTTGTATATTTACAGAAACTAATTAAGTTTGACAACAGAAAATCTTTTAAACAAAATATCAAATATGAGTGGAGAGCGTCCGAAGCGTCCATTGTCAGCGTATATGCTGTGGCTCAATGAGAGCCGTGAAAGCATCAAGAAGGAAAATCCCGGCAGCAAGGTCACAGATATTGCCAAACGTGGCGGTGAACTGTGGCGTGGCTTAAAAGACAAGACCGTAAGTAATCAACCAAACAAAATACTTTCATTAAAAAGAATTACTTATTTTTTATAAATATATATATATATGTATTCGTTTTAGGAATGGGAACAGAAAGCCATCAAAATGAAGGAAGAGTACAATAAGGCGGTTAAGGAGTATGAGGCAAATGGTGGCACCGATACCGGTGCGCCCAAGAAGCGAAAGAAGATGGCCGCCAAGCCCGCCAAGAAGGTCAAGAAGAAAGAGTCGTCCGAGGATGATGAGGAGGATGAGAGCGAATAGAATGCTTATAGCATACACAAATTGCTCGGCATCAGTTTTAAAATACATTTTACTAATGTAATTTTTTAAGTGACATACAAAAAAAAAAACAATGAAAAAAACCACAAAAAAATGAAGAAAACCTTAAAACTTTAAATATGCACTTAAAAAAAAAACAAAAAACAAAACAAAAAATCCACACCAACAACCATAATATAAGTTACAAGATAATTTCCAGTCAAACACCAACAAAAACAAAACATAAAAAATGAAAACTTACAAAAAAAAAAAACAACAACAAAAAAGTAGCAACTCTTTCTTTATAGGTTTGTACGTATCTATTAGCTACTATGTCATTCTATCGCCTTTCGTCTTCAATTCCTCATTCGCCAAATTTCAGAACTTAATGTTCTCTAATACTTGGTTCCACATTTTTTTCAGCAGGTTATTATTTTCTACTTTTCTTCATCCCGGCATCTAAATGTAAATGTTTATGCATAGCGTTCAACAGTTGATGCGCAAAATCAAATGATTTTTTGGAATGCATCCAACGATTCCTTTATTCGTCCTTTTAGCAGACGTTCTCACATTAATAACATACAATTTATAAAGTTTAAATCAACAATCCAACAAGTTAAATATATATACATTTAAATATATACATAAGTATATATAAATATACAAATGTAATTTAATTGATAAAAGAAAAAACAAACAAAACCAACAAAAAAAGAAGACAAAGAAAAACCAACAAAATATTACAAAATATGTAATTGTAAATGTAGAGCTGAACGGAATATTATTTAAAAATATATAAAAATAAAAAATGAAAACATTGAAAAACTCTTGCGTGTTTTATATTAAAAAATGGACGATATAACGGTTAAGTATTAGTTATAATTTAATATTATTTCAAATGAATAATATATTAAAATACCAATTATAACGTTGACTTATACAAATATAACGGAAAGTTAATAATTTTAGTATATTATTTAGATAATAATTCTTTTTCCTTAATTTTTTTGTACTAATCTTGAAATTGGGTTGTCCCAGCACCCTGTTCAAAGCTGTCCAAAGCTTAGCTGATTAAAGCTCTGTTAACGTGTAACTTGTTTGTAAGTTAGCTTTTAACAGTTAACTCTACTGTTATTGCTACTGTTAACAGACGGTTACTATTTAAATTTGATTAAAAAACAACACTCAAAAGATTTGTGAGGCTTATTTTAAATAAACCTATGAGACGTTTAAGTATTAAATTTAAATATGGATCAAATATTTCCAAGCTTTAGTTTATAACAAAACTTATATTTCCCTCACAATTATTGCCCTACTCATAAGTTTCTTGCCACGGTGCCTGCGCGTGCGCCATCCTTTCAAACCAAATCAACTCAGCTGATGCTATTGCCGTTGTCCAGTTTTATTGTCATCGCTTAGTTTGTTGGTTGTCTGCCATCTACCAAGGAGGTAAGTCCACGAATTCGACACGTATAGTTTTCGTTTTATGTTCTGCGTAGTTTTCAAATGCAACTAAAACAAAGAGAAAATTGCAGTTTTACGTGTTAACGAATATCAAACTTCCTTTTAATAGTCTCGAGCAGTTGGTGCAAACTTAAACTATAAGTAAAATCCGTTTTAAAATACACACCTGTTGCGACATTTCACAAGTAGGAGAATTTTACACAAACGTTTTTAGCTGTAGCTCGGGGAAAAATCAATAATATCTAAACTGTTTTGTCAACTGAACGCTGAAAGCTGATAAGACTGATTGTACACAAAGCGCAATGACTTTCAGCACACATTAATCATACGCTGCGTGTGCCACGCGCAAATTTTAATTTTAATTACAGACAAGGCCTCACGACCCTGAACTTTGAACTGGCATTGAACTTCGCATGGAAGTAAACAGCAAAGAGCAAAAAGTAGACCCTAAAACCACAACAACATCAACAGCAACAATATGGCCAGCAAGGGCCGCTTTCGTAAGGTAAGAGAAACCATTAAAGAAATGTGCCAAAGATTTGCATGTATCTAAAAAAATGATTATTATAAATTTTGAATAATTTATTTATTGACAAATTGCATTTTTAACAATTCGTAAGCAGTTAATAACGTAAAATAATTATTTTTTTAATTTTAAACATAATTAAAAATATTTTTTTTAGTACTAGTTTCTTTCTTTTGGTTAGAAAATTAAGAAAATGCTTTGTCCTGTACGCCAAACATAAGAAGGGAGTAAAACAAAGTACATTAGGAATTCCTTTACAAACAAAGGAATGATGAACTTGGTTCATCTGGAACTTTCAAATACTAAGTT
Source organism: Scaptomyza reducta (assembly GCA_035044485.1). NCBI lineage: Eukaryota > Metazoa > Arthropoda > Insecta > Diptera > Drosophilidae > Scaptomyza > Scaptomyza reducta. The sequence goes on along the minus strand of JAWNNV010000807.1, from coordinate 3,946,485 downwards.
CAAGAAACCATAATACTTTAATATAAATAATGTGAAGTTCACAGATACAGATAATATCTTCAGGCAACAAACTTCAGAGCTTAGTTATAAGAATCAATTGGTTTGATTAAATGTCCTTCGCTGACCAAAAAGTGTGCAAAACACGCTTCAATTGTCGATCGATGGGGCGTGCTTCGGGGGGGAGGTGGTTGCCAAAGTGTTTGTGCGGGCGTCCCAAAGCAATTAGCATGCAAGGCACAAGTTTTTGATGTATTTTTGTTGTATTTATTGCAATTGCGTGTTGAACCGAACGCTGGTTTGCCTTCGTCTATTTTGAGTCTGAGAATCAACTCAAGTTTTGTGTTTCATTCATAGCTGAACCAGCGCAGCGAGGAGCTCGATACGGAGGCGACTGCAGCATTGCTGAAATCATCACCAAACATATTGGAGAACTTTGAATACGAAGAGTTTCTACCCAAGGCACACGTCCAACTGAAGCGCATGGCTACGGCACCGGGTCAGGTGAAGGGGCCAGCAACGCCACGTTTCTGTGAGACGCTGGAGCGGCATGCATTCATGAGGAATGTGATAAATACGCGGCCGGAGCCGCAGCGTCGCTACTCCACGCCCGGGGAGAAGGAGGCGCATGTGCGTCGCAGTCTGGAGGAGATCTCCAAGGATATACAGGAGATTGAGCAGTTTGTCAGCGCGACCGAGCAGCTGATGCAACGTGAAAAGGAGCAGGAACTTCAGGCGGTGACTCAAATCCGCAAACGCGATAAGGAGAACAAGACTCCGAGTCCCGTCAAGCGCATAAGCTACAAGATCAATGCCTATAAGGCACCACAAAAACGTCATCGTCCAAACAGTCCACGTTTCTATCACTCGAGACTGTACTTTCGCAATGGACGCATTGGTTGTGTGGATGCCGAGCGTTCCGGACAGATTAGTAACATTGAGAGCACACATGCACTCGTCAAGCACATACTGAAGCATGAGAAACCTCTGGTCAGTCCGGATAGTGTGCGTCGTGTGTTGCAGCCACAATATGTGGAACTAACACCACTACCGGGTGCAGTCGAGGAGCCCATTGATCCTGTGCTTGCTCAGCGGGAAGCCGAGTTACGCAGCGCTACCGGACAGGTGTTGCTGGAGCAAACAGAGCCGGATTGTAGTTCACAGCCCGTGGCAGTAGATGAGGATGAACAGGATGTGCAAATCTGTTATAATGAATCACCGGAGCAACAGAACAATGATCGCAATATGCGCACCACACGCTCCTCCTCCCTAAACGAGAGCGAAATCGTTGCTGTCGTGGAGGCGGAAACCAATGTGCATCCTCGGGCCAGCAGTACGGGCAGCCTCGACTCGCAGGGTCAACAGTTTCTACGGGATCAGGTGCGTCATTTGGTGCGACGCTTTACGGCCCGTGCCAACAAGGTCAAGTCACGCATTGAACTACCACCAACACCCTCTTCGAGTAGCGCCAGTTCACCGACTCCACCATCAAACTCCCAAGGTGCACTGCATGCCAGCAGCAAGAGTCTGCATCCGTCGCCGGAGCGCAAGGTGCATCTGGTTCCCGCCGGACAATCGCCGCATCGCGGACGTCTCTTCGAGGCAGACACACCTCGTTCAAATGTCTGGCTCTGCTCGAGCTTGTGTGGTGCCAATAACGATGAGAGAACTCTGGATCCACAGGGCAAAATCTATATTTCGTGGCTGTGTGTGGTCTCCCTGTCGTTTTTGTATAATGCCTGGGTCATCCCGCTGCGTGCTTCGTTTCCATTTCAGACCAAGGAGAATACGAACATTTGGCTTGCCTGCGATTTCTGTGCGGATATTATTTATCTGCTGGATGTGGTATTCTTCAAACATCGCATCATGTACCTATTCGAAGGTTTTTGGGTCAAAAATAAAAACCTAACGCGCAAAAACTATATGAGAAAGTTGCAGTTTAAGGTGAGTAAGGGAAATAATTTTTCTCTCTAACTTAAAACTTCCTTAAACGTAAACTATTAAACTATCTTAAGCATATTCTTCGTTACTTATTTTGCTCCACTCTATTTGCCAGTTGGATCTCTTGGCTTTACTGCCTCTGGAACTTTTCTATCTGAAACTGGGAACTGGCGCTGTTTGGTTACGATTTCCACGTTTCTTCAAGGTACAAAGTTTCTGGGAGGTTTTCCGTCTTTTGGATCGTGTCATCTCCTCGCCACATTTTGTAAGTAATGCTTAGCTATCAAAAGTAAATTTTTACAAATGTGAAATCTTTTAGGTTCGAGTGGCCAAGACCCTGACGTACATGCTATATATGATCCACATAACAGCGGCCTTGTATTACGCCTATAGCGATTATCAGGGCTTGGGTCAGAATCGTTGGGTTTTCAGCGGCAAGGGACATCCGTATGTTAGATGTTTTGCCTTTGCCACCAAGACGGCGACGTCCATAGGCAAGAACCCCAAGCCAGAACGACAGGGTGAATATGTATTCATGACTGTCGCCTGGCTGATGGGCGTATTTGTTTTCGCCCTGCTCATCGGTCAGATAAGGGATATTATTTCAACGGCTACCAGGAATAGGCATGAGTATCGTCAACTAGAGGATGAAACCCTGGAATATATGCGTCGTTTGAATCTGTCACAAGAGGTGCAATCAAGGGTTAAGATGTGGTTTCAGTTTACGTGGGAACAGCAGCGCACTTTGGGTAGGACCAGAGAGTGAATAATGTTTTGAAGATTTTCAACGTTTCCTTATGTTTCAGATGAATCCAACATACTGGATGCATTGCCCATCAATCTAAAAACGGATATTGCCATCTCTGTGCATATACAGACATTGTCCAAGGTACAACTTTTTGCGGACTGTGAAGAGGCACTTCTAAGGGATCTAGTACTGAAGCTACGTGCAGTTACCTTTCTGCCCAAAGATTTTGTGTGCCGCAAGGGTGAAGTTGGTCGAGAGATGTACATTGTTAAGTTGGGCCAGGTGCAGGTGATGGGTGGACCTGGCAGCGATGTTGTCCTAGCCACTTTGACCGAGGGATCCGTCTTTGGGGAGATCAGTTTACTCGGTATCAATGGAGCCGATCGACGCACTGCCGATGTACGTTCCAAGGGCTATTCCAATCTGTTTGTATTATCGAAATCGGATCTAAATGAGGTCATTGCCTACTATCCAACGGCACAGGCCATACTCAAGAAACGTGCCCGTCAACTAATGCGCAAGAATGCAGCACGCGAGCGTGAGGAGGAGGAACTCGAAAGGGTGCGCAGTGCACTGCAGGCTGATGTCGTTATCGGTAATCCCAAGACACCTGAGACGGCGCCTAAGCTACTGCAGACGGTCATCCAAGCACTACCCTTTGAATCACCCGCCGTGGTGCTCATCACTCGGGGCTCGAAGCGCGTGCGTCGCAAGCGGCAATCCGTTCAAATGGAAACGATTGTGGAGCCCGCTTTCGATGTATCTGGCAGTGCAGAGGCAAACAATCGGGATAGTCTGATAATGAAACCGGGTCGCGGTTCACCGGACTTACTCTCATCCATTCAGCAGGAGCTCAAACTTATCAATCTAACCGATTCGGAGAAGGCATTGATTATCACGCAATCGGCGAATAATTCGATGGAGTGTGTGCAGGAAGATGTTTAGTTATCGAACCTATATATATATATATATATATATTATACGTGCTATATAAATGTATTAGATCTGCGATATATGTGTATATGTTAACATGCTTTATGGATCCAAATTGTCTAACAATATGCTTTATAGTTTTGGATTATAAAACCTATTAAAATATAATATTTTTGATGAAAACACCGTAAAGAAAACATAGAAACACTTTTTTTTTTTACAAAACTTCAGTTTTAATTGACTTTTAATGAGATAACAACATAGGATCGACATGTTTATTTTCTTTAGGTTGTTTTTTATATACTTTAATGTTGTATTCAGTTCTTTTTTCTAAATGTTAGAAACCATTTGTTTAGACATACTGAAACGACTGACTGCCTACTTAGTTCTTAAGAGCATCCTTGTAATGCTTCTCATCATCGGACTTGTCCAGCTTGATGGAGTATTTGCCAATCAGTGAACCCTCCACAATGGCCAGGGCATCATGATTGACAACGGGACCTGTGCCAATTTCCTGCATATCCTCCTTGACTACCCGATAGCCATTCTCATCGGCCTCATAGTACACGGTACGCTGTACGAAACCATCACTGTACGAATAGTGACCCGTTACTTTTGTACCGTCACGCGTCTCCTCGCGCTCGATTTGTCCATCGTTGATTTTGTCATCGATCATTGAGCTAAAACTGTATTGGGCATTTTCATTCTGTTCTTGTTCGTGTCTTCTTCTCAATTCAGCTTCAGTCTCATCATCATCAATCTGTTGAAAATAATGGGTAAATTAATTAGGTACGGTTAAGCAATTTATTAACTACCTATTGTCATTTCTAACTCAAATGAAGTCATTACATTTTCTACGGAATCAATTTATCAACTTTTAACAACATTTTTTACATTGTTCGTAATCAAAGTTTGCGATAACACTGAAGTTTTTCAACCTGTCTACAACTGAGGCTCTCTGTGAGTCATTCTTAATTTGAATAGACCTCCCATTGAGGGTCTCTGTTTCACAGTGGAGGTTGCAAAAACAAGTTCGGTTCCAAGTATTTTAGTTGTTTAGCAGTTTTTTTTTTGCGCTTCGTCTGAAGCTGATTTTATGTTCATTTTTTTTTCCTTGTCTTATGTCGTTCGGGGCATAGTATAGTGCTTAAATGCATGAACGGAAATCTTAATTGAAATGATATCTCAAAGTTGTTAATTTTAGATCGGCTTATGAAGTTTTCGAAATGAGCTACACTCAGTAAAGGTTAAAATGTTTTAATAACAAATAAGTGTTTCTGCATCGTAACTTAGATTTGAATACCACATAAAATTGCTTCTTAGTTTTACAAATGTTCTGTTTTTTTCTTTCGAACAACAAATTTAAAGTTTTGAAAACCTTAAAAATCCTTTAATTCTCATTATTAATATTATTTTCTTATACATTTTTCTTTTCTTGTTTTTCTATAGACTTCTTCTGCCCTAAAAATTGTTTGATAATTTTTAATACAATCATATCGGTTATGAAATTCGTAGAGTTCTTCGCGGCTGTCTCTAGTCGCACCAACATTTTGGCTATACTATGCAAAGTCAAATTGATACGGGCCGTCGTTGTTCATTTGTTATTGTTTTTAGTTTTTGTTTTTGCGAAAAAGGCAACAAAGGCGACAATAAACTGGTTCGAGTAGTAGGCGTGCTAGTGTTCGTGTCCGGGCCTGGGCAAACTGTATAAAGCCGCATCGGCGACAGTCTCAACTAACTAAAGCAACGAAGTGGACGTTCAACTAAAGATCACAAAATACCAAGAAAATATGGGTACGTATATGTACAAGAGGTTTCCAGAAAGAAAAAAAAAAACCATAACTAACACTCTCTCTTTATCTCTCTAACTGCATCGCGGTTCAATTATTATAGCCAAGTTAATGCTGTTGTTGGCTTTGATTGGCGGCTTTGTGGCTATTACACTGGCAGCCGGCGGTAAGTCATGACCATTAAAGTCAACCAACCAGCTTGTCAGCCAACTATATACATCGATATCTCTTTGCACAGAGTGCCCCTCATCGACAAAGGTAACGAACTGTACGCCCAAATGCCTGCATGACTCCGAATGCAGCACCAGTGGGGGCAAATGTTGTCCCAATCTATGCAATGGACGCAGTTGCGCATCATCCAATGTGCTGGGCAACTCCGGCAGCAATAGCTCACCCTTTAGCAGCAAGAATTGTAAGTAGAAAGAGAGCGTAAGAGGACTTTAAACTGTATTGTCATTGGGTCCTTTTTCTAGCTGGCGCTACGGGCAGCTATTGTGGCAATGTGAAATGCGGCAGCTTTGAAAAGTGCGAAACAGATCGCAGCACTAAGCGACCCAAGTGTGTGCGTTCCTAAATACTGCCGATCTTTGAAATATATATCCCAAGTTTTTTATGATGTGTGTTTTAATTTTTATTTTATTTTTTTTTTTCACTCACGGGTGCGGCAAGGGCAACGCTGACCAGCAGGCTGGCAATCAACACGAATTTGAACATTTTGTTTTGAATAATTTTGTGTGTGTTTTTGAACGATTTGTGAATTTTTGTTTTGGACACGAGCTGTGCACGCTGCAAGTAGACTTTGTACTATGGCTTGTTGCCAACAAGTTGAGTTGCTTTTATAACACACTTGAAGACAGCACAGCACTCACCAATACAATGACTGCAGCAAATGGTAGCAGCGACGCCGACGCAGACGACGCTTCATTTTGGGTCTTTTGGATTCGGCTTTTTTTGGTTATGGGATACGTTCATGTTGCTGCTTGTTGTCAGTGCACATTTGAGATGCGATCATGGGCTTTCTGTATTTCAAATTTGTATTATACGTTTTGCAATCGCATCTCATACTGCAATTTGTCGTCATCCATACCCAGCCCTGTCTCCGAGTCAGAAGAAGATTGAAGATTGCATTGCATAAGGGCCACAAACCTCAACTCAAGGTCAGTTGGTCAGTTGCGTTGAACCAGTTTCGGGGCTGAGTGCTCCCTTTTTCAACACAGCTAAATGGAAGATCGCATTATCTTTCTTTCTTTCGTGTAAAGTTGGTCTTCACTTTTATTGGTTTCTGTTGTCTTTTTTTTTTTATTTTTTATTATTTCGCGTCTTATGTAATGTGAAGTTTTTGTGCAAATTGAAAGCTTCGATTGTATGTGTCTTATGTACTATTTCATTTTTAGTATTTTTTTTTGCGCTTACGAGGAAGTAAGCGGAGCATTACGTTGACTGTGGGGCACCCTTTTGAAAATGCGACTCCATAACGACTCAACAGCCACGGCTACCTTAAGACTGTGGTCAACCGTAGCGGAGCGGGGCGGGGCGGGGCACTGGCACAGGAGAAAGAAGGCGAAAAAAAAAGACTCGAGCAATGCAATTTTTTTGGTTTTTTTTTTTTTTTGGTTTTTTATGTTAAGTGCCCCTTTGCCACGCACAGTGAGACGAACAAGTTTGTGGAAAAACAGCTGAAAAAGAAGCAGACGATTATGATGATGATGATTTCAGAGATATTTACATCTTAAGTGGTTTTTTTTTTCCGAAAGGTCGAGTTCTGGTTAGGCGACATAATAAAAACAAGATTACTTAAGATCTTTGAATCGTTTATTTATTGTTTAATCATTTTTTTTAGAAAGGTTAATACTAAGAATATAGTTTGGCTGATCAAGAAGATCATTAAAGATCATGAGTGTCTTTAATTCCTAACTGGTTAAAGCAACAAACTTTTAAACTCTATAGTTATAGCAATTTTTTGAAGACTTAAAAGCATTTATGGAAAGCCTTTTTGATTGAATCAAGTAGAACACTGATTTAAAACAATAAAGCACTTTTGGATTAATTTTTAGCAATTTAATTTTTGAATGTGAAATTAAGTAATCAGAGGTTTTCCAAACAAAATTCTTGATTTTTTCGCTATCCGCACTTACTGAAAAAAAGTACTTGTAAAAAATAATTAAAGCCTACAGTTATAGGCCAATTTTTATTATGATAAACGACACTTTCAAATTAACTAAGCTGAATTGAATTAATTAATAGCTTTGTTTACACTTTTCACTGAAACCTTATTCTTACATACATCATTTACATATATATAATCTTGATTATAGCACTGACAGCAATTAGAAGTGAATTTCTAATGTGGGAACTAAAACATGACGCAAGCTAAATGCATTATATAGCGATTCCAAAGCAACCACTTATCAGTCAGTTTTGAATATAGTATATACAGGTTTATTATTGTGTAAATAGATGCATGTTCAGTTTTTATGTGAAAGTAACAGTATTCAAAACTAATTGTGAAATCAATCAACGTGACTTGGCTAAACATTAGAATATTCTTATAACGTTTATTATTAACATTTATTTCGTATGCAATTGATGTTCCTATAGACTTATTTGTAGTAATAGCTTTTTGGTTATAGCTCGTTCCACTGTTTTTGTGGCGGTGGCACATCCGTTCGTTCCACTTTCGTTTCGCCACTCTTTCCCCCATTCACTTGGCTGCATTGTCTCTTTTCTCTTTGTGGACTCAAATACAATAATTTGTGATTATTTTTCATTTTTGGTTTGTTTTTCCAAATGCTTACCGCATTTGCAATAAAGCATTGAGAGTCTTTTTTGTTTGTGTGTAACTAATACGAGTTTACTAATTTTGATTTTTCTCTCTCTCTCTCTCTTGTCGATGAAGACGAAAAACCCATAAAGACAAGTTTTTGTTGCTGCTGCTGCTGTTGCTGAAATCAATATGTATTAAGCGCTCAAGGTGAGAGACCGCACCAAGTTGTTCATACACGCAACGCCCAACAACCAGCAACTAGCAACTAGCAACCAACACCATCATCATCGACATCGTCTTCGACATCCTCATAATCATCATTAAAATTTTTGGGTTGGCATTTTACTGATAATTTTAATGATGGCCAATATAACGGCCAAAAGCAGTGGATCTCACTAAAAGCTTTTGATTGATTATGTTTGCTGCGTTCACACACACACCCATACACACACGGACACCAACAACCAACGCAAATTTATGGCTCTATTTTGAGAGCTGCCTTCACAAATTAGCACACTAATTTGCATATGTTGGGCGCATCTGAAACTTTATGATGGGAGGGTGTTGGGAATCTCTTTCACTCTCATCTCGTGGAACCTGGCTTTCAAGTCTTTTGGGTGTTACATTGACAAATTGGCCGGCTCGCTCTTTTATCGCTGCTGTTTTTTTTTATGCAAATATTTCAGTCTTTTTTTCTTTCTTCATCTTTTTTTCTCTGCTGCCTTTTTGTCGCTGTCTGTGCAGTGGTTTTATTTAGCTCAGGGCTAAAGCGATTTGACATTCTTCAACAACAGCGCTAAAATATTTAATTATTTATATAGTCATGATATACAAACTTAATAGCCGCACTTATTCATATTCAGCATTCAGCTAGGGATTTAGCCGTTGGACATTTATTTGAGTTCACATTGACCTTTTTGGCATTTGCATTTCTTTGATTGACACGCTCAAAATTAATTCCAATCAATGATATGGTTTTTCAAAAATGATTTTCATGCTTAAGTGAGGTAATAGTGGCAAATCAAAAGGTTAAATACGCTTGTGGTGTTATTTTAAATCAGTTGCCTTAACAAAACATTTCCAATACCATAACTTTATCCAAAACTTAACCGATTTTGAATAGCAATACATTTCTGTGTTTTATTTTCACTCTAAATTCATGTTGAAACTCAATCTCAAGAAATTCACTTCACTTAATTTCATACTTCACACCTGATTTCTGTCATCACACATGAAACATACGCCATTCGGTTTGCACACACACACATATCTTGTAAAGCATTGCAGATGTTTTATTGCATATATAACACTTGATTAGCTTGCTCGAACGGAAAGCATGAGACATGAGTCAATAAAATATGTATGAGTGCGAACACTAGTGTATGCTCCAGATTTATATGCAAGCGCATAGGTTTCCAGTTCAGTTGTCACTTAATTCGCTGTCCACACATTTCGCTGTCGAACAGAACAGACGCCAAACAGCCGCACTTCAAGGACAACGCGGCGTATGCTTAGCCCACAATGTGAAGGACACATTGGACACATACTTAGTGTCTGGTGGTACTTGAAACTTGGGTTTCGCGTGCGTGCCAAAGGAATGCAATAAAATAAGCAGCACATTATGCACAGACAGACACACAAAAACACATTTACATACAAAAAAGGATGCGATTTGAACACTTCGTTCTTGCTATTTAGGCGAAAAACTTGTGAAAACTGTTTGTCTAGCTTGAGTGCGTTAGTGCGTGCGTTTGGCCAACTGCCAAATGGAGTGCACAAATATTTGTGCAAATGATATGTAAGAATTTAAAGGGTGGAAGTGGGCTAAGGAAGTTACAGTATAGAATAAAAACCGTGAAAACTGTATTCAACCAAAAAACAAAAACAGAGTTCGTTTTTCAAAAACATAAAATATCATTTTTTTTTGTTAAAAGTTATTATAAAAAAGTTTCAAAACATAAAAATCTACATATTTATAGGTTACACTCATTCTTTCATTCATTTCACATAAATCATTATGATTTTAAGGTTATTGATATCACACATATTATTAAAACTTTTTAAATATTGTATTTTAGATTCTTTTGGATCATTAAACATCTTTTAAGATTTTCAGAATATTTTCCGGTATGAATTTTAATAACTTTAAACTTTAACTTTAAAGTAAGTTGTCGTTATAGGTCCCGACATTTATGGAAAGATATTACTTTTTAACATTTACAAATTTTGAAACAACCTGAAGTAAATTTTTCGGAATTTTTATAGTCAAAACCCATAAACGGGATTAAAACTTAAAATGCATTACTGTTCCCAGATGCCAAACCATTAACAAAAAGTTACTTCGCTTAAAAATAAGTTAAATTTTAACAAGTGTAAAATTATATTCATCCCAAGAAGTTTGCCCTTTACTATGCACAAAAACTTCCAAGAATTTCATTATTCTGTTTTCTTTCTCTTTTTATGTATGTATGCTAATTTCTCATGATTTTAGATTTCAGTTTTTGTTTAGTTTTTCGAGTGCAGTTTTGGGCGCGTTTGGCCATTTGTTTGCCTCTGCTTGGTTCTTGGTTCCTTTTTGCGTAGCCTGACTTAATTAACGCTGACTTAGTCATGTTTTTCAGGCGCTGCCACGCCCCTTAACAAATTCTCGACTTTCTCAGTCGCATTGTTGCACGAAACTAACGTTGTTGCTTTGTCTCTATTGTTGTTGTTGTTGTTGTTGGGTTTTGATAATTACTTTTGATAACTAATGTTGGTTAGCGCGGTTTAGAGTTCTGCGTTTTGTTTGGCACATTGTTGCTGTTGTTGTTTGCATATGAAGCCATTATATGGCTTATCAGCAGGCATACACATAAGCCACAGCCCACAGTAAAGCTTTACTGTAGTTTCTTTTTGTTTTCTGTTTTTGTTTGTCATCAACTTTCTAGGTTAAGTGCTTTTATAAGCCTTGAGGTAGGTCAGCCACTAAAAATTGCCACAAGCGAGAGACAGGAAAGAAAAAAGATCGAAGCGTGCGGTTTGTCAATTTTTGTGACTAATCCAATTATTAGTTTTTTTTTTTAATAAATCATTAACTTTTTTTTTTGTGGCGAGTAAAGGTTAGCGGAAAAATGTTTTTTTTTTAAGTTCGTTTTTATACCCTTAACCCATTGAAAATGGGTAAAAAGGGTATAATGGATTTGTGCAAAAGTATGTAACAGGCAGAAGGAAGCATCTCCGACCCCATAAAGTATATATATTCTTGATCAGCATCAACAGCCGAGTCGATATAGCCATGTCCGTCTGTCCGTCTGTCCGTCTGTCCGTCCGTCCGTCCGTATGTATGAACGCGTCGATCTCAGAGACTATAAGAGCTAGAGACTCCAGATTTGGTACATAAGCTCGCCTAATCCCTAGGCAGTACAAGTTTGTTTTAGATTTTCGATAACTCTTCCCGTTTTCGATATACACATGTAATCGATAACAACAAAATCTTCAATTTGAAAAACTGTTTGATGCAGTTTGAAAGATTAGACTAAATAATGACCATCCGTGAAAATTTTATTGAAATCGGTTGAGAAACACTGGAGATATGGAGTATTGAATGAAATTAAGAAGGTATGCACTATACGCGTATACATACAGACACTCACACATACTTGCAAGTCAGTGGACTGTATGCGTAAATGATAGGGTTAAGGGTATAGTCTAGTCGGGATTTCTCGACTAGAGCCTTCTTACTTGTTATTTCATAAGCTTTTGCTGAAGTGTTGACAGCTGCAGTTCATTTAGAATCTAGATTAGAAATAAGTTTTATTTCAAGTAATGAAGGTAATATTATTATATTATAGTTAATTGCCTTTATGATCCCTAAGTATTCTCAATCAGCAAATTCTTCTTTATACTACGTTCTAACAGCATACAATAATTAGTTACAGCGTTTCCCTTTCATTCTTAATTGCACTCATAATAAGCGCCAAGATTCTCGGTCTTTCAGCAAAGTCGCGTTTAAGTTCTTTTAATAAGCCACAGGGGCAAATGTTGCAACCAACTAGACTAATCATCTCTGGCTCACTTAAGTAATAAAGCAATTTATCGCATTTCAATATCCTTTGAGCAGTTTTTGCCCTTTTACTTCCTATTACAACACACTTCCTACCTACGCCCAAGTCCGACCCCTCAAGCTTAAAACCGACACAAATTATTTTCGCGCTCATTTTTATCTCTTCTTCTTTTAAGTCTTTTTTACAGCTCCCCCATCTTTAGTCGGTGCTAAGATGCTCTTTTAACTTGTCGCTTTGCTTAGCCAGCGGCACACGTTACGATTTTTATGTGTTGAGCTCGAACTTCAGCTTTAAGATTCCAATAGGGATAGAGATATGCAGTGGTGTTGGTAACTGGTTCATATCCTTTGCCGTCTGTACCGTTTTTTCTTTTTCTTTCTCTTTTTGTTTTCTGTATGCCTTTGGCGTTGTTAGACCAGTTTTGCAGAGACCACGGGCCAGTAATGATGTATGTAACAGGCAGAAGGAAGCATCTCCGACCCCATAAAGTATATATATTCTTGATCAGCATCAACAGCCGAGTCGATATAGCCATGTCCGTCTGTCCGTCTGTCCGTCTGTCCGTCTGTCCGTCCGTCCGTCCGTATGTATGAACGCGTCGATCTCAGAGACTATAAGAGCTAGAGACTCCAGATTTGGTACATAAGCTCCCGCCTAATCCCTAGGCAGTACAAGTTTGTTTTAGATTTTCGATAACTCTTCCCGTTTTCGATATACACATGTAATCGATAACAACAAAATCTTCAATTTGAAAAACTGTTTGATGCAGTTTGAAAGATTAGACTAAATAATGACCATCCGTGAAAATTTTATTGAAATCGGTTGAGAAACACTGGAGATATGGAGTATTGAAATTAAGAAGGTATGCACTATACGCGTATACATACACACACTCACACATACTTGCAAGCATTGACTGTATGCGTAAAGTATAGGGTTAAGGGTATAGTCTAGTCGGGATTTCTCGACTAGAGCCTTCTTACTTGTTTAAGTTGAAAATATGTTTGTATGTGACATCCGCATGTCGTTAAATATAACTTAATGTTGTTTTAAACTAACTTGTTTGTTTTATGCAAATATTTCATAATTATTTTAATTTATTTTAATCAAGATATGTTTTTCCCAAGCTGAAATCGCTTCAAGAAAATAAATGCATATATATTTATTTTTTAGCAATTAATTTTTCGGTTCAATGAAGATTTTATTTATACAACAAAAAAAAAAAATCTTGTTTAATAAATTCATTGTATGTATTTTTTTTCGAATTTAAAACATTTACAAAATGTTTTCATAGCATTTTAAAATTCATTTTGCAACTCTTGAGATCTTTTGTGTTTTGTTTTTTAATTAATGGAATGAATAAAACATTTTTAGTGGAAAGATGTTTTTTTTAAAGCTCATTCATTACTTAATTACCCTTTAAAGAAATCATCAAAAAATGACTCTTTAAATGGGAAACTTAAACACAAGTTGGCTGACAGCATTGACCCTGCAGCTGCAGCAGACAGCGACATGTGTAATTGTGGCAGCAATTTAAGTTGCCGTTGCTGTTGCTGCATGCAACAACATCGCCAACCGGAAGCAAGTGTGCACAAGTGGCATGCCTGGTATTGGATTGCAAGCAGGTTGAAGAGTGAACCGAAGGACATCTGAGGTGTGGTGAGGCAAGGTAAGGTAAGTTTAAGTTAGGTTAGGTGAGGTGGGGCGTGTTGTGGTGTGGTTAGGTGGTCGACTGCTGCAGCATTGAAACATCATGGGATGATGTGTTGTTGCTCTGGTTTATGCCTTTATTAAGCATCAAACAAAATCCAAAACGTCAAGGATATGCTTCAGCATCAGACGCATCCTTCACGTGTTTTGTATACAGATGCAGTCGAGAGCGAGCATGCAGCTTGCAATTTATGCACACAACTTGTCACACAAGCCGGGGCCAAGACAAGACAAGACAACAACGCATTCAGCAAGCCAAGCAACGCAGGAGGGTGAGATACATGGAGTACACTTGGCGAAATGGTCTGTTGGAATATTATTTTTTTTTTAACTAGTGGTTTCATTTTAGAGTTGTTAACATATTAAAATTTCTTTTAAAAAATCACGAGATTCTGGTTATTCATATTTAAGACACGGCTTGAAATTTTTGATATTTTTTTTTATATAGAACTCTCAATAAACTTAAAATACACCAAAAATCGTGACGTTTTTTCTAAAGATTATTCTATTTTTTCTTATAGTATTCTTTACTTTACTAAAACAGTTAAAGTTTCTTGAAAATAAATACATAGCTACAAATTTATTTTATCTTGAAGTTCACATTTTTATTTGGAATTTAGGAATTTTATATTTTTTTTTAAAATTTTTTTGAATGTTTCGGAATCAAAGTTTAAAGCATTTGTTAAAAAAAAATCGATAAATCCTTGTTTAATTATAAATATTGATATTATTTCTCTAAGCTCAAAACAGCATAATTTTGATGTTCTTAGTTTCGAACAAGTTTTTTTAATGGAAAATTTTTTATTTTTATTTTTTTTGGTTTTTTGCCACTTTTTTCTTTAAATAAAAAAAAATGCTTCTCTATAAGTTGATTTTAATTAAAGTGCAGTTTTCATAATTCCCCCTGGCGTATACATTCACGAATCTTTACTGTGTGTTTTAGTTGTGCATTGGTTAGCCCCAGAGGAATGAGGTGGGCGCGGGGCAGGGTGGGTTGATTCTCATTGCGATGAGTAGGACAAGCAATTTACAGTGCACAATGCGTTGACACACGTCGTCCGCAAATGTGCGGCAAGGCGGGTTGGCACGAAAGACAATGGCCAAAAGACTCGAGATTACAGTTTTGTATGTGTGTGTGTCTGTGGCTGCAGTTGCATCATTAAACCTGAAAAGTGTCAAATGCCCAGTCACAGCACTCACACATACACACATATACATACGCATATGAACTCAAGTGCCCGACTGTTTAAATTCAATTGAATGAGCAGACTTAACAGCATGGGCGGCAGAGCATCAGCTCGTCTGGTGTTAATCTAAGCCAGAAATTTACGACTCAGATGGTTGGTTCTGGATTGTCCTAGGTTGCATACAACTGGCGCCGGGCAGCTCAAGCTCATAATTCAAACAGTGTTGACAATGAAAATGAAATTCCCATTAAAATGCAATATGTTGCAGCAAAACTTCTTCTTCTTCTTGTTGCTACTTGCTTCTTTACTCCCTTAAGCCTGGCTATTAATTTTGCTACTGCTACTACTGCAGGACTCTCAATGCGGCAAATGGCAAATGTTTATATGGCCACAGTATAAACATTGACAATTTGAAACCAGAGACTGGGTTCAGGTCTTGCTGTTGGTCCATGAACTCTTGAAGCATACTTCTTCTGCTTCTTTCACACATCATACTAGGACATTTAAAAAGGACCCTTTTTTTTGTGTTGGGTTTTGAGTGTTGACTTTGCTTATGATTGGATCTGGGAATTTATTAAAATTTTCGTTTCAGTTTAATTTGAAATTGGTTTTAAATTGACAAATATGTGGTTCGGAGAAAATGTCGATAGAAATTTTGTGCATATGTGTGTATGAGTGTTTAAAGCCAAATTTAAACCGTTGCAAAGAAGCTTATAAATCAATTGAAAACATTTTTGAATTTAGCTTGCAGCTACACAACTTTATGATTTTAATATTTTTAGTTTAATTTTGATTGTCATTTGCATTTGATTTAATTCAAAGTGGCTTAAAATATTTTAAATATTCCAGAAGTTAAGCCTTTTAAATTTTATTGACTTTATTTTATGTAAATTAAATATCTGAGCATTCAATTTAATTCAAAACATTTTTATTTTTTTTGTTTATACTTTAATTGAACTCTACTTATTATTCTCAATATATTATGTCTTAAGAATTATATAAGTTTTTTTTTAAACTTCCTTAAATCACTTTTTTTTGCTTACTTAAAGCAATATTCAATTTGTATTTTAAAAAAAATAAATATATATATATATATTTATTGCAGGCATCCCAGCAAACTTTAAAGATTATGTTTTATTTATTTTCTATGTTAAAATCGTTCCAAAAATAATTTTAACCTATTTAAAAAATATTTAAATTGAAGATAATTTCTTGAACTGTCATAAAACTCTTATTTTTACGACCTTAGCACATTTAAAGTGTGTCCCAATTGAACTCTTATTTTAGAAATTTTATACTTCAGCGGCCGTTAAAAAACGTTTTTATTTTTATTTTTGTCGCATTTCATTTGTGTGTGGGTCAACAACTTGTTTTGGAAGCTTAGCTGAAATGTTAAATATTTTAATCTGCTGCACTTAATGTTGTGCTCGATACTGAATGTGCGAATGAGTCACTAAGTGGGAGGCCGGCTCAAATCTTGTTAATCTCGCTTGAGGGCATTTAAATTGGTGGCGTCTTTTCTTTTGATCGTTTTAATGTTAGTCATAAATCGTTTATTTATGGCATTTAAATATGGCAAACACGTGTACCTCTCTCCTGGCAATATGCCACACTCAACACCCAAACAAACATGGAACAAGCAATGGAACAACTTGGCTCGGGGCAAAAGTTCTCCCTGCCGTTCACAAATGTTTTTCTCTTGTCTGTGTCGCGCTGTGTGTGTGTGTGTAGCGAGCATATTAAATTTTATTCGCATAGCATTTGGTTGGTTGCTTTTGCTGCTGCATAAGCAAAATTTAAACTTAAAGCTTAAGAAGAGACGAAAATTCTAAAAACAAGCAATGGCAAATTGAATATTCTGTTGATTGTCGAAGCAGGACCTTCGACATCTATTTGTGGTTGTTGCATGCCACACATAGATTACTTCATTGTATGGCAGAAAATTATGCTAAAATCATTGAAGCTTGAAGGCAACAACCAGAAAAATTTGCTTAAAGATGCAGTTTTTGGGCGTGGCACAAAACACAATACAAAACCAACAGAAACATTGACGAAATTGTTTTGAAAGCACATTGCACATAAAATAACATATTTTCCGGCTGAGATAACAGCAGCGAACAGTCGGGCAGGATGTCTGCCTGCTGCCAAGGATTATGCATACAACTTTTATTTTATCTTTTTCATTTTCATTTTCCTTTTTGTTTTGTTTTTTGAACTTGCTGGGAAATCTGTAAACGAAACGTTGGACTGCTTTATATTTCTTATTATGCGTTTGGTTTGGCGCACAAATTGAATTACACTCGCACACACACACACGAACACACTTGACATTTGAGTGTTTGTTGGCCGCGCCACGTGCCGTATGCGTAATTTTTGGAAGCCAGTTTTATTCGAATACCCTGTAGCATAAAGAAAACTCACACAAGGAGAGGAATTTCTTAACTCAAACTCAGAGTTTATTCATGGTATTAACAATTCGATATCCTTTCTTTATTGTGCTATATTCACCTATTGGATTCCTACTGCGTTAATATCACGAGCGACTGTCCTGGTGCAGAAAGGAAAGGAAGGAAAACTTTTCATACTATACATAGTTATGTATATGAACTAAAACCAGCGCATATATAAGCACATCATATTCGGGAATTCTTGTGTTTGCCACTTGTTTCATTTTTTCTCCCTTTTTTGTTGTTGTTGTTTTTCTTGCTGCTGTTGCTTTTGCTGTTAGTGCTTGAAATGTTTGTTTGCTTGTTGCTTTGATGTTTGCCAAATCGAATTTAGCGCTGAGTGTGAAAAAACACACACAGCCAATGATGCCTCAGATGCCACAAGGACCCCTGATCTCTAATGCAAAGCGAACTTTTTCTTTCCTAACTCCCATCAAGTATACGCAGCGTTGATTGGATTTCGCGCTTGTCCACTGACCGGTTGCATATAATAATCATTTGTATTTAAAGCATGCTACAGTAACAGCGGCTGCCACGCCTTTTCCCCATTCACACCTCCCGGCCCCTGGCCGCACATATTGCCGTGGCAAAGTCAGAGCAAGTTTCGTGTGACATCCTTTTTGGCTTTGGCGTTATCCTTGGCACGTCTATGGCGGCGCCTGTCATGCAAAACAAATCTGACATACTGTGGCAGCTGACACAAACTGTGTGTGTGTGTGTGTGTTAGTTTGTGTGTGCCACGTTTATGGGAAACTGCATATAACTAGAGATAAACAGATAGAATGGGTAGAAAGGAGAAGAAAGATTGTGCATTACCTGCTTTTAACACCTATAGATGCTCAGCACCCCTTAACCCATAATCGTTCACATCCGGCTCGTAAAAGACACAAAATCAGAACATAACACGAACATTTTTATATTCCCCGATGTCAAGTAGAGAGCGAGTGTGTTGTTTATGGCATGTCCTAAACCACATAGGAGTGGCCATAAGCACAGAATGTTGGCATGCATGTTTGTTATGGATGCTTGTGGCACTTACTTTTGTTTTAAATTCGAAAGGCAAAACTCTTAAGATCTTTAAGACCTTAAGACAGAGCAAAGAAATAAGGTTTTTCGTGCTTATTACCATAATTTTAGTACCAAGATTGAATTTCTAAGGTCAATAACTTCGATCTAAGTTGAGTTTAGTTTGATTCAAGTTAATTTTTTTTATGCAAATACTTTTTGTAGTTAACTAAACTAGTTTATACTCATTTATATACATTTTTATGTACTATTACGAATAAAATTGTAAAGGTAAATTATTTTTTCCTAAGTTTAGCTTGTTTTAAGGTTGTTTTCACTTAAGTTAAAACTTTTTGTAGTCAATTAAACTATTTTAGACTCATTCACTTCTAAAATTGCTAAAGTAAATATATTCTATCTGAGTTCAAGTAGAGTTTAACTTGTTTTAAGCATATGTTTGTACTTGACTTAAGTATGCTAGACCTAGCTCAAGTCGTTCTCCCTTTGTAGCTTTAGTCTACATACTTCTCTTCAAGTACTTTCAATGTCACTGCTGCCCGCGCAAAGCCGAGTACTAATAGAATTGAAATTTGTGGAGAAACGAGTCATAAGTTGAACAGTCCACAACGCATTCCAAAATTTTACTCCTTCTTCTTCCCTTGATATAAAGTCCTTCGGACAACTGAAAGTGACGTCATAAATTTTGTAGCTACTTAACTTAAGGGTGGTGGGGGTTCGGATGAGTGCACAAGTAGCAACATTGAACATCCTGCTGCTGCTGCTGCTGCAATCCGTTGTCTAGCAACTAATGAATTTATGTATGCTTTTGTTTTTGTTGTTGCAAGTCTCGCTTCAAACTTTAACCAAGAGCCATGATTGTTATGTGGTTGGGCCCTTGAGTAATGTGGAAGCTTCCAGCACGTTATGCCCTATACTTGTGGCCAGTAGACAGAGCGAGAGAGAGAAAGAGAGCGCGAGCTGGAGAAAGTGGTCGAAAAACAGATTTTCGCGGGGTTTGCGAAATAAATCGAATTCTTTCATTAACATGCAGCGCAACACACAGCGCACAATTCATCAAAGTTTTGCCCATAGTACAAAGCAGATGAAGCAGAAGCTGCAAAGCACCTAAAAGTATGCTCTCATTATATATATATAATATATATATATAAGAAAAATACCAGCGTGTGCATGATTGATTAAGTTTCGTGGGCGTTATCCTGTAATTTAACAAGAAACGAACAAAATGCACACGAAGCTAAGCCAAAAAACCGAAAAAAAAACTAACTAACTAATGTGGCTTACAGAGCTTGACTTGTAGATACCCTGTACTTAAGAACCAAACTAAAATTAGCACTTAGCAATCAATTTGGTCTTCTTAAGCTTACTTGTGATAAACATAAATATTTGATTACAATTTATAACGGTTTTGTAAAGATCGCAGAGAAAACTGGGCTACAAATTTTGTTCCCTGTATTTTTGTATAGTTTAGGATTACGTTGAGGAAACAAAAGTTTTGATTTAAGAAAGAAAGCTTGAATTTTGAAAATATATACTGCTGTTTATAACTTTTAGACTTTACCCATTTATAGTTACAGGGGATTTGTAGAAAAATAAAATAAAAATAAAATAGTCGGCCACGGCTGCGATGACGAGAAGCACGACTGACACTTAATTAGAAGCGCCGGAAACGGAAACGAAATGCCAGGCAAAAAATAAAGGGGTGGTGGAGGCATGTCAAATGCAGCATGCAGTTGGAGAGGCAAACAAAAGCATTCAAAAATAACTTATAATATTCAAAAAATAGTTCCGAACTTTTTGGGATCATCTAAAATTACTAACTGGATAAATTTTTACCTAAGAGCAATGGGAAAACTACAGAAATGTAATTTTCTAAGTTTTTTCATTAATTTTAAGAATATAATCGATTTTTTCTTAAAGAAATTATTTAAGATTTACGCATGATTATTTTTTAAAACGTTTTTCTACTCTTTTCAATCCTTTTCTAGTTCAAGTTAAGAGTTATGTTAAAGCGATTTATAACCAAACAGACACAAAAGCAGCTTCTATTTGGCTGTTCCACACACATATGTATACGCCCTGCCACACCCCCCACTCTGGCCACTTCCGGCTGGCATCAAGCACGGAGCAAGTGCATGTATAGGATGCAGGATGCAGGCTGCTGCTGTGACGACAAAATTAAATTCTATCATACACAAAAGTTGAGTGCGGCTCTGCAATTTGTTTTGACTTGCCAGCCGAAGCAGGCCAGGCAGCCCTGGCAGCCCGTCTGGTTCTTTTATACAACGGGATTGTGCAAGTGCTCCGTGCGACAGGATCTATTTTTTATTAGCCCAACGCTGATTTGATTTGCATGCGAGTCAACCCCAAAAACTTGAACAACTTATAAAGTCATAAAGGGAAAACCAGAAGCGGCAGCAGCAGCTGCCTCTTGTTGTTGTTTGTAAGTGCGGAAGAGGATAGGTGGAGGGGGAGGTGGAGGGGGTTGGGCTTGTGGGCACATCATAATTGCGGATGAGGGTGGCGGAACGAGGGGCACAGCGGGTCAGGCATTCCTGTGCATAATTGAAATTCCAGCCCAAACGCGTTTGTAACGGGAAATTGCGCGGCCAAAAAGCAGCGAGCGAGCGAGAGAGAAAGAGTGAGGGAGAGAGAGAGATCGAGAAGGGAGAGAGAGCTTAGAACCGGAGACGGATGCGGCAAGCGAGCAATGTCCAAAAATTGTTTGTTTTTGTTTTCAGTGGGGGCGGGTAAATTAAGCTGCAGCATTTTGTCCATGTAATTACTTTACGCGTTCGTTCGTTTGCTAATTACTTTGACAATAATATTTGCAGCCAAATAAATAATAAGTTTTCCCCCTGGGGCGTAATTAAAAATGCACACATCTAAATAAAAACAAATACACGCATTTAAATTATGTATGTAGGTGTAATGTAATCAATTTGACCAAACAATTATTGAAGTGCAGTTGCACATTTTACAATTACGTTTTGTCAAACATATTACGCTCGAGGGAATTACAATTCTACGCCTGCCGCCACCTTCATTCACACACACACAAACACACTCTCACGCGCTCAAAATGCGTTTATTGTTGAATCGCACAAACAGCTGATCAGTTCTCTGCATGGCGTTGCCACCTTATTGCGTGCGCACAATGATGCG
Source organism: Scaptomyza reducta (assembly GCA_035044485.1). Lineage (NCBI taxonomy): Eukaryota > Metazoa > Arthropoda > Insecta > Diptera > Drosophilidae > Scaptomyza > Scaptomyza reducta. The sequence goes on along the minus strand of JAWNNV010000807.1, from coordinate 3,924,737 downwards.
CGCGTTGTGCGCATGCCTCTGCTTTCCAGGAGCAAAAATAATGCATTTCCAAGCAAGGCTCATTGGCCAAAGCAACTGAGATGTCTATGGCAGTACACGCCGAGCATTTAAAACGCACGCATCTGCAGCGCGCATAAAAACTGGCGGCGTTAAATAACATATTGCTGAGCAGTGGAACGCGCGTGACATTAAGCAACATGCAAATGTGCTAAAAAAAATCAAATGCAATGTAACAGTGAATGCATCTAACATACAGACAATAAATAGCAATAGCATTTGCTAATATAGTTGAAACTTTTTATGGGAGTTTATGAATGAATTGTTTAAATAATAACTGCTATCGGACTGTGGCAGCGTATGGCAACTCTGCCCATGTTTTGACAGTTGGTTAACGCTCTCACCCACTCTCACACGCTCTGGCTCTCTCAGTGTGGCTCTCCACGCTTCTGAAAATGATTCGTGTTGCGTTGTGTTGCGTTCGCGTTGTTTATAAAACAAATTAATTATATTTATTATTAGTTTAAGTGGTAAAGTGGTTTAAATTGTGCAATATAGCCGCACGATTAATGTGCAAATGCGTAAGAATGAAAGCGAAATGCTAGCTGCCAAGTTGTCGCCGTTGTCGTCACTGTTGCCGTCGCTGCCGCTGCCGCTGTCGACGCCGCGGAATCGTCGCGCCAGCCAACGAAAAAATATACTTATAGAAAAAACGCGTAAATATATGAATAAAAATTGAATTAAATATTATGTGAAAAACGCTGTGTTTCGTTTTGTGCAAGTGAAATGTGTATGGAAGCGTTGCGCCCAAAGACAACAATAACTATAACAATAACAACAAACACAGCAGTGAGAGAGAGAAAGAGAGGCTCATTACTGCTGCTGCTGCTGCTTCTAGTGCTACTGCAAACAACAATAACAAATAAGAAGAAGCAGAGCAAAATGCGTTTAGACTAAGGCTAGAATAAACAAGAAGCAGCTCGCACTCCTTTTCCCCACTCCCAAAATCAACTTTTAGTGCATCTCACCCACACAAACAGCAGCAACAACAATACCCAGGAGGAAAAAAAGCACCCAGCTGGACCCATTATCATTATGCAGGCGAAAAAGCGTTACATTCTGGTCTTTGTCTCATGTGCATTTCTCGCCATTTCCTTCTGCTATTTTGGCGGCTATCGACTGAAAGTGGCGCCCCACCGCCCACGCCGTGCCCAGCATGAATCGGCCAAGGATGGCGGCATCCAACCCTACGCCCAATTGCCCAGTTTCATCAGCTACGAGCAGCGCAAATCGCTCTCCAATACAACGAGTCATGCTGCTGTTGTTGTTCCGCCTTCCAAAAGCAATGCCTGCCGCATGGAAACATGCTTTGACTTCACCAAATGCTATGATCAGTTTCTGGTCTATGTGTACCCGCCGGAGCCGCTAAATTCACTGGGCGCTGCACCGCCCAGCTCGGCCAACTATCAGAAGATACTCACTGCCATACAGGAGTCACGCTATCACACCAACGATCCCGCCGCCGCCTGCCTCTTTGTGCTGGGCATCGATACGTTGGATCGTGACTCCCTATCGGAGGATTATGTGCGCAATGTGCCATCGCGTCTGGCGCGGCTACCACATTGGAATAATGGACGCAATCATATCATTTTCAATTTGTATTCAGGCACTTGGCCAGACTATGCGGAATATTCGCTGGGCTTTGATGCGGGTGAAGCCATTCTGGCCAAGGCTAGCATGGGTGTTTTACAAATGCGTCATGGATTCGATGTTAGCATTCCGCTTTTCCACAAACAGTTCCCGTTACGCGCCGGCGCCACCGGTTCCGTGCAATCCAACAATTTTCCGGCCAACAAAAAGTATTTGCTGGCATTTAAGGGCAAGCGGTAAGTAAATAAAGTGTTTGGAATTTGTCAGGAATTTATGTATCAGATTTTTGATTATTAAAATTAAAAATAATTGCAATGAAAATTGTTACAATATATTTTTTCTTTGTGTTTTGGACCATTGATAAGGAGTTATGTTTCTGTTTTTATTAAGTCAACTTACTTAATTCCTCCCAACAATGCACTTTAAAGGAACTTATTACCAAACAAGTTACTTTGTCATGCATTCGTTACCTAAAGTTGAACTTTTTTCTTCTTTTGAAAACATTTTTACAGACACTGAAAATTTATTTTATACTGTTTGTTTGATGAGTAGTATGTTGTTGTTGTTGTTCTTGCTTCTGTGCCTTGTTAGGCTCGGTGAGGCGGCAAATTGCAGGTTGCAACGATCGATTGCAATATGTAGCAAGGAGAGTAAACCAATTTCTGATGCCATTCAAATTGAAAAATTGTCTAGCATCGCGTCCCCCACTCATCATGTTCAATGCTGAGAGTCCACCTGCTATTCCCTGCTAACCCCTACCACCCTCTAGCTCCTCCTCTATGTTGTGTCTCTTTTGTTGCGCTTTTGTTTGTATTCGCTTTATTGTTGTTTACTTGCTGGTAGCGCCCACTCTTGCCCCAGGCTCTTCTTTTGACATGTAACTCGATTCAATAACAGTGCCCCAGGCTGACACAATACCAGCGACAGCCGACGGAAAGCGGTGTAGAGGACAAGGTGAGTCTCACATGACCTCTGGCTTGTTGTTTGGTTGTTGTTGCCATTGTTTGTTGTTGTTGTTTTGGGAGTCACCACCAGCGCCTGGCGAAAACAAAACTGGTCAACAAGCGGAGTCCTTTGCCTAGCACAACTTCATCTACACTAGAAAAAAAGTGAGCTCCACAATGTTCAAAATACCCAAATTGCAAAACTAGGAAAAAATTCTTTCTTTCAAAATAAACAAAAAAAATTTCTTTGCTATTTTTAATTATAATTAATTCTAAAATATGTTTAACTAACGTCGTTCAAAAGGTTTCCTAATTTATTACAAAATCAGGAGTGTTTAATTTATTTTTGAAAATAATTAAAGAAGTTTTTTAACCAAAATTGTAATTATATAAATATTTATTTCAAAAGTATAAATGTATTTTTGCCATTAAAATTTTTTTTCGTTAAAAATTTTTTATTAATAAATTAAAAATATTTTTCTTTCAAAATTGAATTATTTTTCCGAGTGCACATGAGCTCACTTTGTTCTAATTTAAAATTGATTTTTGCTTTTTGTATCCTGCACCTTAAACACACACTAAAAAGTTTAGCGAGGCAAAAAGTTTAATAATTTATTGCGAACAGGAGACTTTTCCGGTATTTGGAGAGACGGTTGGTGACATCCAGTCTTAAAGGACTTCATTAATTGAAGTGGCGAAACGCACACAATTAACACACACAAACATACATATATATATACAGCGAGTTGGCGGCAATTAATATATTTATATGGAAAAGGACAAAGGGAAATAACCGTTGTCATCGTCTGCGAGGACTCTTTGTTAATTTCAGACCGTTTAAAATGAAGCCGTCAGCATGCAAATGTGTGTGTGTGTGTGCGAGTGTGCGAGTTTGGGTCGCACTTAACTAAAAGACAGCTTTGTTGGGTGGCAGGACGAAGAGCAGAACAACACAGGACGAAATTTTCCCATAAGATTACAACAAGCGGCAACAAACATCAACAGGACCAACAATGGCAAACAGCAGCAGACATAAACACATTTCAGGGCACACCAAAGTGATGTTAAAGTTGTTAATAACACTCACACACACACACACACACACAGTTTATTCTGAGTCTTGAATGGTTATCCTGTTGGAGCTGGACGCACGAACAATTAAAAGTGAAAGCAACAACACATGCCAAGCCACTTTACAATTATTGTACGCTTGTATTTGTGTGCCATTCACACACAAACAGCAAACAAGCAAACAAACACGGAAGCTTGACGGCAAGCTATCCTGGGAAAACTTTGCATAATTTGAAACAGAAAAGTATTGATAAAGGAGCTGGGGAATTACTTCATCCTGGGAGGGTGAACTTGGCGCTTTGAGCGGGATTAATATTAAACAAAAGAACACATTAGTATTGTAAACCATATTTTCACACATGTTTCACCCATGCTTAGCACATGATTCACCCATGCTTCACCCATGTTTCACCCGTGTTTCACCCATGTTTCATCCATGTTTCACCAATGTTTCACTTATTACCACATAATCATATTGATAAGTCTTTCAATACATTAGTTAAATATTGATTCAATATATAACAATTATTTTGAAACGCTTAAAAGTGTGTTCAATGTTGGGTATCAACAACAACCCTAGTAGCACTTGCGTTCTTCAGCTATACAATCTCTTCTCACTCACACACACATGTTTTCACTGGCACACCCACACATGTGTACATTTACATGCAAAGCTGCTGCTTTTTGTCCTTCTACGAAAATGATGAAAAGTTTTCCTTTTCGCATTTAATTGCTCGTCGTTGCTGTTTCTCATTTCTTTCTCTCTCTCTGTTCTATTTATATATCTATCTCACTCTTTCTGTCTGTCCCTTTTGTAGTGATGTATGATGGTGGCACAGCTTGCTGTGAGTTAATCTGTGGTTGGGTTTGCTGCATTTGCCACTTTGGCATCTCTGCATGTGGCAAACCCTCAATATATGTTGATAACGATCCCCCAAGCTTACTTGGCCCAATAATCAAGCTGAAAATTACACGCTATCAGCAATCACTTAATACGTATGTGTCTAGTCATTTTCATTAATTTAAGCTAAGCAGCTGACGCATGTAGACGAAAAATGTTACTGATAACGTGCAGTTAATGTAATAAAAATAATACTTTTAAACGCTGATACACGCTGGGGTTTTTTGGTTTTTTGTTTTATATACACAAAGAGTGTGTTGATTTACTGATTAAGGCATCTCTGAACTCACCACAAATTAAAAATTGCTTGCTGACAAAAAGCAACAGAAAGAAATCACATTTTTTTGACAATTAAAGCCGAAAATCATATTCCTTTTCAGCAAACTTTAGAAAACATTCACACAAGCTTGTCTTTCACACCACCATTACAAATATGAATAAAATAGTTTTTTTTTCAAAAATTTCTTGATTAGCTTTTTCACACACACACACATTGATGGCAACTCAACATGTGTACCCTATTCTTTTATGGCATTGTATCTGATGACGTCGACGACTGACAGCAAATGAAAATCAATTTAGCAACAATTTTATTTGACTCCCCTGACATTTGAATTCATTTTCAGCTCAACTTTCATACCTTAACCAACACTATTTGTTTGTGTGTGTGTTTTTGTGGGGCCACGACTTGAAAGTGAATGCTTGCCACCGTTGCCCCGAAATGTTTCCTGTCACGTAGACGGCTTCTTATTAACTTTTCATATCTGAGTTCATGATGTGTGAATTTCATATGCTCCATGTATATACAAACATATTACAGCAGCTATTTCCACTATTTGCAACACACACGCCAACCCTTTTTTGGTTTTCGCGCCATTCCTGCAACGGTAGAAGGCTGACAAATAATGGCGACATCAACTTAAAGCTGAATCTTTTGTTTACTGCCCCAGTTATTGAAGTTTCCGTTTTTTTTTCGTTTTTTGCAATTAGGTTTGATGGTTTGGCTATTGTTTAAGTTTTGCCTGTTATTATTCGTATTTGAGCCATTTAACTGGCACGCTCGTTGACTACGTTTATTAATTCAGAACTAGAACTAGATTAGTGCTGTACTTCATACGTTACTTAACTTCCTTAATTAAATATTTATTGAAATAATCCGATTAGCATCAATCTTTTCTTTTACAATATGGCTTAGAAAATATTAGCAGGATTATAATGTAAATTTTATGAATGCTTAAAAGAAATTCCTAACATGAATATTGCATATTTAATTTAACAAAAGAATTCAAAAAATATTTAAAATTAATAAACTGAATGAAGGACATCATCAATAAGGAAAATAATATTCCTTTCCGAGCTATTTTTCATTGCTGTACGTAACATTCTTTGCTGCTACTCATTAAAAGCTACATTCGCTGAAATAGAAATTTCTCACTTTTTCTAAGTAGTTGAATGAATGTTGGTCCTGGGTTATAGAGAAAGAAATTTCGAATTGCGTTCAGCGATTTGATTGACTGAAGCAGGCAACCAAAAAAGAAAATAAAAATGTGTTTTTCGTTTGGTGGTCGAAGAATATTTACAATACACAATACACTCTCGTCAATACTATTTGCGCTGGCTGCGAGTTGGAATATTGCTTTTGGGCTTTTTGTGGATATTTGGCATGCAGCTCACATGTCGGTTCTGGCTGCTGGCTGGGTTAAATGGACCGTTGGGGTAGTTGGATTGGGTTGGTTTGGTTGGGTTCGATTCGTTGGTACGTTGGATTTGTTGTTCGTTCTATTCAGACATGTGCGTATTTTATATCCGATGCATGCCGTTGGCTTCCAGTGCCAATTGCATTTTTGCTCTCTCTTTCAAATTGCTCAAATCAATTCGATGCGGTTGCATTTTGTTGTTGTAGTTGTTGTTTCTAAAATCAGCTTTTGGCCTGCCCATTCCATTTTACACTGCTATTGGCTTAATTTATTTGGGCAAATACGATACAATATCATTTCCAATTTGAAACAGTTAAAGTCATCATTTAACCTTGAAATGTAAAAGAGGTTTAAGAAATCAGATTCGATTTGATTTCTTTTTTTTAATAATCCTCAAATTATTTATTTTATTTTTTTAATAATCCTCAAATAATTATGATTATTTTTACGAATCACAATATTTTCGCAAATGCATGAAATATTTTATTTTTAAACAGTTAATCAATTCTAATCGTAATCGTTATTTAACAGCTTAGCTTGAAATATTATTCTGAAGCTTGAACAAAATGCTGCAATAAATTTTTTGCCCAAAGCTTCTAAAACGCTTGCAAAATCATTTTTTTTAAGTCCAAGCTAACATGTATATAAAAAAATTTCTCAAACTAGTTATTCCATGTTAACATGCGTTGAGAGAATTTTATTTGCATGTTTGTTTTTTCTTTTATTTTTTTTTTTTTATGCAGCACGATGCAAAACAAATAAGGTCAAAAGTTTGACCAGCATACAAGAAAAATGGTGCAAAACTTATTAAATATTTATCATTTTTCAGTTTTTGAATTTTATACACACATATGATTTGGATATGCTTAAACAATTTCCTTTTAAACAATGTTATATACTTCAAAGAAATGATCTCCCTCCCTGCAACTAGTATGTGCCATCATTTGATTAGCTGCTTTGAATTGTCATCAATCGCTTTTTGGTCTAATAAACTGCTCTTCGGCATAGCACTTTATCCATTTTATTGGCTTGAAATGCTTTGAAAGTTAATTTGCCGCAACGTTGACTGCCACATAAAAAATTATTTATGCTCTTCAAGTTGATTTTCATTTTGGCAAACGGCAAAATCTCTCACTCACACTTCTTCTCCTCTCGCTCCGCAACCCAGACTTGTCACTTAAGGCGCCCGAATCTGCATAAGAATACAAAGCGGAGGAGCATAGATAAAGAAAAAATGCTAGCTAATGCCATTCCAAGAATGGCCTCGACGACAGCACAGCCAAAAATTTGAGACAATTTAGCAAGCGTTTTTGAAATTGCTGGCGGCTGTCCAGTTCGCTGACTGCTTCAAATGTCCATCAAATGGGATGTCGCATCGTTAGATAAACCCACATTCCAGACGCCGATACGTTGGACGTGGCAGCGTAATGAGTTTCTTTCCGTTCTAGATTCAAGGTTGGGGTGTTTTTGTTTCCTTCACGGGTAACTTAATATATCACACGCTAACACTTTAAAAGAAGAAGGCTAAGAAAAAATGGGAAAATCTATTATATTAATAAAAGAAACGATGTGGAATTAAATACTTGAATGTAGTAAAAATTCTTTTTAAAAACAAGCACAAAAATATTTTTTATTATATTTTGTTTGAAGTTTCTAGAAAAAATTCCAACAAAATTCTACTCTATTCTCGTTTTTCTAAAGCTGAAGTTGAGCCGCTTTAAATTTGTTGTGGCTCAGTTTTTAGTGGTGGTTGCAAGTAGCATGCGGCACGCGGCACCAATAAGAAAATAAATCGCATAAACTGTTTGAGCCGCTTAAACGTCATAAGTAAAAGTGCCAATTCGACTGTTTGTTGTTTTCTGCTCGGGGCGGTTTTGGCAGCTTGCCTCAAGTTGCTCGAAACAGATAAGGTTACTGCCTGACTACACTTCTTTTCTCGTTATTGGCATCCAAGCGTACAGAATGTTTGAACGTTTGTGGCCCATAATCAATTTCTGGCATATATATAGATAGATAGATATATATATGGTATATTGTGCATATCTTTAAAGCATTGAGCATCGTTCACGATTGCCAATAAAAATATCGAGTTTCGTTTCGTTTATTTCCTTTCTCTCTTGCCGGTGTTTCGATAAGAAATCGTTTGAGTTCCTTCTTGCAAGCAGTTTAAGTTGATACAGCAAATAAATGCGAATATCTTTTAAAAATGAGTATTTTATGTGAACTTAGCTTTAGCTGTCCTTAAAGTCCAACGGGTACTCAACTCAACACAAGTCCTTCACAAGTTTTGTTTCCAAGCACAAGAAATTCCTTGTTTTCAGCTAATTTATATTTGAGAATGCTGCCCACACATAAGCAAAGAATTTCAAAAGCCCACAAAAAGTTTATCCACTTCAGACCACGAGAAAAAGTATTCCGCATGAAATGGACAAATTATAATTCAATTGTGCTTAATTGAGTGGTGCGACCAGTTCCAAGTAACCACAAAAACGATTCTAAGCCACTAAATGGCCAAGCCAACCCACTCAGCCACAAGCTACACTTTTTATATATGTATATATATTTTCGCCTTTCATTTTGTGATTATATATGCACGTAATGCTTTTTCTCCCTGTGTGTGTGTGTGTGTGTTTGTGGAGTACGAGGCGGAAGGAAGCGCAGACATAAAATTAAATTAATTTAATTGTAATTTAATTTTTTATTGTGGTGGGTGGTTGGGTTGGGTTGCAGGCTCTGGGGTAACTAGACCAGTCTGCCCAATTTTTGACTCACATGGCTTGGCCTAAATATGAGTCAGTTCAACCCAAAACCAACTCAACCCCACCCCGCTGCTCTCCACCACCCCTCGCGCCACAGAGACATTTTTTGCTGCTGTGTTTGTTGTTAAAAAAATATTATTTTAATTATACCTATGTGAATGTGTGTGTGTGGGTGTGTTTGCCAGCAGCTGCTCCAGCATCCCCCCCTCCATTTCTCTCTGACATTCTTTCCCCTGCCACTCACCTTGCTTGCGTCGGCTTTTGCTGCTTCTGCTGCTTGTGGTCGGTGTCCGTGCTAAATGCGCATATGGCGCGAAATGAATTTTATACCAAAAAAAAACAACAACAGCAATTTACAAGCATACAAACACACATAAAGCTGAAATAATAATACGTCATGTGTGCACTTTTGAACCTACAACAACAACTCACTGGCAATTGTTGTTGTTCTTCCTTTAGCTGCTGCTGATGATGCTGTGCATTAATTTTAGTATACCCTCTACAGATTAGAAAAGGTGTATGCTACTTATGGAAAAGCACAACATAAATATAAGATTTTAAGCTCAAATAAAATCGTTGAAATACATTCAAAATATTTTTTTCTGCCATTTATCATTTCCGGCATTACAGCATATTTATTAAGTCGGGCTACTTAGTTTACACTTGGCCCATTTTTCATTATATTTAATGCTTTATGCTTTGGCAGGCCGCAAAAATTAAAGCTAGAATGCGCAAAATGTGTTGCCTACTTTTTCGGGCGCTTTAAAATTTATGCGCTTGGCAAAACAATAAACATAAACTATAGACGCTCTACGGCGTCGTGTTAATATAATTATGATAAAATGCGTCACCGCACAACGAGTTGAGTGGCCAAAAGCCAAATTGTAAGCCAACGTTTCCTCTCACAGCTCTGTTGTTTGGCCAATTTGTTGCCAGCAACACGCAGCAACACTTGAGTACACGCGTAGAAAACAATAAATTTAGAAACGCTTTGCCTGTGTGTGTGTGTGTGTGAGTTGCCAACAATAATGGCAGAAAATGTTGTTTCTCTTGGAGTGGGAATTGTCGGTGGGGATTCTGACAAATGCGCGTGGCAGTTAAAGGGAGCTGGGGAAAAGAGTTGGAGTGTACGTGCGTAGCAAAGCAGTTTGTATAGAATTTCGAAACGCTCTCGTCAATGCGTATGGGCTACAAATGCCACGTTTGACTACTATGTAGTGTATCATGGCTAGTGTGAAACGTATGTGATGCTTGAAACCATTGTCAGACAATATTGTAATATTGTACAAAACATTTTGTAAGTTCTTAAAAACGTATAATTGTTAAAAGTTCTTATAAGTAAAGAAAAGATAAATAAATAAATAATAATAAGCAATAAAATACCTTACCTTCAGCTATAAAAATACAAATGAAAAGAGTATACAAACGTTTCCAATTTTTCTATTTGACACTGCAAAATGGCTAACAAAATGGTGTCACAGGATGTGCGAAAAAATCGCGTCAATTGTGTGTATATATATATGTGTGTGTGTAAATGTGTCTGGTTGCCACACAATGAAACCTTATGCGTTGATCTCGTTCTGTAACAAAGTCTATCTGTGTATTGTTGTTGCTGTTATTATTGTTGTTATTGTTTGTTCATTGTTTGTTATTTACTTTGGCACTTTGGCATTGTCACATTTTTAGTTTAGCCGGGCGTTATTTATGGCCCAAAACGTCTCGTGCCTTTGCACGTTTCATATAAATTGATTAAATTTCATGACAATTCATCATGCCACAAAAGGCAGTAACGACAACAACAACCATGACTGAAGAACAACATTCAACCACAATTTGTGAGCTGTTTCAAGTGGTTTTTAAGCAAGAACTTTACTCATAAAACATGGGCACAACTTTTTGCCACATTACTTTCTTTTATTGCTGTCTCTTTTGCTCTATCTACATCTTGAATTGCGACAACTGCTGTGTCATTTGGCAAGCTTTATTCATGCTTTTGATATGATTATTATTATGCATACACAAAACGAACAAACACAAAAAAAAAGTAAAACAAACCGCAGCTGATTTTTGTACGCTAATTAACAGCGCCCACTTTGCCACAAGCAAGCAACAACATTAGATCAGATATAATGAATACGTATTTGTGAAGCGCTTTTTAATTGAATTTTGTTTGCTTTTTGCATTCTTCAGTCTCATTAACATTTGTCTTTGGGGCGCAGGCAGACGGGCAACAATAACAACAACACAAACCATATGCCAAAGGATTTTGTAATCAAATTAAAAAGCAACTCAAGGCGCACTTTTATTTTTAATGTACATAAGTAATTACATATATACAAACATGCATTTGGCCAGACATACGAAAGTCGATTTAATTAAATTTTGCTCGGTTTTAGAAAATGAACTGCACGAAACGGAAAAAAGCATTAAAAAAAGAGCTTAAATTAAATATCTCTGTCAATAGAATGGAGAACGAAAAGAAATCAAGTAAAATTATAGTAATTTTACCATAGCTTGACTGAAATATACCCTGTAGCCTGAGTACAAGTTGAAAGGCGGAGAAAATACTTAAGGTTTGTGTCTTAGCTAAATAATCTTTTTACAGAGTAACAGCGGCTAATATAATTTAAAATTCTTTCTTTTGCTTTTCGAATATATTATCGAAAACTTTGCTATACCCTTTTTAAATCTTTTTAAAGGGTGCAATCAAAAAAATTCATTAGGTTTTACTTTTATTTATTTATTTGTTGGGCATTTGAAACTTTGCGGCTTTGCGGGCAGAAGTGTTTGAAAAAAAAAGGCAGAAAGCTCTAAAAGTAGGGCTAACAAAATTAAATACTGACTCGCTTTATATAGATTGACCACCAATAAAGTCAATTAGAGCAATTAACTCAATTAGGAAAATATGTTGTACAAAATTTACATTGCAAATTTAAATTTATTTTGTTCTAGTTTTTATTAATCTCTCAAAATCAAATCAATAAAATATAAAGCTGATCTCTAATTCAAATCATTTAAATATTATATGTACAACCGCAAACTGTATCCCTTCTTGCTGTTTAACTCATTCCTGGTTTCTGTTTTTTTTTTACTTCCAACTTTTGGTATGACACTTCAAATACCAGAGTTTGCTATCGTTGCCTTTTTATTTTACTTTACGTTTTGCTGGCTATTTTTTGTATTTTGTTTATTTTTTTTCGCAACTGCTATCTCTTGAAAGTTGGCTTCATTTTTGCACTTCGCACTTTTGCTGCTTTGCTGGGACCCAAAAAAGAATTTCTAACGCAGTTTTGCTTTTATTTTTGCTGTTTATTTGATTCCATTCTCGCTGTTGCTGTTGTTGTTTGTTGTGTGTTGGGTCAAGTCTTTTGGAATTTCGTACTTTTTTGTGTTAAGGACTTTTCATGTGGATAATTAAACAAAATACCAAACGCAAAAAGGGGCGAAATAGTACGCTGAATTACACAGTTCCCTTTCATTGCTCGGCATTGTATTCATTTAATTTAATAATACCACTACCCAAAGCAGTTAATACCATGCCTTTGAGCCCGGTTCCCAGTTGATTAGTTGGCTTGGGCCAAAATGACAGCAGCACTATAGTATATTGAGGTTTGGTTTTTAAAGCGGCAAAGAAATTTTCAACAACATTTTGGCAGCTGGACATCCGTTTGGTTCGGGATATGGACTGGCTGCAATCGACAGAATGTGCTTCAATGGTTTTCTAATGGACTCCATCCGCTATTTAATGCAACTACCCCACACACACACACAGAAACACACACACTCACACATAGTATTTGTAAAGCTTCCTGCATTGGTGCAATGTTCGTGCAGCGGCAATTTAAGTCTGAAAAAGGCGCACACATTGGCAGCTTGTAAAGATTAATGATCGGGGGCACAGCAGTTGCTGGCTCCCAGCTACACTGGAATCCCAACCATACTAAACCCAACCGCCACCAGTGCAACATGATGCGATAATATGCGATTTGCTGCTGCCCTTTGGCGTATCTATAAAAATCGCTTGAATGCTGCTGCCACTGCCACTGCCACTGCTGCTGCTGCTGCTGCTATTGACAGAGCAATTGCTGCTGGACAAGGCGACAGACAGCAGCTCAAGTGTTTTGTGTGCGTTTTCTCCTTATTCCTTCTACTTTTACTCTACTTCTTTGCTGCTGGAGCTGCTGCTGCAACCTAAACATTTGGCATGCATGAAGTTATTCAATAAAATAAAAATTGAATAGCTCTTTTGCGTTAAAAAATTCGTTCTATTTGAGTTCTTCGTATGACCATGACTGGCCATAGAGAGGGAGAGCGAGAGGAGGACGAGAATGATGAAAGCAATAACACACGAGTCTGTTTGTGTGAGCTATTTTACTGTACAGTGTACAGTAGTGCTTCGTATCTTGGGAATCCAAACCATGTTCACACCCAACGAGAATCCAATCAAAGAGCGAACCAACAAAATCAAATTGAATGGATGGCACATATCAAAAATACAAAATACTTAAGAAAACTATGGCAAAGTAATCAACTTAAAATAAGCCAGTAGGTTTTGGTGTATATATACAAATATATACTTTAACTCATTAAGATTAAAATCATTTGAATAATCATATTTATCGATATAGTTATCAATTGTTATCGATCACTCCTAAGAACATTTTGAATTCATTATTATGGTTTTTGCTAGTCTTTAATAGTATTTATTTATTTTATTTCGAATTCTTCATCAATCTTAAACTAAACAAATGAAGATCCCCATTTCATTTCTGATTTTTACTTAAAATCTTCATTTAATCTCTCCATCATTGTCAAATTGAAGAGCTAACATTATTTGAAACCTAATCTCTTGATGGTTTACTTGACTTCATATTCATATTTTTGGCTTTATCAAACATAGATCCGCTAAAGCCCCTCAATCTGTCCGCGATGCCCTTGTGGCATGTGTGGTCTGCCCCACATTTCTCTCTCTCTCTCTCTCTCTCTCTCTCTCTGTCGTAAGCGCTGCCCACTTTTAAGCGTTGCATGTGAAACGAATTCAATTTATATAGAGTTAAGCGTAATATTCATTAAAATGATGTTGCGTTGGATTTACGTGCACGTTGCTTGTAGTGTGTAGTGTACAAGTGCATCAAAGTCAACAACAGCCGCAGTTGCAACCGCTATGTGGCTGCCACACAGTGGCACAGAGCCACAATCCACTGATGATGCACTGCTGCAACTGAACGATGTTGCAGCAGATGCTGCATTTAGCATTTTCAAAATCCGCTCAGTGCTGCAAATTGCGCTGCGTTTTGTATGTGTATATGTTGTTTATGTGTGTGTGTATCTGTGTATATGTATGTGGCAAGCAGACATGGCACAGCCCAAGTGCAAACTACAAAACTGTGAGTACTTCATGCATATGCTGCAGTAATTGCCGCCGTGCCGCTGATTACACTTCAACAGTTCGCCACTGACACACGCACAGATACTGAGAGAGAGAGAGAGAGAGAGAGAGAGACGGAGAGCGAGAGAGAACGAGACGGAGATGAACGACCAACATACAACTAGTGCCGCCTTCAAAAGCATCACTCTTTCCGCTCCTCATACCTCCCACTCACACTCCCACTCCCTCTCCCACTCCCTCTCGCCCGCCCATCAAACTTCGGCCTCAGGTTCTGTTTAGGCATTAAGAACCGAGTCTAACTCTGGTTTTGGCTTATGCGCTCGGCAACTCGACAACTCGGGCAATGGGACCGCTGGGCTTTTAACTGTTCTAGATTCAGTGAACACACACACATACAGAAACACTCCCACGTTTCTGTCGTCCTTTTGCTTGTGTGCTATTTGTCCAGCCGACAAAGTTGGCAAAGTGAATTTTAAGTTAAGAATTGTATAACAAATATTTAAAAATTCGTAAATAAATATAAATGAGTTGGCGCTAACGAAATTATAAATTTGCCTTATAAATAAATCTTACTTTATAAAGAAATTTGAAGATTTAATTAAAAATGAGTAAAATAATATCAGGGAAATACAACAAATATGTAAGGTAAGAACCACACAAGCTTATTTTAAACTTTTGTTTATGTTTTTCCAATTTTCATACAAATCTTTTGTTTATTTATGAATTGCACTTGGTTATTGTTGCTTCAAAAACTAAATAACACAAATTTCGGTCATTGACTTATCCAAAAGCATCGCAAAAATGAGGCACCTTTTCAATGTACAATCTATAAACAGTAAATTCGATAAACAATTTACGTATTATGCGTGTTAATTGCGAGAAATTCTCTTTTGAAAATATTCATTTATGATATTTATGATTGTATTTTTGTCGCCTGTGCCGTTTAACATATATGCATTCCAATAAGTTTCTGTGAGTTTTGAGTCTGAGTGCTTCGGCTGGATATACCTCCACTTTCAACCGAGTCCTTTCGCTCTTTATCTGCCCCTTCCTGCAGCTGTATTTGAATATTTAATTATTGTTGCATGCAGCAGAGCATTTCGTACTTCGAAACTGACGCTAAACGTTGTCGTTGGTTCCATTCACGCCTCCCTCATACAGCACTGTGTGCCCGTGTGTGTCTCTGTGTGTGTGAGAGTTTTATTAAGCAAACAAAATGTTTTCTATGCTAAATGGCCAGCTTCATCCTGGCCCGTTACCTCCGACTCGTTGATTGCGAGTTCAATGCACGCCACAAGCAAGAAAAAAAATAAAAATAAAATAAAGAACAAATAAGAAAAGTGCTTTAAATTGGCCATTTTCCTGATGTCGTCCCTTGGCAATTATGTTTGTTATATTTCCTGCCTTAATTAATATCATTTTATTTTCGTACATCTTGGGTTGACATGCCACGCCTCCTCACTCCTGCCGCCCACACAATTGGGGCTATCCGCCATTTTTCAACTGTCATTTGGCTGCCTGACGTTTTTTAATTAAATTAATTTTGCTTTCATAAATTTCACTTTGACAGCAAAAGGCGTTCATGGCATTTACCACGCAACAATTAGCTGCCTTTAAATATTTATTTCAGATCGTTCCTTCGAAGTACGTAAACGACATTTCACTTAAACATACTTCAGAGCAGACAAACGTTTTCGGGCATTCAAATGTTAAATGGGAAAGTAGATTCAAAGATTTGGTATTCTTCTAAGTCAGTTGTTCGATTTTGGCTTTATTTATTAATAGTTCTTAGTTCTTGTGTTTTAAATACTGATTAAACGGTATTTTTTAGTACACCTCTGAATATAATTAATTATTTATAAGCTCAATTTTCACCTCTTTAACGTTTTAATTTTCTCTGAAGCACAAATTTTATTTTTTTTTTGTTTGGTTATTTAAACGCACTTTAACACATTTTCTATGCGAAATTCCATTATCCCTTTGACATTTTGCACTCGAGTTAGCGACCTAGTTTGTTTCACTACAGCGTAAATATCTCCAAACTTATTTTGCTCTGCAAAAAAGTGAAACAAGTAGAAAAAGTAGAAAAAAAAAAAATTACTTGAAAACAACTACGCGGCAAACTGCATTGCATTATAGCCAGTCAGTTGCTGTTGTTGTTGCTGTCCAAAGCGCGGTACGTGCAATGTCACTAACACACACCTACACACACACACACACACACACACATACGGTTGCATTGTTCATTTAAATTCTAATTTGTATTTGGCGCACTCGACAATGTGAGAAAAAGGGAAAGGTAGAGAGCCAGAGAGTCGAGGACAGAAGAACCTGGGGACATGGTGCAAACGCTTCCTGCCAACGGGCACTTGTACAGGTGGTGTTATTAGGTTTGCCCTTTCACTTCCCCTCCGCCCCTTGGCTCCATCTTCAGATCCTAAAGCCACGTACTCAATAATGTCCTTGAAAGTTTGTGGGCATTACCCGGCGATTTGTTACTGCTGCTTTTAGTTAGGTGCTGCAATCTTAATCGCGTTTCTGGTGACGCTTTGCAAAGCCAACTAAGTGCTCAGCGCGACAGTCAATTGCTGCTTTTAATGACTCCAGCTGAACGTGGAAGAGAATGCCATCAGCAAGGCCGCAGGACCCTAACTAGAGTGCCATTATTACATTACAAACGCAGAGATTAGTTATCCTTTAGATTGAGTTAAAATGAACCACTTTTTAGGACAGGCAACTTAATTGCTAGAGAACAAAAATAATAAACACATCTAGCATCTATAAATTGGCAATTAAACGTTGCAAAAAACAGAAACCGGATGAAGCTTGTCTCGAATAAATTTATTTGCAATTTCCGCTTAATCTGGTCTGAATATTTAAATTTTTAAATTTTTTATTACTATTTTGTAATCCATTTAAAATTTGCCTTTTTCTATTAGTTGTTTTTTTTGAGCACATTGGGGAATTCAATTAAAAATCGTTAAAATGCATTAAACATTTTTTACTCAGGCTTTAAAATTTAAAAAGAAGCAACAGTTTAATAAAATATCTTTAATTTATTTAATTTAATTTATTTTGTTTTTTGTTATAATTTAAAACCCTGAAAATGTAATAAAAATATTCTTGATATAAAAACATTTCTGTGTATTTATGGGAAACGTGATAAAATGTTTGCTTTATTGTGAATGAATAAATGCATAGATTATGGGATATACACGTGCTGAAGAATAATTTATTTATTGAGAAGCTATTACAGTCATAGTCTGATTTAATTATATGGATTAAATCTATGCATTTGTTAAAGCTTTCTGTTTTAAATGTGTGCCAGGTTTCTATGAAGTTTTATTCTATGCAGAATGTACAAATTAATTGCATTCCATTGGCAACATAGTTGAGCACTTGCTTTTGTTTTTGATGCTGGATTTCTTTATAGAAGGTCTTTTTCTATATTCATACCCTAAGCCCAAAAGAACTTAATCTAAGTGGCATAATTAAGCAGCGCAGGCAGAAAAAGGCATGTGAGACAACATAACATATATAAAGCTTTTATCCACATTAGCAGTTCTTTCGATATTTATCGATTAATCATAAATTTTCTTAAATACATCGATCGGATTTGTGGGTATCTCCAAGTCGAAATCTCTTTTGCTCTCACACAAAAACATTCTTTCTTGTTTTCTATTGCCTTTGCGTTGCACAGTTGTTGCCTCCTTAATTCAGTTGTTGGCGCCATTGCTTTGGATACTTAATTAAAAACCGCATTTGTTGCATTTCTTTCCGTTGCTATTGTCGTGCTGGAAAAGAAAAAAAAAAGAAGGAGAGCAATGTGGTGGGACGCAAAGGAAGGCGAAGAAGTGCCCTTGTGGTTATTTCTCTGGAAATGTTTAAGCTTTCAATGTCTTACAGCTAGCTGTGTGTCTTTTGTTCTGGTTTGTCACTGGAATTTATAGCAGGTTTAACCCACTTTCGTCGCCGGGGATTTGTAGTTGCTTCTTCGCTTTTTAGGGTCAACTTGAAGGCAATTCAGAGTATCTTAAATTGGTTGTGTCAAATGCGAATGAGTGAATGCAGTAAATGTCAACGACTTGGGGAAAAAACGCATTGCAACAATAATTAAAATGCATTTGCCACATAACAACAACAACGACATCGAAGAAAATGCACTCGCAATACAATAATGAAGTTGTGTGCATTGCGTGCCAAACAGTTCAATGACTTTTCTGAAATGAAAATGTTTTGTTTGTTTTTTTTTTGTAACTTTTCCTTTTACTTATTGGCTTTTTTTTTTTAGACTATGTTAACAACTAGGCAATTAAAAACGCTTAACACACGACGCTTTGGCTATGCTTTGGTTACTGCTCCCAACAAGTGCCTGCCCCTTGCTACACCTCTTCGTCGTTTAGATTATCGCTAAACTTAATGGATCCGCGCTGTCGCACATGCGTTCTTTTGTACTCATTACGTGGTGGAGACGGCGGCGGCGGTGGCGGCGGCGCCTGCTGTTGGAACGGCTGTTCGAAAGCCACTGCACTGGGTCCAATGGGACTGCTTAGATAGTCGCTGCCACTTTGTTGCACCTCCGTTGGCCACTTGTTACCCTTCATTGCTTCCACAAGTGCTGCCTCCATTTCGGCATCGTGTTCCTCCTGCTTCGTTAGACGCTGTTGCTCCTGCAGACGAGCACGCAATGTGCTCAATGCAAAGCTCACATTCGATGGGGCATTATTCTCGCTGTGGATCAGCTCCTTGTGTTCCTTGTGCTGATGCTGATGCGGATGATGATGATGATGTTTGGGTCGTGATTTGCTGACAGGTTTTATATTTGCAATCGCTTCTCTTTCATGATACTTTTTGAGGAACGCGGGTGGATAATTGGGCGCTTCGGTGGTTGTGGTGCTGCTGGTGCTCATAACGATGACACCACGATGCCGTGGACGTGCCACATGATGGCTGGGATTGTTGTTGTGGTTATCTATGTGGCTGCTACTACTACTCGGACTCCTGCTGTTATATAGCTTCGAAGGCACAAAGCCACCTTCCAACGGAGCCAAAGATTGCACTTCGCCGCTTGCCTCACCCGTATGCTCGGTGACTTCATATTGATGACTCTTTGGACTGGCGATCTCATTGTCATCACCGATCTGCTCGAAATCATCATCTTCCTCCTCCAAATCGGGACGATGTTCCACCAAATCGGGACGATGGTCCACCAAATCGGGACGATGTCCCACCAATTTCTCCGGCTTGGGCAACTGCTCGTGACTATTGTAACCGCCGTAGCTGCCATAACTACCGTGCTCATCGTCGTGATTCTCGTGAATCTCGTGATTGTCGTGATTGTCGTAATTGTTGGAGTTACTCGAGATTATTTTTGTGTGCAGCTGTGTCAATGCCTGTGGACGCATTGTAACAAAGGAACTGGGCTGCTCTCCACTCTTGTAGACTGGTTTCCAGCTCTGATATTCCATTATTTTGCCACTGACAATCTCATTGCTGTGACTGTGACTCTGACTGTTGCTTTTGCCGCTGTGACTTTTCATTGGCTTAAAGTATTTATTCATTAATGCATCATCGCTGCTCATTGGCGCCTTGCCCTCCACAATGAGTTCCTGTTCCTTCTCCAGCTGACGCATACGATTCTCATACTGCAGTTGTGTGGGTTCGGTTACCAAAGGTTTGGGCAGTGGTCTCATATAGTTTACAATCTTCTTGTGTGAACCACGCATTTTGATGACCTTCACCGGTTTGTTTGTATGCGGATCTCTGATGATGTACTTCACTCGCGTTGTTTCCGTCGGCATAAAATCCATCATGGTCTTGGCATAGCCCACTGTACTAGGCAAGAAATCACTGAACATACTCTTCATGGCTCGTGCACCGTTATACATGCGTCCCATGATTCCACTCATTACCGTCTTGTCCATTTGTTGCCACATGAAACGCCGTTGTATTCTACGAAATAAATATCAAACAAACAGATTCAAATGATTTCTTTTAAATATATTTTAAACTGACCTAAGAGCATATTAAAATGTTGTCATATTTAAATTATAATGCCAGAAGTTTGTCTTTCGAATAAAGTAAATTTCATATCAATAAAAAATATCATTATCATCCTAAGAGCATATTAAAATGTTGTCTTTACTATAAAATAAATTATAATGCCAGAAGTTTGTCTTTCGAATAAAGTAAATTTCATATCAGTATAAAAAATCGTCTTTGTTTTATTCCATTTCAAAGTTCTATACCTCTAAAAAAAACACCCTTTATTTTAAACTAACCTAAGAGCATATTAAAATGTTGTCTTTACTAAGTTAGAACCACTCAAAGAATTAGTTATAACTAATAAAAAATGGTTACTTTTACATGTTTTTCGTTGCCTTTTTTGAGTAATGTTATATCATAAATTGGTTGTACGTTGATAAGCATAAGCCATCAGTCAACACTGATTACTTGTTATCTAACGACAAGCAGCTAATTGTTTAATATATATCTTTTATATTGTAATCAATTTTAAACACTTTCCAATTTAACAACGTTTACAACACAATCACTTAAACCTAAAATACTTTCACATAGTTCCACATTCGTTCGCAAACTCAACTTAACTTCCACTTACCTGCGATCCTCGGCCTGTTGATCGCCGCTGCCAAGCTGCAGCAGGAGCAGCAATGTTGCCACCGATAACGGCCAAAAGTAGTTTCCCCAGATCTGTGTGTGTGTGTGTGCCACAATATTTAAATTTCCATTGAGTTCATTTCTTGGTTTACTTACGCAATGCTTCCTCATGTTGTTGTTGTTAGTTAGCTAACGAAACTTTGTAAAAATGTAAAAAATGTATTTGCATTTATTATTCCCAGTTGATTTGGTTGTGCTGCGCGCTTGCAAACCAACAGTAACGTTGGCCACTATTGACTGCCGGCGCCTGCGCGCCAAGCACATGGTTTTATACACTTTTCTTCACACGTTAACTGGAAATTGAATATGCTGCTGAAGCTGCTGCTGCTGGCTAAAACTTTGCTTGGCTGCAGTTGGTGTTGCTCCAATTAACTGAGCTGCAGTCGTTGGCGCTTGCGCTTGCGCTTGGCATTGCCATTTCACTTTCGGCTAAACAATGGTTATACCCCCTACCCGCGTACCTTCACTCCCCATACCCCGTTGCCATTGGCTCCTTATGTGGCCGCCTTTCGTCAAAAACAATTAGTTCCATCAGTTTCTGGCTGGTTTTATGTCTGCTGCGGTTGCTTGTTTTTTATGTTGCTTTATCTTTCTTTCTATCTTCGAAATATATATTTTTGTTGCTGTCGTCGTTGTTGTTGTTGTTGTTGATATTGTGTTATTGCCTCTTCCTTCCTTTTGATCGTTGGTATTATTTCCGTATGCGATTTTCATACTTTTGCACCTTGTCTGTTCATGTTGCTGGTGGTGATGGCGATGTCGATGGCGTGCAGTTTTCTTTTAAATATTACTTAAATCTTTCTTAAAAGTTTGTTTAATCACTTTGTGTGTGTGTGCTGCATTTAAGTCAAAAAGACGAAATCATCATCCAGGCGGGTTGATTCGTGCTCAATTATGAGTTAATATTTATTAATGAGCGGCTTTTATTTTTGTTTTATATCATGTGCATGCTTTTTATTTTATCGTTTATTTTATTTTAATTTTTTTTCTTACTTTTTTGTTGCATTTTTATTAATTAACGACTCATCGGCAATTCATGCGCAGCGCCATCTGGTGAGCGAAACGTGCATTGGATGGTAGAGTGGTCAGCGGCTTTTGTGCAAATGACTTTGTGGCGTGCTTTAATTTTGTTGATAGCCATCAATAATGCACATAATGATGATGATGGGTTATGTTAATATATGTTGCTGATAGTTTGCGCCTCCACTTGAGTGTATTGTTTGTAGTGTAAATGCGACAGCTGTCGCCATTAGAATTTGTTGATTGGATTGCAAACGTCGCATTTATTTGCTTTAATGAAAATTCTCGCTTTGTTGTCAAGTGTTTAATATAATGTTTGCCCATATGGTCGGCACAGATGTAAAGTGTTTTTCCAGCACTTTCGTTTCACATAATCGAAACCAAATTAAATTGTTTCGATAGAGTCGTTTTTGGTTTGATAAATCAAATTATTTTGTCACAGACAGCTATTTATTTATTGTTTTTTTTTTCCGTAGTGAAAGCATTTTTTTTTCAATGGTAAATGTTGTTGGCACTGATCCGAAGTGGATTTTGACATGATTTTCAACTCAATTAAAGTATTTGCTAACCTGAAATAAGAGTATTGATATGACAAAGTTATGCAAGTTAAAAGTTGAAATCAGTTCCAAGTAATTTTTCAACCATCCATAAAATAAGGTAGTTTTATAGCTCATTGTTTCTTAGAATCGCTTAAGCTCATACAAAATGATGGTAATTAAGAATTAGAAATAAATTCGAAACCAAAACACCACTACAAATGCATTTACTAATGCTTGCCTTAACCGCTGGATTTCACAATTTTCTCGACGTTGTAATTAAACACAAGCGCTTAAGTAGAACACAATGAAAAGTAATTTGCACGCTAATGCACTTAAACAAACGACGAGAACTTGTGTTTGTGTGTGTTCGCATTGCGATACAAGTACATTATTATTTGCCAAGGGCTTTCCGCCCAACGCAAGGAGTGTATACAAATATTGCGCATACGCAGCGTGTGCCCGTACTTGGATGTACATTGTGGCTGTCAATATAATGTATTTAAAATGCCATTTGTGTAAATGGATTATGTAATCGATGCATTTGCCAAAGGATTTACTCTCTCGACCCGCGTGCGAGTGTTCGTGTGTGTTTGTTATTGCTTGGATTGCTGATAACGATATGCAATTGTTGTTGTTGCTGTTGCCACATTGGCATTCAGCTCGGCAACTCTGGAGACTCGTCGCGCTCAATCTATACGTATATACGTATGTACAAGCAAATTGATGCCTTAAGCCAAATATAAACACAATAAAACCAAACAAGCCGCAACAACAATGAGCTCTACCAACTCTAACTCTACCAACACACACACACACACATACAAGTTACAAGTTGATGCGATGCTCCAACCACCCACAGTGTGAACTCTGCAGGAAGGCAAACGGCAAGTCGAGTCAGAGGCACAAGTCAGGCAGTTGGTTGGCAGCAGGCGGCTAACTGCAAATTGTATGAGCTCAAATTTGCCTGTAAGCCAAGGAGCCAAAGCAGGCATCGACCCAAAAACGCAGCAACAATAACATGTACAACCCAACAACGGGAGAGTCCTGCAGCAGCAGCACAGCAAATTGTATCTAAAACGTTGATAACATCGCATTTCTGGCTTAGATTTTGCACTCCTAATGCACATAACTCAGTTGCCATTGAGTAACGTACACACACACACACACAATAGGTACAATAACTTTGACAACATTGGACAGCAAAATGTAACACAGATTGATACGTATCGATCGGTTCTACGCCAATTGGGATTACACAGATGGAGAAAGACAGGAGGAGAGAGAGAGAGTGAGTTTCGATGTCATTGCATCAACTGATGTCCGTTGGCCAAACGTAACTGCAACAGTTCAGGTTTCAGTTTAATTCAGCTTATTGCGATAGCTTACGCTTAACGGGCGAGCACTAGGAATGTTTGTATAGTTTGAACAAGCTCCAAGGATTACAGATTAAAAGAAAAACTTCTCGAAAAACATTTTGCAATATTTTTTTTATAACATTTTTCATGCAAATTCCATTTTACAAATTGTTTAAATAACTTAAATTGCTTCAGTAGAAATATTCCCTTCATTTTTATACATTTTTAATTAATCTCTTGCCCTGAATATTGATTTTTGCATTCAAATATTAATTTTTATTTGTTAAGAAAATAAAAAAATATTTTTATATTAAATTTATTTACTGCAAGCACTTGAGTTTATTCACTCTCTGTCCGAATATCTTGGCTGTTAAACTCTTAACAAGCTTTTAATACCCTTGCTTGCTGTGGGCATTTTTATTCTGGAAACTTAATATGAGATAAATGTTTGGATTTGTTTCGATTTTTGTCTGACATATTCAGAGTAGAGTATTATATATTCGACTGTTTTTGCTGTCTTCTATCTGTGCTTTTAATATACACATTTTACAGAGCATCTTGTTGCCTTTTGCTGTTGTGCTGCACTTAAAATATATTTACTTATGTATATATATTTTTGATAAGTAAAAGTACTACCTGTTTCAGACAAGTGTATCGGATGATGCTGCTGCCGTTGTTGTTGCAGGCTTGGGGCGCCGCTGTTTGCAGTTTGCTGTTGCATTGTGTGACCGTTGACGACACAATTTATGCTTTATGCTCGCTCTCCACACACACACAGGCACATACACTCAGACACACTTAGACACGCCCATTCATAGACACCACACAGTACAAAAGATATAAGCCAAAGATATTGCGCATACGCCGCGCGTTGCAGCTTCAACCATATCCCCATGTCTGTCATGTTGGCGCCGTCACAAAAGCTTTGAAGTTCCATAGATAAGCTGCCTTAGAGTTGCTTTCTGTATCCCGGCACATTATTGTTGTTGTTGTTGTTGTTACAGTTGCTGCATAACTTGAGGCTAATGGCCGCCTATTGGACAATGCACAGCGTTAAAAGGAAAGCATGGCTAAGAGCAGCGGCCCATAAACGTACGTCATAAGAATCCCAAGACGCTAAGATGCTTCCATAAGCCAACAGCAGCAGCCATATTCATGCCACATTCGCTTGTAAGCCTGTCCAGATCTTAAGCACAAGCTGACCATATAAAAACTATATAAAAAAGTGTGCGAGGGTTCCACTAAAAGCAAACTAATATGTGAAATTCATGTTCATGTTTAAATGGAATATCAAATAAATGTGTTTATAATTAAAGTTTTTAGTTTACTTCTTATAAGGTTTTAGTCTAAACTTGAATATTATTATTAAGTTTCTTTTTTTATGGGTATCAAAATATATTTATATAATTTTAGCATCATTTTTAATATGCTTTCTATGGCTTATTAAGTTACATATAGAAAATCATAAACATGTGGCAACCCTACTTGTTACAATATTTTTTTTTTATGACTCTCGACTAAAATCTTGAAGCTTCGATTTTTAACAAGTGGACTTAAATTCAAAATATTAATTATAATTCTTTTATTTCTTGAGCTTGTTGTAAAGTCAAAAAATGTTGATTAAAGTTTTTGTACGGCATAAATTGAATGTGTGTAAACCCTGGCACGAAAGAATGTGCACTTTGCAGTCCTCCTCGCACATTATTTTACAGTGTCCTTACACACACACACACACAGCCACACACAGACACATTTTAAGCACATTTAATGCGCGCATAAATTATTCAGAGTGGTGCTGAAAAAAAGAGAAGGACGCCAGCCACATAGCGAAGTTGGTGTCCGCAGTTTTGCTCGCCCGGGCAATAGTCAATTATTTTATATTATGTTTGGATTAGTGGTCAGCGAGTGTGCGCGCCGACTCCGAGTTGTGTGTATATATGTATATAGTAGACAGTAGTTAGGAACCCGAAAAAGTTTGGTTCATTGTACGATGCTTGGTTATTGCACTTTATATCGAACAATGGGCGAGGACAGTCGAGGACAGTTCTGGCATTTTATTTGTTGGCATGATTTCAATTGCTGGCTGGCTGGTTGGTTCGATGGTTCGATTGGGTGGGTGGTTGGGTGGGTGGGTTTTGGTTCAATCAATGTTTAATTGACCCATTTAGTGTGTGCGTTGGTTTGGGGCATAAATAACATATAAGCAGGCGGCCCGCTGCATGTTTTGGTTTGCTTGTTATGCCGCTAAAAGCATTTGTTATTTATCCACATTTTGTGTGTGCAAGTCCTTGTAAATGTCAGCCTATGCGTTTAATTTATATTAATGTTGTCATCGTCAGTGTGCTCTGTCCTGTGTCCTGTACGTCTCACATTTATACTCATACCCCGCTGTGTGCCAAATTAATTTACACTGCACCAAATCCCACTTGACTAATAAAACGTTATGTGCGCGGCGCGGCGCGGCGTCTCCACAATCGAGAGCCGTTGAGCCATTGAGCATTTTATGGTCATTCAATCAGTTTTGTTTATGCAAATTAATTGACAGCCCAAATTGACAATTTGATTGTATTATAAGCGTTCGATCAACTTTGAATATGTTGTGCAACTTAGTTTCTAAACCGTTTATTTAAGATGTCAAAAAGTTTCTCTTCTTTCTGGTCTAAAGCGAATATTTTCCAACAAGAATGTCCTGTGGCTTGGCCAGCCGCATTTCTATTCTACCTAGCCCTTTCTATATAAGTAAAGCACATTTGTATTAGTTCAAATCCATAGCTAACCTCAATGACACGCTGATTAAATCAAATAACTTATGGCTTTGGCTCACTTAAAGCCTCCTCACCCCCAACCCAACCCAACACAAAAAAAAAAGCACAGAAAACCGAAACAGTCAGCAATCTAAAGTGAACTCGGGCTGGTTTTGTGCCGACTGCTGACTGCTACTGAAACGTTTCTTTTAGTGCTGCTGGTCAGCCAAATGCGGAAATCAGCGTTGTCCAATCTGTGGTCGGCTGCTTCTGTTGCTTTTGCAGCTGCTGCTTCTGTGGCGCGTACTTCATTGTCTATGAAATTTGCTCAAATGCAAGCCAAGCAGAAGGAAATTGCTCACACGTATACATACACATATACACTTTGCAAAATATTAGGAAACAAAATATTCTCTAATTAGATTTAAAATATTTTAAAACAGATTTTTGGTTTATAAATATTTGTTTTCTCTAACATTTAACATGTTAACATGTTTTTAGCTTCTAGATTTACACTCAACTGACAAACCACATTTTTCTCGCAGTGTACAGCTACAGAGCAATGTATGTATGCTATTTCTAAGGCGACTAGCATTGCCTTAGCGTTTTTTCTGCTCGACTTGTGCTGCTGTTGCGGCAATCTTTGTTGTTGTTATTGTTCTTGCTTTTGGGTTCTTCTAGCAGCTGCCATTTTGTTTTGGTCCATACACTCGAAAACGTTAACGTTCCATATGTGTGTGTGTGTGTGTGCTTGTGCGATTTTGTCCATTGTTGTAAGTATCTTTTGTTTCAATTGCTTTGCTTGCGGCCCGGCGCTGATTTAAGCTCTAACTTTGCTCGTTCCCAAAGGAGCCCGCTCCCACACACACACACACACACACGCACACACACACACACAACTGATGCTGCTTTATTGCAATTGATTTTGACACCGCTTTTTATGTTGTCTGCAATCTGCCAGCTTAATATGACCAAAGCATTGTGTACACACATAAACATCGATAAGATACATACGTTTTATCTATAAACATATACATTTGCCTTTATGTTTCTCTTTCTGTTTCAACTTTAACTTGAATTTTGGCTTTGCTTGCAGATATGTTCATGGCATCGGCTCGGAAACGCGCAACTCGCTCTTCCATTTGCATAATGGACGGGATATGGTTATGGTGACAACCTGCCGGCATGGCAAGAGTTGGCGCGAACTGCAGGATAATCGATGTGACGAGGATAATCGCGAATATGATAGGTAAGTGTGATCCAACATTGTACAAAAATAAATGATGAATGATATTGTTGCTTGGTGTTGTTGTTGTTGTTGTGCTTTCTAAACCTTCAAAAATTGTTTCCCAGCTGTCATTAAGTCCGAATGTAATTTGTTTATTTGCTTCCACTGCCACGCCCCTTTTGCGCCATTAGCCCAGAGCACCCAATAACAGTTACACTGTTACAGTCACTGTCTGTCGCGGGTCATGTGATTAATGTTCTAAAATCCAAGTTGACAAGCTCATTTAAATAGCACACAACACGGAGGAATAAGCTATTTGGAATGCCGTACGTTTTACGCTTTTTAGCAGCTGTCTGTCCGTCCAGTTTCTTGTGACTTTTAGAGTCTGCGCTAAATTATAAATATTTCAATTCAACACAACGACTCTGTAATCTTTAAAGATTAATCAATAGAAATGACAACAAAATGGAATATATATATATATATAGATATGTGTTTAAAATCAAAGTAGAATATCTGCTTTTCATACATTTAAACACTTACGCTGTTATAAATCAAATCGCTTCGTGACAGCCAAACAGCGTAATATTGTTATTTCACATATTGTTGTTCTTTGTTGTAGTTTCAACCATGCCATCGCCAACGATTTCACATTTACACTACATTACTCGCTGCTTGCCGACTTGTTTTGAGCTCTTACTGATTTCCTGTTGATTGGCGTGATGGCCTCACAATATAAATTACTGTTACTTCATTTTGTACGCATTGTATTTCAATACCTGCCGCTTTATAAATAGCGTGTAAATGGGCTTTTTGTTATGTTGGAAGCAAATATTGATTTTAAGATTTTTTTTAACCTTAAGATTTTGCGTAAAATGCTGGCTATAAAGTCTAGTAAAGAGCAAAAACCAATAAACTGATGAAAAATAAGTTCGGCAATAAATTTTCAATCAATTTATTGTTCGGAATGTGTCAACGAAACGTTTTACGTTTTTATTTTTTTTTATACCTTTAATTAAATGTAATTTTTCATTCATTTCTTTGTAGTGGTGCTCTGACAGTGGTGCTCAGTAGTGGTGCTCTGACAGTTTACCCAGTGCTACGTTCTTTACGCTCCTCTCGTCTAGCACCCCCAACTACCCCGCGCGCGCTGTCTGATGCTCGTAATTTGACATGACTTACGCGACAGATCTGCTTTGACGTCAGGCGTCAGCGATTTATGCACCTTTACCTACCTTATATAAACTTTTATTTCATTGCAACGAAGCTCCGCGCGACTTTAAGGGTGTTTGTCTTTATATGTATAGAGTGCATAGTACCATCCACTCTCATGTTCGTCAACTGCTGCTGAACATAATCAAGCAAATTGCTTACCAACTCACATCATTTTTTTTCTATCTCGAGCAGCGTCTGTCTGTCTATCTGTATGTGTGGGGGGCCGTGTCTGAAACTTCGTTAATGCACCTGTCAAATATGGCGCATATTTATAAATGTCAAGAAAATTGCATAATACCTGAGATAGCAGTAGCAGCAGCAGCAGCAGCAGCTTCAGCCAGCCATCGCAAACATTTTTCGAATATTTTACGATGCTCCATGCACTATTTATATATTCACTCATCCTGAGCTGCTGTTTGCTGCTATTGCTTTTACTTTTGCCTCTTTTGATGACTCTGCTGTGCATTAATATGCAAAACTTTGAATAGTTAGCTCTCAGCTCAGCAGCTTTGCCGTTGTTGTGGTTAAACTAAAATGAGAAAGCAGATTTTCAATATGACAACTGTACAAAAAGCTCTCAACATTCTTCTTTTATTTTTTTTGTTGACCAACAACAAATTTCATAGGATCAGGCAAATGATTTGAGTATCATAAGATATTTATGCTCTTTTCCAGGCAGCATTCATGCATTTTTAATACTGCTTGCCCAAAAGGTGTTGTACCAAGATTTATTTCCTTGTTGGACAAGCAAATGAAATTGTAATAACAATTAATTTAAATATTTACTTATTGTGCATATTTAAACTGAAACACAACAAAATGAATAGCGATTCATTCAAACCGAGTTATGGTAAAAGCACTGTCAACATTTAAATTGCATTTGAAATATGTTCTTCGGTTTGCAAAATGTTCATACCTTAAGTAATTCAAAGAATTTTTGGAATTTCTTGGCATATTTAAATTTTTTAATTTATTTAAAATGCAAAATTCTATAGAACTTATCATTGCTATTCAAGACACTTCAAAACAATATGAAAATTAATCAATAAATAAGTGCATTTCAAGTTCGTTAAAGCTTTCAAAAATTTTCAAGTTTTTGTTTCTTTTTTTATATATTATCGCAAAATCCATTAAAAACTTTTGCTGCTGCTGCTGCCAGCAAATCAGAAAACAAAAAATAAAAGGAAGCAACGTAGTAAAATAAACGAAAAAACTTTAACAACTGCATTCGCAAACCTTGAGCTGCTTTTAATGAAAATTTGGTTTTGTGTCGCGTCGCCGCGAATTTTTTGTTTGTTGTTGTTGTTGGCCCTCATTTTTGTTGTTGTTGGCAATAATGAGCCTACGGCGTCAAATGGTAAACGTGCAACATATGGCAACACAAAGCCAACGAAAACCACACACACACACACACACACATACACACAGAAACAAAAATAACTACAACAATCAATGCATTTTGGCCGGAGGCTACAAATGTAGCATACTTTTAGGAGAGCGTCGTGTCAATGAAGTTGGTTTTTGTTGCTGTTTGGTTTAAGGATCGGATGGTTGTTTAGTTTGTTGTTGTTGATGATGATGATGATGATGATGATGATGTTGCTGCTTTCGCTGCTGTCGTCAGTTACACATTCGTGGTAGCGACAACAACGCTGAAAGTGGCGACATTTTGTGGTTTTTGCCATTTTCAGCAAACTGATATGGCGCAAAAAGGCGTGTGTCGAGCAAATGGGCGTGGTCAGCAACGACAAAGTTTCAGTATGTGTGTATTGGTGCAATTTAGTGTTAAGTATCTGGGGTTTCTAGTAGTATTTTGGTTGGCCATTAAAGGAAATATGAAAAATAATGAGACACTACATGAAATGTCCTTGAGAAAAAGTTCACTTTGAGTTTTGGGACATTTCGTTCACTCTCTCTCTCTCTATCTCTCTTTATTTTCGCATACAATTTGACAGAAGGCGCAACGTAATGTTATGAGTCGCTATGTTGAAATGTTTCCGCAGCCATTACGTATACGCCACGTTGCGTGTCAAGCAGATGGCAACGTCAGCGCCGGCAACGTGTTGCAGCAGCAGCACTTCAGATGTGTGTGTGTGTGTGTGTGTGTATGAGCCACCACGCCTTTACTTCCTAACAAAAACACGTAGTCTGTAACAAGGTCATGGCTAAAAAACTTTTCCATTTTTTGTGCTGCGCGCCTTTAATTTGAGCTAACAATTTGCCAAAGTTTTTAATTTCGCAAGATTTCACATGCACTTTTTTAACAATCCCTTTGCGCCCGTTTACCCTGTGGCCATGAAGCCCGAACTATTGATTGCCAAGTGAAGCCTATGGAAATCTTCAACAGCTGTCCTTTCAAAAGTTATTAAACTTGATAATATTGCCTCGAGCAACTTACGCAAATAAATCAAGCTGCAAATGGCCAAGCTGTCGCACACTTTTATGTGTGTGTGTGTTTGTTGTTTCAAATTATATTTACATTGCCTGTAGACAAAATGACATCTGGATTGATGTCCTGCGGCCATATAATAATATTCAAACCTAAAATAATATAAATACAAAAGGGAACTTTAATGAATGTGCAAATTCATATATCTTGTAAAAACAGTTGCGATTCGAAAATTTGCATTTTTATGACAATATAAAAAACTGCCCAATGGCTTTTAACAATAGTTTATTATTTGATTTGGTCAAGCACAGCTTACAAAGCACTTGATTTTTAATTTAATTTAAATATGTCCGCATTCCACATAATTACAGCTGCCATGCAAGATCCAAGGCCTGAGCCTTATGCATTTTTCATAATGCAATTTCCAGAGTAATAAATTTGTACGTACGCAACACTATCATTATTATCAACGAGGTGCAGCAGCAGCAGCAGCAAGCACAGACGCAGGCAAACTTTTTGGCGTCTGCTGCAAGCACTTACACATACAGACACACTCAAGCCTTCCCACCACTTTGCACGTTAATCTCAGATTTCCACATAAATCACTTTAAAAGGGGACACACTTACCAGTGAGTCGAGCGGCAGTTCGCCGGCAACTCGTCCAGGTACAGGTTTGTATGTTGTGTGCTACTCTACTCGTGGCCCATTGCAATTTCTTTGAGTGCCAATTCTCTTTTCTTGTTTTTTTTTTTACATTTTCCGCTTTGCCGCCGCTTCTCCTTACGGCACTATACTAAACTACCTTCTTCATTTTCTTGGTAGGGTCATTGCATATTTGTGTTTGTGTCCGACAGTAAATGGTTCCTGAAAATGGCTGGTCATTGCCTAAGTGTCCAGTTTCATTTAGAGGGAGAGCGAGCGATAGAGAGAGAGGGATAAAACAACAGAGGGCAAGAGAAAGCTACTTAAGTTTAAAGACATATACGTTTTATTATTATTTCTTTAGCCGGGATCAAAGTAAAATGCTAAAGGTCACATTTTTTCAATCATTTCTAATAAAGCTTACAAAAGGTTTTATCTTAGAACTCATTTATAAAACATATATTTTAAAGTAAATAAGTTTTTTTCAAGCTTGTTTTTAATTTTAGAAAAATATATAAGAAAAACAAATTGAATATAAAACACTTAAAAGCTTATTCAATGTTGAAGATGCGCTTTGTCGTTGTTTGCTGGGTATTATGCGGGTTCAAAATACGCATCGAACTAGTTTAAGCTTGCTTGCATTGCTCATACGCACTGTGTGCTGAATTTCAATGGGTTTTTTGGGCTTGGTCTTTTAGTTTTAGCTTTGGCTTGCTCCACAAAAACGTCTTAGTGTGGTCTGCTGTATTCATTATGAGCCATTATCACAAGCTGGCGACACGACACGCTGTGGGCGGACGACTAAGCGTAAGGGTGAAGGGAATTGTCTCAATGCGCTTTGCACTTGTAACTAATGCGCCATATTAAATGCCAGCGTTTGTTGCAGCTATTTCTGTTGCTGCTGCTGCTTCTGCTGCTACTTACCCCCAACATCTTCTTGCACAAACAGTAGCAACTTTTACAGCTGCTTTTTGCCGCGTTTCTCTTGCACTCCATCTACTCGTATACTTTTGTGCCATTGTGTTTGTGTTTTTTTGTCACTGTTTGTTTGTTTGTTTTCTTGCCATCTAAAGGGTTCGGATGCCCAGCCAAATTGTCTTTATTTCAAAAAATGCAATTTTCATTGAAATTCATCGCAATTTCCTTGCGCTCCTTCGTCGAGTTGTCCTTCTCGCATTTTCTTGCCACTCACTTATTTTTCAGCACTTAAAGCGGTCGCAACTTTTGCCAGTTGAGTTTTAAGTTTCTCAGCTAAGTTTTGAGTTTCTGTCAAGGGAATTTAACTTGACATGCTGTTATATTTATTTTTTTTCGTGTTTTTAATTAATTTTGCATTCGTTGCCTGATGTTGCGGCTGCTGCTGCTGCAACTGACAAGCAATCGGCCTAAGGCTGAAGCAGTTTCGCGTTTGCAATTAACAAAAATGTTGAGGCAAACTCTCTCTCTCTCTAGTAGTCGTATACGCAATATGGCTCAGGCGTGTCAGGACGACAAGCAAGCACAAAGCGAAAAGCAATGACAAAGCAAAATGCGATACACTTTTTCCCCCAAAGCTGCAAACGCTAACAGCAAATAAAAGAATCCATCCCACCCCAAAAAAAAAAAAAAACGTATCATTGCAATCGGAGTAAACGAAAATGCTTGTTACAATTGGAACTCTTATCAATGTTCGATTCAAAGAGCTCTTAAATAAGTGTTCAAACAAGTTGCCTTTGAGTGTATTTCAGCATTCTGATGCGGATGCAGTTTACTTTTCGCATTTTCAATGGTTTGTTTTTTACTTAAGTGCATATTTGAAGAGCTTTTTGTTTTATAGTAGCTTCTCTTGAAGCACAGAGCAGCGCATTTGAAAGTCGTGTACTTAATATTATTTTTGGTAACTTCGATTGAATGTTTGATTTTTGTGTGCACTGCCTGAATCTAACGGCTCCGATGTCAAAAGAACAAAAGGACTTGGTCCTTTTTTGTGTTGTGCAGCACTAAATTCATAACGGAAGCTCAGCCCGTCAGTCAGAGCTACTAGGGTCGTTTTGTCAGTCAATGAGCTTACCTTCATTTCAAACAAACAAAGCAAAGGTAGAAAGTGAGAGAGAGAGAGAGCGAGAGAAAGAGAAAGAGGAAGCAAATTATCATACCTGACGCCCGACGAGTTAAAGCCACCTTTGACAGCTGGAAACCACTTAAATTATGTGCCCGCTGTGCAGCTGCCAGAACGTAACTGGACTAACAACTCAGGAAGGTTCTACCAGTAGCTACCGCTGTTTACTACCTACACAGTTCTTCCTACTTATGTTAATTTTGTTGGCCTTGGCATAAAGTAAAGTAAAGCAATTGACATGTACTCGGTTTGTGTTTGTGTGGCTGTGTGTGTGTAACTGTGGGTTCTGTGGCCTGCTTTCGTAATCTGACTTGAAATGTTATACAAAGTGTTGGCAAATTAATTACACGTTTGCGTGTGTTTGTGGGTTAGTGCGGTTGGTCAGTTCTGAGCAACAGGTATGAGGAAAAATATTTGATTTGACGTCAAGTGCAGTTAAAAGGAAAATTTATAAAGAGCCCCTTGGTATTTATTTGCAGAATTTTACTTTAATTACGCACACAAGCTATTTATATTTATGTGAAAACATTTTCTGTATAAATAATTACATATTAAAAATTCTTTTGGTAATACTAGCTACTTAAATTTAATACATTTCAAATTCCTTTACTAAATCCACAACATTTTGAAAACAGAAAACAACTCAAAGAAAATTATGTAAATGAGAAAAACCAAGATTAAATACGGATTTATTTTCTTAACTTTCATCTTTCTTGTTGCCTACTTCTAGGGGAGACGAAATGGTTCAAGATAAAACTCAACTTTTATTCAACGCTATTTTGTTCTTCTTAAGAATTAAACATAAAGAAATAATTTACTTTGACTTGCGCACATCCAGTTGAATAATTTGTACATTTGCACAAATAAATAGTTATTTCTTAACATGTATGAACACAAAACCCCTTGAGGCAACAACTTTCTTTCTACTAATTAAATATTGCTTGCAATGAAAAGAAATACAAATTAAAACTTGTTATAAAATTTATAAGGCAAAGAGATTTTAATTAAACTTTAAACAAAACAAAATCTCTGCTTAAATCTCCGAAAAAAAAAACCGAACTTTCTACACACTTTTAGTTAATTAGTACGCTCTTTTAACCATTTAATAGCAAGGAATAAAAAACTATAAAAATAAAACTTTTGCCTTTAAGGGATGCATCAGCTGCAGCTCAAAAGGGCTCAAAGCGTATTTAACACCTAGTTACACCCTTTACAGACGCTTTGGCGCCTCATCGGCTAATGAAGTGAGGTGGCTCAACAACTTAAACGGGTAGCGAACTTTGGTCAGAACAACAACAAAAGTAACAATGCGTGTAAATAGTAAAAGTTTTGCTCGTATGATGCTCGGACATGGCCAGAAACTGTGCTAAACTAAGCGGAATGTGAAGGAAACTGGACAACTAAACTGAAACTAAACTATTCGTTCAACTTGCTGAAGCTAAAAATCATTTAATTAAAGTTGAGCCCGACAAGCAGCAAACGAAGAACAACAGCAACAACAAAAAGAGGCACGATGCACTGTTACCGGCTCGTAATTGCTTAAACAAGTAGCTAACAAGTGCAGCAGCCAAACAGGAAGTCGAGACGAGGATACTAGAAGACAGCAGGTGAAGCCCGTGGAGTGCAGTGACCTGTGACCTGTGTTCGCTGTTTGGCAAATATAGACAGAGGCGGCATATCACTGACTAATTAGAGTGGGTGTGGCAAAACACAAAAACACACACGTGTCTTGAATACCAAGTGTTGGGAAAATATTCACTTGCATGCGAAAAATACAAAACTAGAACAACCAAAAAAATTTCGAATGCAGTGCGTGCTTTTGGGCCAAGCCAAATAATATCTTAAATATATTTCAAGTCAACAACAAAACAAATGCAAGCAATTTCCTTAAATGATCCGTTGTCCAACGCAACCAGATGAAATATTATTCACAGCGTGAGAAGAGAAAGCCAGTTAGGGAATAAGCTAAATAAAAATCTTGCTCAACAATACACTAACTTCGATAGGGTATAAAAAGCGTAGAGTATGGGTGGTGCAATATTTAACACAACAAATTGTTTTTAAATTTATGCATCCTTTTTGTTCTGTGACATATTTAATCTCCGTGTTGTGTTTGTTTAAATTAATTAAAGTGCTTAACACGAATTTATTCAAACAAAATGCAAAATTTTTAAAGACAATTGAATTTTTAATTAACAAAAAAAGTTAAACAAACAAAACCATGAATTGAATAGCTTTAAAAATTAAATACATAATATACAAGAAATCCTCAAAATAAATATATTTTTTAACCCAAAGTTCAACTAACTTTCCCAATCATCTTTTTAGCTCCTTTACAATTCTTACTTTCGTGCAGCTTCATAAATTCATTTGCCAGAGCATTCTATTTTCGGTATTCCCTTGATGGCCTATCACATTCCAATTGCTGTTGCTGTAGCTTACAAATGACTATTTTTTTTCTTTATGCTCTTTTTTTTTTGTTGTCCAGTGGCTGCTTTGCCTATGCATTTGGCACTGTAATTTTTCAGCGTGCCGAAACTCGTACACCCAAAGCCAACCAACATGCAATTTATGTTGTTTACTTAAGAATATTCATAAGCCGTGCCTAGGGCAACAAAAACAGAAACACACAGAGGCACATGCCACATTGCCTCTATACTCGTACTACTCCCACTCATCTCTCGGGAAACGAGCCCTGCTGCTCCTGCTCTATTGCTGTTGCTGCTGCTGCTGCTGATTGCTAGCCCAAACCAAAGGCCACCCTCTGCCGTTGTCAATGCAATGCGAATACGCTGTGCCTGCACTTTTGTAAATACTGTTTTGTGCTGAACTTGCTTTAAAATAGCAAAGCTCAAATTGCTGACCAGAGTTGGACTGCTTTCAATCGTTGTGTTGCCTCGAGGGCGATAGTTGGGGGGCGTGTGCCAACATGCCTCACTACATGTAATTTTACGCGCAACTTAACTTGTTAAACAGAGTGAGAGAGAGAGAGAGAGAGAAACCTCAAACTGCACAATGTTTGAGCTACATGGCGTATGCTTAATATGCAACCGCCGTTGCTTTGATTTATCATTAAAGCTTAAATCAGCAACAAGCACGAATTGAGGTATTGTTCACAAATGCTTCAATTGTGTGCACGTGTGTGTGTGTGTGTGTGTGGCTGTGTGCGTATGAGTGATATGTAGAACTGTTAGGCATACGCCGCGTTGTTTATGGCAGCTTGAGAGATTTGCTGTTTGCTGCTGGCTATTAATATGGAATTATATCATTAGCATAATATTAAAGGGCATCCAACTCCATAAGCTGAGAGGGTGGTGTCTGTGTGTGTGTGTGTGCGTGTATTCAAGCGATAAATATATACAACGGCCAGAAGGACAGACGAAAGGTACATTAACATACGTTTATTGAACCAAATCACTTTAAATAACAGATTTATTGCTCTTTGCTGATGGTAATTTTACAGTCAGAAGCTTTTCGCTCGATAACAACACAAACAATGCCCAATTATATATCAATAGGAAAAGCTTCTTAAATATGACGTCAGCCGGATTAAGTAACACACACACACACACACACATACACACAATTGTGCATGAAACAGTTTAATTGGCAAGTACTGACATCAATTAATTATGCTCTTTTAATAAACTGAGGCTGTGAAAAATCAAATAATATATTTAAGGGTTTATTAAAGCTTTTGTGGAGTGATTTTTGAATAAAAGATGAAATTAAAAGTAACTTCCTGACTGATTTTGTATACATATTAAACGTTGTCTATATAATTTTCTCACAAAATGTTAGCGTATAGATCGTAGGTAAACACTAAGCTGATAAATTCTTTAAAATTCTATTTTTCCTGATACCTTTTGATTTATTTACGAGTTGGTTTTTTTTATCAACAAGGGTATTCAACTTTGCAAACAAAGTAAATATTTGTTGCCTCAACTGCTCAAAAAACCTACTAGAAATGCACAGGACTTGAAGCAATTTAACAAGTATACTTTTGGTCATGCTGTCAAACCCCATTTGGAGTCAACAACAACAACGACGACGACGACGACCAAAG
This sequence comes from Scaptomyza reducta, assembly GCA_035044485.1. Classification (NCBI taxonomy): domain Eukaryota; kingdom Metazoa; phylum Arthropoda; class Insecta; order Diptera; family Drosophilidae; genus Scaptomyza; species Scaptomyza reducta. The sequence continues at coordinate 3,886,355 of JAWNNV010000807.1, read as the reverse complement.
CCCATTGTTCAATTAAATGCTGAACAATGGCATTATGCAATACCATAGCTCTTACTAATTTACATCCTCTATACACCATCCCCCACCCCACTGTGACCAACGTTTTTACTCTTGCATCCTCTGCTTTCTCACCATTTGCTGACCCTTTTCTCGCCTTCTTCTTTTTTATTCACTTCAGATACGACTACGAGACGCTGCTGCAGAATTCAACGTTTTGTTTGGTGCCGCGCGGCCGACGCTTGGGTTCCTTCAGGTAAGCAGAATGAAAAACCAAACCCAAAAAAAAAAAGAAAAAACTATTTTCATTTTACAGCTCATTTGTACACATTCATTCACACACACATACATACAAACATTTATAGTATATCTGTGCTTTTTTTACTTTATCCCTGATTGTTTTTTATTCATTTTATACAGATTTCTCGAAGCATTGCAAGCGGGCTGCATTCCGGTGCTATTGTCCAATGCCTGGGTATTGCCATTTGAATCGAAAATCGATTGGAAACAGGCCGCCATTTGGGCCGATGAACGGCTCCTGCTGCAGGTGAGTTGAGTTTTGCTCCCCAAAACAGCATTAAATATATAACCACTTCTATAAATCTCCGCTTTTTCTCGCTTTCTCTCTCTCGCCATGGGATGGGCACATCAGCAAATGTTGCTGTCATAAAATACGAAAATGCGTTGCAAGTTTTTTCCAAAAAAAAAAAAGAAGTTTTTCTGTGTGAAAGTTTTGTTATTTTTCCCCGGCTAACCTACATCCGCACAGAGGATGGAATCCTGTAATGTCCGGTGCTATCGGTTTGTGCCAGGCCAGGACGCCTAGAGTGAACTGCTGTCATTTGTTACATCGTCATTTATTGACAATTTTTTTAAGACCATGAACGCAGCATTGAAAAACATCTCTATTCAAATTTGTTTCCATTGAACTTTAGAAATATTATAATTCATTTTGATAATTAAAAATATCACAAAGGATTCTTAAAAATTCCCATTTAATGAAACTATAGAAATAGAAATTGCAATACGCATCGATTTAATACTTGCTTTGTTTTTGTGTCTTCGCAAAGCCCGCACAAAAATTGGCTGTCATTTGCAATGGATGCATGAAAAATGAATCGCTTGGCACGCGACGAGATTGACTCTACGGCATGTCCCAGGCGAGGCTTCATTCAGTGTGTCCATGTCCTGTCCAGATGCTCACCTGGCTACAACAAGAACATAAAACACTTTCTGCCCCAGCTATCTGTTTGTTTTTCTATCAGTCTTTGTGTGTGTGTCCTGTCCTTGCTCCTTGCCATTTGTTTGCACGCAATGTCCTTTTCCTCTGCAAAAATAAAAAAAATCCAATGGCTACTGTTTCTAGGTTCCTGTTTGCTTTCTCACTCTCTCTCTTTCTCTCTCTCTCTCTCTCTATGCTCTTTCACTCAGCGCCATTAGTTGTCGTTGGGTCCGTCTTCATTCGCGACAAAGTCTTGTCGCATTGTTTGCCAATTGCATTGTCTACTCCACGTACGCCCTTCGACTTGCTTCGTTGTTGGCATGTTTGCTTTTGTAGTTTATTGGCAGGAAATGCAATTAATTAAGTTAACTTGAGCAGGAAGCTTGTAGCACTAGAAACACACTCGTTCACTCGTGCACTCTTTAAATTGTTTCAATTTGTAGTTTTTTTACCTACCTAGAGCAATTATTCAATTCTCTTTGCGTTCGCTCTCTGTGTAGATGTGTGCCATGCATAATTATGATGTATGTGCATATCCTGCGGGCCAATTCCCTAACTAATTACACAAGCATCGAAGCCAGCAAGTTGTGCGGGGCGGGTTTGGCTGGCAATTGTAATTAATGCATTGTGTTGGGGATTTGCAGCTGTTGCAGTCGTTAAGCGGATATTCCACATACGCAGCGTTGGCAAACCCACATCTCACCTTTCTTTCTCTCTCCCTCAGGTACCCGACATTGTTCGCTCGATTTCAGCGGAACGCATCTTTGCACTGCGCCAGCAAACACAAGTCCTTTGGGAACGCTACTTTGGATCCATTGAGAAAATCGTCTTCACAACATTCGAGGTAAGTTTTTTCTTTATTCTTTTTTTTTGCCACTCACACGCAGCCGTCTATTTGCATGCTCAGCTAAGACGGTTGTTGAGTTTCGCAGCTCTTTACTTTTAAATCGACAGGCAAGAAGAAGAAGTAGAAGAAACACAGCATACAGATAGAGTATAAACTGTGCACCTTCATCTTTAAAGACATCAAAACAAACTTGGTACACACACTCAAAACTCGTTCTTCTTAACAAAGAACATGTTTTGCACATGCTGGTTACCTAAGTAGGCAACACACACACACGCACACACACACAACGACGAAGTTTGTCGCGAATATTGGTTAACTTCCTGCTGCGGTCGACAGCCGCATATTTCGATGAATTCGTACACGTATTTGAAGTTAAGCATTAGTTTGAGTCGTTTTTTAAAAGCCGAAAATGCTCTGTGTACCAAATTGTTTTTTGCTATTTATTGAGTGGAAGTTGTAAATGAATTTCTTAACAAAAAATTCAAATACTTCCTTTTTTTAAAATCAATAACGTTTTAATGAAGTTCAGGAAGTAAAAAGTATTTAATCGATGACAAGAATATAATTATTACTAGAAACCTTTTTGTTGAAGCAAATTACGATTGAAAATCGTGACAGCTTAGAGAAAGTTCTGGCATAAGAAAGTTTTGAAACCAAACCAATTTTCGAGATATATGAGTTTGAACTGAAAATTGGTTAACAAAATTGTATTTGTAGTTTAAAATGCATTTTCAATATTACAAAAAAATCCCTTACAAAAACGCAACGCTTGCCAAAATCGTTTCAGCTTTAACGAACCTATGTTGAATACTAGAAATACATTGCTCCTAACAAACTTAACGGCAACTAATACAAGTTCGCATAGCGTCAACTTTAGTCGTTCACTTTGATTTCCATGGGGGGCGGGGAGAAATGGAGCCCAATGCTTGCTTATCTCGTTGTGCCTGTGACCGTGGCAAAGGCAAATGTATATATATGCTAGCTAGTAGTATCTAGCAACTTGCTAAGTAGCAGCGGTTCTTGTGGCTATTGAATTTGAATGTGGCACGTTAGGCAAATGGTTGGCAGCGATGATGTTGTTGTTGGTTACGCCCAATGGCAAAGGATATAGAAAGAGCTTCACCCAACAGAGGATGACGACGACCAGGTTGAGCAGAGCAAGGAGATGAGAAAACGTCGACTACTCGTCGTATAAATAATACACACGCATTTCGCAAAAAACACACACACGCATACACACAAACTGTTTATGTGTATATACAAGGAAACGCGACATTCGACGACGACGACAACGGCAACGTTGATGATGAAGCCGAGAAGCAAACCAAAAACCCAAACCGCTGACACTGGAGACCACTTTTCAACACTCAAATTGTCACACACACACACACACACACACACGCAAACATTCTGTGTGCAGCATTCAATTTAGTGTAATCATCGCAGAAACTGCAAAGGCGAGGCAAAGGAGCGCAAAACTCTGGATTCGCCAAATGTGGCGAAATCTTTTTACGCTGACAGACACATTAACAGTCCACGTTCACTGTGTTCGATGTGGCATGTGGGTTGTGGCATAAGGCTTGCGTATTCTTTATCAAACACACACACAGGAAAATAAAAAAAAAGTTTACTGCTCGTTTTACACAGGCTCAAAAAGATTGCTGTGTAGCTTTTGTGAGTTTTAAGTTTCACATTCTTTTTTCTCTCTGTTTCTCCCTATCTTAGCCATAATCAATTTACAGTTACTTGTGTGCGTGTGTGTAGTTGTGTTAACCAAATGAAAAGCAAATATTTGCCATGCAACGTGACTGCATGTCAGTCAACTTCTATTTCTCTCTCTCTCTCTCTTGGATAGTTCCTGCTTACCGCAACAAAACAATTGGATATTAACCATAAACTGGTCAGAACACGCACCCGAAGGAGCGTATTGTTAACATGTAAAAAAAAAAAGCCCCCAACCCCCATCTCTGCCAGCAGCACTTGTTCCTGAGTTCTTTGACCAGGTCATCTCACTAATTGGCAGAGTCTCGGCTCCAGAATGCTGTTTCCTGATTTATGGTCGTTGCTGCTAACCAATTTTCACTTCATTATTATGATTCGCTTGGGTCGTTTTATCCACTATGCGTTAATTGGCATTTGCTTAAGTGTTTTTGAATTATGGCTTTAATTACCATAAATTGGCTTGAATGTTGCTACATTAAGCTCCTGCCGAAAGATACTATATAGAATACATATTTTGTCCCTTTTAACGCTTTTACATTTATTTTGCGAAATTTTTACTCTCACACTTTTTGAATTCGTGTGAATTTCTCTGCCACCATTTTTTTTCTCCCCCGCTAACAGCATGGAAAAATAACAAAAATGGAGAAAAAAAGGAGAATCAAATATTCGTTTACAAGCTTTGTCGGTTGCTGATTGAAAAGAAGTCAAAAGAATAGTCAAACCAAAGTCGCAGATTTGTTACCAATGCAAAGTACAACAGATTTGTCAGATTTTGGTTTTAGCTTCTCTAAAGGTTGCATGCAACATATCCGTGTAATCTTTTGCACAACAGTTTGATATGTGCCAATGTTGTTTGTCGGATTTGGTTACAAACGAATTGTATTTGAGGTTTACCTTTTGTTTTTATACACTTTAAGCTTACTAATTCTGAAAGAACATAATTCTTTACCCGAACTGTTAATAACAGTTGAAAAGCTCAAAGATTTTTAGACTCTCAGCTCTAAGCAGAATATAACCTAACAAAAACGATGTATTATCTATTATTGTTAAGAGAAATCCATAAATCGGATTAAAAATGCGTCTAAGGATATATTGAAACCGAGTTTCATAAATTGCATTTCGGTGGCAATTATGTCAAAGGCAATTGCAACACCTGACTAAAGCTAATGCATTGCCCCTGAAAGCATGCAACACTTTTTGTTTGCACATACTCCCTGTCTCCCACCATCCTCGTTATCAACCCATCGTACATGCACCTTTTGATTTATGCGTCGCGATTAAAGAATGAATTGTGGCATTTTCGTATGCAGGGAAATTGGTCACGCCCACGCTCCGCCCCCCAACATACTGTTGTAGCGGGCTGGATGTGTGTGTGTGGCACGTCCAGCACGTATTGCTCGATTCCACTTTTGCATATGCCAAAAATGCTGGCTGTGTCAGCTTATGGTCAGCTTGCGCTTTGCAGCCCAAACCCCTTAACCCTTTTTTATTTCAGCTCCTTTTGTGGCTTTAATATGAAAGAAGTTTGTTTTTCGCATATTTGTTGGAAAATAGTTGACGTGTGCTGCCTGATGCTTGATGCTTGATGCCTGCGGCTTGGCACACTGCCCATATACATACCACGTAGTAGTAGTTGTCGGAGTTGTATCCTACGGCCTGGCGAGACCAGTCACGTCGCTTGTCCTTTCGTTTTGCCCGGCAGCAACAGCAGCCAAATGAACATAAACTCAATTTATCCATGGTGCTGCTGACTAAAATTATAGTCATATGCCACGGCAACTTGTTTTATTAATAAAAAAAAAAAGAAAGAGTGCAAAATCCAATCTGCAACTTTCGCACCACTCGAGCCTTTACAGGCAAATCACGTCGACAGGCAGCAGACGGCTTCCGGCTCGCCCGCTTGCACCCTTCGTGCTTAATAACCTTTTAGTCTAATAGCTTAACCCAAAACACACACGCTGTCTGTCTGGGGGGATTAGAACAAAGTGTGACCAGCTTTACACACATACAAAATCCTGTAACGGTTAAGACTCATTCATGCAGCAAATTGATTTAGGCATAAACATGCCTTGCCCCCTCCACAAAAGCGTGGAAAAACATTTTTGGCTGCCTGCATTTATTTTGTTATTTTTTTTTTTTGATTCACCCTTCCCGGTATCCAATTTGCCAATCAGCATTCGTATCCAAATATCCAAAATCCAAATGTTGAACTCGTTGTTTTTTTTTTTCGTTTTCGTGTTGGTTTTTTTTTTTGGTTTTGTGTGGGCGGATTGAACCGCAGCTGGTGTTTGGGCCTGGGAACAGTTGGCCCAGCTCACTTTCTCCCTATCGTAAACAAACTAACAACAACAAGTGCCAAAAACAACAACAGCTGATGCTGTTAGCAATATGCAAACACAAACAACAACAACCAATTGGAAATGGGAAAAAGGTGGTCAGAAAAAGGGTCGCAGTTGTAGAAGATTTCTGGATCCCTTTTGGCTTTTTTTTTTTTTTTTGGAGTGGATGCCCAACATCTGGATGAGAAAACAAATTAAGCAGTTATTTGGGGTTTTCTGGTCGTTATTTGGTCTAAGTCACATACATACACTAACACACACACACCCTTTTTCCTTGTCATTTGGTTTAAGGGTAAATAACAGCATCGTTCATTTAAGGGACCCACTGATAATAAGAAATGTTGGTTGGCGAATTTTAGTTGAGTTTTCTGAAAGTCATAAAACAAGCGTTAATTAAGTTGATTTCTTAATTGTGTTTAGAAATTTATGTGTGTGTGTGTGTGTGTGTGTATTTGGGTTTTAAACGGTTGTAAAGTTTTTTATGGGTCTTTAAAGAGAAATAGCTGAAGAAAAAGTATGAATTTGACGAAGGTTTAATTTAAAAATCTAAAAAGCTTTATATCTACTCAATTAAATATTTTAATGAACATAGCAAAAATTGCAACAAATGCCTGAAGTGTTCGCAAAACTGCAACAGAAACTTTGTTTGTATGCAAATGCCTTGAAAATGATTATTCCGTTTTGTGCATCTGATCTGTAGATTTGCATAATTTTATTGTGTGTTGAACTTTGGCCGTAACGAAAGCTGAATACACAATAACCTCACATGAACAAATACGCTCACACACACACACACACACATGTATACATTACTATAACCCACAATGTTGCCCAGTTGTGTAGATGCCACAAAGAGGTCACTCAAAGTCCACTTACCGAACTTAGTTAGCCTCGTGTTGCTGCTCCGCCATCTAAAATCTTTGCCTAAGCCTAAAAGTCGCTATTGAGTGTGTGTTTGGGGGAGTGTTGGGAGGGTGTGTTTTGGTGTTTGGCTGTGACCGATAAGCGTGTGGCGTGCACTTAAGTTGCACACACACACACATACACATACAGTGTGTAGTATATAGAATGTTGGCCAAAATGGTAAAGTTCGTAACTGGCAAAGAGAAAACCACAATAAGCCAAAGATTACTCCCCACTTCAAAGCATCTACAGCTACGCAAACTCTTGACTCGAACTGTATTGTTGTTCAGATTGTTGTTGTTGCTTATTTTGTTTATGGGCAACGCCCAGTACAGCAGAGTCCAGTTGTGGGTTAGGTTTGTGTTAGTTTTGAACAAAAATATATATGTAGCATACTTGTAGGCGGCTGTCGAAAAAGTTCATATATATGTGTATGGGCTTCAGAGTGCGTCTCGTTTTTCCTAAACACGAGCTCTTAACTTTACTGTGTCACCGAGATTTGCATTTCAAAGCATCGCCTATGTACTATGTACTATATATAGTATGTATATGTATTAAAACCGTACACCTGCACAGCGGCAAGAACTTATTACTTTGACTAATCCTATTATGCGCATGCAAACGTGCGACAAGCAAGAACTTTTCCTTGCAACTACTTTGAAGTTGAGCGCCTCAGTGGCTGTCACTATCCACCTACTTTTCTATATCATTCCCCATCTCATCCTCTCGCCTCTCTTTCTTTCTTTCTTTTCGTTCGGTGTCTGGTTGTCCAGCTGTCTGTCCATTCATTCTATTGAATCGTGCGCTCACTCAAGTGCAACTAAGTTGTCTTAGTAGCTGCTACCGCTACTATAACACTGTAAGAAAACAGTAGGGTTTCTTAGGTGTGAGACGCGTGCCGCACTTGCTTTCAGTTTACCCAGAGAACTAATAAAGTTAATACACTTCATTGGATATTTATTGCTGTTAAGTAATCCACACTTAAATTTTGTTGAAATGCCCCTAAACTTTGTTTCGAAATACGATAATAATTTAAGAAGCTTTTTAAAAAATTGATCTCTTTGATTGTATTCTCTTTTCTGATTGCAATCAGATTAGATATTTTAAAAATCTTATTTAAATAAACTGTAAGCTTTAAAACTAGAATTTATTTGCCTAACGACAAATTTCACATAAAAGAGAAATTGAAATATTTCTCAACGTGAATATTATTAAATTTAAATAACATTAAGCTGTCAGTTTATTTTTTAGTAGCGCAATAAACTTTTTTTTATTATCTACACACGACATCAATATTCAATTTAATTAAATAAAAAAAGATAAAACATATATAATATGTAATCCAGCAATAAATTCATCAAAAATTTACAAAATAAATTTTTTTAATTCGATTTAGTAAAATGAATTGCATTTCAGTTGTTAAGTGAAAGTTAAAAAAATAATCTTATCAAATATATGCAATTTAATTTTAAGAATTTGACAATCAACCTAAATGCGGGTAGCATTTTTTTGTTTGATTTTTTGCACTATTTTGGTAGCATTTAAGACACCTGGATTCCATTAACAGTTTATCAAGTGTAAATGCCGTTTGTCTCCTGGCCTAAGCTTCTTGACCCAAATACCTTTGGCGATTTTCGCACGGTGCAAATGGTCGTAGTCTTGTAGTCGTTCTTTTTTCTGGGCTGCTTGTTGTAGTTAATTTCACCTGCTTACTGTCCATTTTCTTTGAACTGCTAAGCGCCTGGGGGGGCAAGGGGTTTTGGGATAAATGCCGCGACAGCAGCTGAGCGGCAAAAGTTTACTGTGCAAATCTTTTGGCAAGAGAAGTGCGCGCGCGTTAAGCTGATTTTCCCCTTTTGGGTGGGCAACATAAAAAAAAGGAAGAAGTTTGGCTTGGCAAAACTTGGCCAACTGTTTGGGCTGAGCCATTAATTGAATTCTGGACATGTTCTGGGCAACCAGGTATTTTATTTGAAGTGAATTTCTGCGCTTAATTCGAAAACAGTTTTCTATTTGTTTTTTTTTTAACCTTTGTATTTTATTCTTTTATTTTAAATCAAATGCATTTTGCCATTTATAAATTACACATTAAGAATTAAAACAGTTTTGAACATTGTCTTAAGCATATGAAACATATTTTGTTGATTGTTTTGTTGTACATTGAATAACTTGATATGCATAAAACAGAAGCAAAATTCTACGTGTGTGAATGTGTAGTAAAGTAGTAAACTTTTTCTTAGCTTGTGATAAACTGTGTCCTTCTCTTGCTATAAGAGTATGTGTGAGAGTCTTGTGTGTGTGTGAGTTTAGAAGAGTACCGAGAAGAGACTTCTTACGCCACTGGAGCTAGCTCCGGAACCGAGGGTAAAACCGGTAGCGGCTGTACCGCTGCTGCGATGCCGCGAGACATGGCTGGAAACGTTATCACGGACACGGTCGTAGCTGGCAACATCCTGTAGGACAAACAGAGATACAAAATCGTAGTTAAACATACAATTGATAAAAAATAACGAAATTCAAATGCGTACTGGTCGAGCACAAACTCGAGATGCTTGCAGTGGCGGCAGATGTCACAAGTGCCGCATGTGTTGTATATCGACAAGACTCTCACCTCTTTGTCGGCATTGGTCAATACCGAACGCATCGAATTTGCCACGGGCCATTTCTTCTTCATGACCAAATTGGTGGGCGGATCGTGTGCAGTGCCAGCATCCACGGACCAAATGGCCACACTGGCACCACCCAACACCTTGGAGCCGCGTGAGAATTTAAATGCCAACTCCTCCTCGCCAGCAATGCGTGTTAGTTGCCAGCCGGTCAAATTGATCTCCTCGGTGCCCTTGTTGTGCAACTTGATGAAACGGCCCTCTGTGTCCGCCTCAATGATCTCCAGATCACCCTTCGCAGCTGCATTCACCGAGTACTCGGCCAGCGTGCGATCCTCGCTCTCATCGATAACAGTGCGACGACGCTTTATTGCACTCGAACCGGAAATGCCTGGTGTGGCCGATCGACGTCCGCTTGGTGTAACGCGACCCGAACGGGTGGTTCCACCAGCAGCACTGGTGCTCAAGTGTGTGCCATTGCTGTTGGAGTTGCCCGTATCGGCGCTGGTGTGTCGTGGCGGTGAGGTTATGTTCAGGCGACGCTCCTCGCCGCACAGCAGCTTATCGTAGGCAGCCAGCTCCAGATCCAGTGAGACCTTGATGTCCATCAGATCCTGGTACTCTTGCAACTGTTGAGCCATCTCATCGCGCATGCGTTGCAGATCTGCTTCCAGCGAAGCAATATACTGATTATGACGCTGACGCTCCGAATCCAAGAGGTTCTCCAGCTCACGAATGCGTGCCTAAGACAATAGAAAAGGTTTAAATACACAGTTCAATGACTTCCCATCTCATTACTCACATTCAATCCTGCATTGGTATTCTCCAATTCCTGCAGCTTGCCCTGCAATCCATCGATCTTTGTGCGCATTAAGCGCACCTCCTGTGTGGCATTCAACGAACCTTGTGCGGCACGTGCAGCGGCTTGCTCCAGATTCTGTATCTTACTATCGTACAGATTCTCAATCTCCTCACGATTGCGCAACATTTGTCCCTCATATTGATCGCGCAACTCCTGCAGCGATTGCTGCAACTTGGCCTCATACTCCCGGGTCAGGCGACCATCGATCTCACTGATCTCGATCTGGCGACGTGAACGCGTCTCCGTCAACTCCTGCGAATGCAAGCTATCCTTGAAGGCCAACTCCTCACGCAGACTCTGGTTCTGATTCTCGAGATCGACGCGTGCCAATGTCTCTGCCTCGAGCTGCTTGCGCAGATCATCCAACTGGCGACGCAGACGCTCATTCTCGTCAGCCAATTCCTTGGCCTGATCCTCGGCGCGCTTGCGATCGGCCAAAGCCTGATTGTACTTGGCATTAACTTCACTATAACGAGATTCATAGAGGCGTGCATTGTTCTCCGAAACGGTGGCCTCTTTAGTTTTCTTGTCAAGTCTGTTGGCATGAGCAAAAGTTTTGGAATGTTTCGTTAATATTATAATTATTATTCATTTAATGATCATTTCTTATCATTCGAACATGTGCTAACAAAACAATTGATGACGTCACACGCCAACTGATTCACTCTCTTCTCTCTCTCTCGCTTTATTTTACTTGTTTGATATGTATGCATTATTCATTGCTTGAGTTGTTTCTTTACCTTGAGAATCGTCAGTTGCCATTAGCATAAAGTAGCCAATCTATTTTCTGCCCAACATATCTCTTTTCCCCTGCCCACCCCTCTCTTTCTCGTACAGCAGCTTATTTATGTTCTATGCTACTTCAAACGTTGATATTTTTTATTTTTTTTCATTATGCCATTTGGCTAAAAACAAACTTGTTTATTTGCCTAACAAAAATTCCACAATTCTATAAAAAAGAATGCCGTCGCCAAATCGACTCTCGTGGTTTGCACGTTTTGTTTTTGTGCGCTATACTTAGCAACAATCAAAAAAAGTACAGTGTTGACATCAATATGAAGCTTTTGCAAATACTTTCAATCAATAACAATCATAAAATCATGATTATCAATAAAATGAAAAGCGTTTGCAAACAGTTTTCGATTTTAATAATTGAAATATGTATTTTGATTATATTGCTTTTTAACCTTTTATGTTTAGCCACAATGTTGGCGCCGTTTAAGGCAACTTGTTCTTGGCATTTAATGTTCCTTGTATATCAAGTTAATTGAACGATTTCAATGTGACAATAATCTGTTATAGACGAAATTGCCAAGGTTGTTCTCCATGTGGCATGCTTGCGAGTCCGCCCCCCATCTCTATGTTCATGGCAGGGGAACATAAATAAAATGTTACCAAAGCGACCTAATTAATAACAAAGTGAATTGGTTTTCTTTTTTTGTGGTTAATTATCGATAAAACTGTTTATGTGTGTATAATTATGTGTAATGGTTGCTACACTTTCTAAAGGGCTCGCAAAATAAATATTTAATGGATTTTATTGTAATATCACAATAGCTAAAAAAGATTATATTAATGTTTTTTTTTTCATTTCACAAACATTTCAATAAATAAAAGCCATTAAACCCATATCAAACATCTGGTCATTAGGGCTAACAACAGGCAATAGAGCTCACAAAAATAAACAAAAATACTTCGCACCCCTCATCCCGCTCCCCGCACTTTAGTTAATACCCCACATACACACTTAAATACCTCAAATAAATATTGCCTTTTGATGATAACAGAAATGAATAACATTCCCGAATATTGTTGACATCATAGAGAAGTGTGAGAGAGAGAGAGAGTTTTTTGTTTCTGACCAAACCCCAAGTCTGGCCAACTCCAAAACTGGTATTACACCTTTGCTGCATTACAAGCAATACACACACACACGCACACAAACAAATACAAAAATGTTGCGCATAAATATTTTGTTTTGGAAATGACATCATATACTATATATGCGTGTGATATACAACATACAAAAACCAAAATATGTATACGCTTTTGTTTATTTGCAACCTTGAAAGGGTTTAGGTTTACGCATTACGTATACGTATACGTTTACGCATACGTTTTTGTGTTTCATTTGCTTTGCTTATAAGCAGACGACGAGCCATTATAAGCGTTTGGCAATTATGTGAATTTTGTTTTTGTGTTTTCTTTTTTTGTTGAAAAATGTGCTCCCAAGTTTTATATTAGACGGGTTGTTGTTGTTGTTGCTTAAGTTGTTATTTCTGGTTACGCTTTGCGATGTTTCTCGAAGCGCAAATGGAAAAAATAAACAAAAGCAGAGAGAAATAGACTGAGCGAATGAGAGAGAGAGAGAGCCATGTGCGGTAGCCGAATGCGGATGACATCAGCAAAGGCACTCTCTCTCTCTCTATCTCTCTCTCACTTTCTTGGTGGCTCTCTCGCATAGATATGACATCACTGCGAGAGCTGATAAGTCAGCATTGAGTTTGTTTGTTGTTATTGTTGTTGTTGTTGTTTTATACCTTTGCTTCAAATCATCATTCTCCTCCCACAAACGCTTAATATCGATCTCCAACTTGGCCTTATCCTTGGCCGTTTCATCGAGCAGTTTGCGTGCCGCTGCCAATTCCCGTTCATACACCGATTTGAGGTTAGATGTCTCGCGATTAACGGTATCCTGTGCCAACTGTAGCTCCTGTGTAAGTCTGCCATTCTCGTTCTCCAGATGACGCATACGATCAATGTAACAGGCGAGACGGTCATTCAGATGCTGCAGCTCCTCCTTCTCCTGGATGCGTGTGGTGCGCGTGGGGCTAGTGGGGCTGGTGGCGCCGCCCAAGCGAGCCGATGTGCCACCACCAGGCGTCGATGTTGAGGCGCGTGAAATGCGTTGGCTAACGTTTACGCGGCGTGCAGACATTTTGTTTTGTTTTGTTTTTATTTATATATATATAAATATATATATGCTTTAAATGTTAATTAAATATTTGTTAAATTGAGGAACGTTTTAAGTACGCAAGTTATTTGCCGTTTATAGCTTTAATTGGTTTTTTCGTCAAGACTGCTGTGTTAGCACGTCCGCTTGCTTTGACTGTTGAAAAATTACTGTAAGTTGCGAAGCGTTGGCAGCCCGCACGAAAGCCCCAGACGTCATCATCATCGACAAAATTAGTTGTAGTCGACGTTGATACTAGTGATGGGACACACAAAAACACCATCGATAGTTTCGATATATCTTTCATATCATATATTTCCATTTGCAACAAGACGGCATTTACTGCTGATTCAAATATTTTTGTTTAAAAATATATTTCATATACTAATCCAGCAATAAATTCATAAAAAATTGACAAAAATGATTCATTTTAGTAAAATTAATTGAATTTCAGTTGTTAAGAGAAAGTTGAAAAAAAATCCTTTTATTAAATATTTGCAATTTAATTTGAAATATATATATGTGCGTAGTATTTTTTTTTGCAATATTTTGGTCGCATTTAAGACACCTGGTTTCCATTAACAGTTTATCAAGTGTAAATGCCGTTTGTCTCCTGGCCTAAGCTTCGTGACCCAAATACCTGTGGCGATTTTCGTACGGTGCAAATGGTCGTAGTCGTAGTCTTGTCGTCGTTCTTTTTACTTACTACGTACTTGCGTTGGTAAGCGTTCTCACGGACACAGTCGTAGCTGGCAACATCCTGTAAGACAAACAGAGATACAAAATGATAGTTAAACATACAATTGATAAGAGATAACGAAATTCAAATGCGTACTGGTCGAGCACAAACTCGAGATGCTTGCAGTGGCGGCAGATGTCACAAGTGCCGCATGTGTTGTATATCGACAAGACTCTCACCTCTTTGTCGGCATTGGTCAATACCGAACGCATCGAATTTGCCACGGGCCATTTCTTCTTCATGACCAAATTGGTGGGCGGATCGTGTGCAGTACCAGCATCCACGGACCAAATGGCCACACTGGCACCACCCAACACCTTGGAGCCGCGTGAGAATTTAAATGCCAACTCCTCCTCGCCAGCAATGCTTGTTAGTTGCCAGCCGGTCAAATTGATCTCCTCGGTGTCCTTGTTGTGCAACTTGATGAAACGGCCCTCTGTGTCCGCCTCAATGATCTCCAGATCACCCTTGGCAGCTGCATTCACCGCAGCAGCTTATCGTAGGCAGCCAGCTCCAGATCCAGTGAGACCTTGATGTCCATCAGATCCTGGTACTCTTGCAACTGTTGAGCCATCTCATCGCGCATGCGTTGCAGATCTGCTTCCAGCGAAGCAATATACTGATTATGACGCTGACGCTCCGAATCCAAGAGGTTCTCCAGCTCACGAATGCGTGCCTAAAGAGGAAAATGTTTAAATACACAGTTCAATGTCTTCCCATCTGATTACTCACATTCAATCGTGCATTGGTATTCTCCAATTCCTGCAGCTTGCCTGTGTGGCATTCAACGATTCTGTATCTTACTATCGTACTGATTCTCAATCTCCTCACGATTGCGCAACATTTGTCCCTCATGTTGATCGCGAAACTACTGCAGCAATTGCTGCAACTTGGACTTATACTCCCGGGGCAGGCGACCATCGATCTCACTGATCTCGATCTGGCGACGTGAACGCGTCTCCGTCAACTCCTCTCCTGGATGCGTGTGGAGCGAGCCGATGGGTGTTGGGGCGTTTGTGTTAATGGTTACGCGACGTGTAGACATTTAGTTTTATTCTATTTATATATGCTTTAAATTTTAATTAAACATTTGTTAAATTGAGAAACGTTTTAAGTACGCAAGTTATTTGCCATTTATACAGTTTGCCAACAAAGTGTTTTTACACAACCTGAAAGTTTTTGATTTTTTCACTTAAGAGCTATAAGGGACACACTGGTTGTTGTTTTTAATTTTTTTTTTAAATTTTTATAAATAATTCAATCAATTATATCTTAAACCTTTTAAGAAAAACTTTAAAATAATTAATATAATTAATATTAACAAAGAACGAAAGTGTTTACATATATCCTTTTTTAGTTTATTTTCGTTGTGAATTTCGTACTTATAGGCATTTTGCTTCAATAAAAGCGTTCAGCTCTTCGTAATGTCATTTTCTTAAAAATTTCATAATTTGAATATTAAACTCAAACATTATCGGGAGAGTTTTAGACCGTTTTCAAATGCCAGGCAAGCGGTTATCTTTCAACATGAACCAGTTGGTGAAAATATCAAAATTTTTCAGGTTGTGTAAACACTTTGTTGGCAAACTTTAGATTTAAAAGGATTTTTCTTTTAGACGGCTGTGTTAGGCACGTCCGCTTGCTTTGACTTTTTAAAAATTACTGTAAGTTGCGAAGCGTTGGCAGCTCGCAGGAAAACCTCATCAGCGTCATCATCATCATCTCATCATCACGATGAAAAACACAAAAAACACCAACAATAGTTTCGATTTACTGGGGATTCAAATATTTTTGTTTAAAAATGTAGCAAATACTCAAATACTCGTTGCACATCACTAATCGGCTTCTCATTCGATAGCCAGAAAATGAACAACAAAAACGTTAAGACTCATCGCATGGCTCTCAGGTTCTCTCCCTCTCTGTTCATCGCTCACGCTGATATAAACTCGCTCATATGTCTAAAAGGTGACAGCGCTGCCAGCTTGCTTGGTGCGCTATATATTTGTTGCTGCTTTCTTTTTCGTTGTTTGTGTTTGAGTTTCTAAGAACCCTGCCGTTGCTGTTGTTTTAGGTTGTATTTGTTGTGCAGCTTGTGAGAGAGCCACAAATAGAAAGCACAAAGCAAATCTAGTGCAATCAATGCCAAAGCACAAAACTCGTTCAGTAAACATGTAATACATATGCATGGGTTAATGTACGCATTCTCACAAAAGTCTCACGACAGTGTGAATAGAAGAAAATGCAAATTGCGTACAGTGGAACAAGATGTACAGTGTGTACTGGGAGCAGTTGCTTGAAAAGAAGTTCAGTTTCTTCTTTGCACTTATATTTAAACCATAAATGTGTGTTGCTACCGTTGCTCTAACGTATACTCATTTCACATTGCACTTGTTTACTGACCACAGTTCAATTAAGCATCGAAATTATGAAATTGCCATTCGCAATTGAGCAGAGAACGTTCGATGCTTAACCCAATGTCAACTTGTCATAAATGAAGTATTTATTGATGTGTACTGGCTGGTCGTAGTTTTTGGTTAGTGCTGCCGACCTGCTTTCGAACGTCCACCTACATGGCCGTTTCTAGGGAGAATGCAAGTAGCAATAACAATAAATAATAATAGTAAAACAACAACCACAGAAGAAGAAATACTCTCTCGCGCTCGCTCTCTCTCTCTCTTTTTCTGTCTGCATTGGCAATTTCTCTTTGTTGTTTTTAGCGGCCGCAAAAAGTTTTTTAGCCGGCAAACTTTGTTTTTTTTTTGTTTTTTTTTTCGCACAGAATCTACATACACATGCAAGCACCTGTACAAATGTGCCGCCTCTCTTTCTCTCATGCTCTTGGCATTCGCAATACGGCATTGCCATTGATGAGTTAGCTCTGTAGGTTTCGCTCTCTCTCTTGCTCAATTTTTGTTGCTAACATTTTAATCCAGCTGTTACTTCAAGTGCAGCAAAAGGGCTTATCAGTTACATGTGACATCATCAGTTTAAAGCGTAGAGCAAAAGCAGCCGACCTCAAATGTTAGAAATATGACACAGCAGATGTCGACGTCGACTTCGGACGTCATCATTGCTATGACGTCATCATGATATTAATAATTATTACGTCGTTGTTGCCTCTGCTCTCGAACACTTTTGGAACTATTAACATATTATTATGCTACGCCGCATTCGAATTCAATTCGAGTGTGCTTCGAATGCTGCGGGTACAGTTAAGCTAATTAACTTTAATTAGTATGTTAAGCAAAACCTGTGTTAAATTATTGTTGATTTTGCCTTACTTAATGCTCTGTTGTTTTGTTTTGCATTGGGCTTATCATTTGTTCGCTGTTTTTCGCCCAGTTTGCTTTGTCATTCCTTTCAGCGTTTTTCCAGAGTTTACAGGCCGCGAGTTTTTGTGACAGCTGGCGTCTAAGATTGATTAATTGTTTACATTAAGGCCATAAATTGATAAGAATTTCGTACTATTTTTAACACTTACTTATAGATGTAACAAAGTTGACTTTCAGCTACAAATATTTCAGGGTTTGTTTCAGAAAAGTTTCATACTTGAGATTAAATTCATTTCAGAAATAAAACGATTCAGTTTATTAAAGTTTAATTTGCATAACGTAATAGAATACAAAAACTCGTTTTTTAATTGAAAAAAAAAAGAAGAAAAACAATAAGAACACGCAATTAAAATATATACACAAATTCGAGTAATCTTTATAATGATTTAAAAAAATTAAATAATTAAAATATTTAAACGAACATATTTGTGGGAATTTGAATTTTATTGGTATGATTTTCAAGACAATTAAAATATAAATTTAATCAAAAAAATCCACATTCAATAATATTTATCAAAGTATACATTTATCATAAAAATTATGCACATATTTTCAAAATTATATTTATATTTTTAATAACATTTTATGAAACATTTTTTTTGTTGTAAATTTGTTTTTTTTAATAATTAACAGAGTATCTTCCAGTCTTGGTATAACCTTAAATTAGCTTAGTCAATATACATATTTTAAAGTTCAACATTTAGACAAAACAAATTTCATAAATTGTAATTCAATATTTTCTTAAACAAGTTTTCCAGCAAAAATTTCAGCAGAAATATTATGTAATCAGATTCCGTACAGTTTATTTACTGTGTATATATTGACTTGCGCATCGGACTGCGCCTATCATCAACAGCTAATAAGAAAAATGTCTCTTGGCCAACTTCAAAATACTTGCAAACAATGTATTCAAAAAAAAATATTTTTTTTTGGCGTGCGCCCTTCTCAAATCTGAGCTTCTCAATCTTTTAGTTTATTGTTGGTTCGCTCAAAACTTGTTTGTCGTTGTCCTTAAACGAATTTATCAAAGCAGCTTCCATAACTTCGGCTGATTGCTGTTGCTGTTGTCGGCGAAGTTTGGCCAGGCGCGACTTTGGGCCAACAATAATGATATCATCAAGCTTAAATGCAAGCTTAAAGTTTTAGAACTCATGGCAAATGACGTTTACTCACTCTATCCACGAAGCCAAAAACAAAGTGAATGGCATTAGCAAGAATTGTGTAAAAACAAGTAAGAAGGCTCTGGTCGAGAAATCCCGACTAGACTATACCGTGACTGTACTGTACTTAAATCGTACAGTCACTGCTTGCAAGTATATGTGAGTGTGTGTGTAGGTACTCGTATAGTGAATACTTTCTTAACTTCAATGCTCCATATCTCCAGAGTTACTCAATTTCACAGATTGTCATTATTTCGTCTAAGGTTTCAAACGCCGTTTCAAAGTTTTTCAAATTCCAGATTTTGTTGATATCGATTGCATGTGTATATCGGAAACGGGAAGAGCTATCGAAAATATGAAACAAACTTGTACTGCCTAGGGATTAGGCGAGCTTATGTTCCAAATCTGGAGTCTCTAGCTCTTATAGTCTCTCTATATATCTTTTTATCCATTTCATTCAATGGGTTCAGGATATAAAAACAAAATTTTCGGTATGAATACAAAATGTAAACTGTTAATTGTCAATCATAGGCTGCTAAACCAAAAAACCATATACACATCGTTAAGCAGATAAAGCTAAACAAAAAAAAAATAAAATTAAAGATAAATCGCTGTAGGGAAATAAAAAAGCAATATAAAGAATATAAAACAAATTTGGCTCCAACTGCGTTTGGCATTTTCGTTTGTGATATATTTTTCTTTTGCCTTTCTATTTATTTTTGTTTTTGTGGGTAATCACACACCAAAAACAGCAATGAAAATAAATATAAAAAAAAAAAACGTTTTTTGGATTAGATAATAAATGTTCGTCTATGTTATGACCTATAAAAGAGAACGAAATAATTTTATTAAATCAAACTAGAACTTTAACTTAGAACAAAAAGAAATTATACTTAATTTTAACTGATAAGTTCACTTGTTTTGCTTTATTTTCGTATACTCTACCTTTTATGTTTAACACAGGATATCAAAATGCAAACCATTTGATATGTTTGTGTACCAACATTTTTTCACGTTCGCAAATTTCATGGAAATTTTTGCGCGTCAGCGCTCAATAAACATTTGAAAACAATTTACTAAGTGTATTTATTTTATAATTAAAACAGTGCAAACGATAAATTTAGGGAAAGCATAGAGTTATTTAATGAAGCATTTTGTTCTTGTTCTTCATTGGTTGTTCGTTTTGGCTATGCAAATTGGCTAAAGTGCAGCTTATTACGCATACGCCATGTTGTCAGCATTAACTTTGTCGTTTTGTTAATTTCAAAGCAAAGCGCAGCTGCATGTTTTATTTGTAAGCAGCAGTCTTTTGTGCCACTTGCATCGTCAGCTGGCAAAAGTTGACAAGCATTTACATACAGCATTTTTTTTTGTCTTTTATCGTTTTTCAAGCTACTCAGCATAAGTTAATTTAGTGTTTGTCTTGAGTTGAGACCTTGCTTGGTAAGTGTGTGTGTGGGTGTGTATGTGTGTGTGTGTAGGACAAGTGAAAAGACAGCATCAAAACGGGACGCAACATCAGCAAGTTTGTGCAACTTCAGCAGCATTTGCGTTTTGGTGTCGTTGACTGCAACTTTTGCCAACTGCAACTGCAATATTTGATGTAAGTGTGCGTGTGTGTGTGAGAGAGAGAGAGTTTTGCTTTGCTGCTTGCACTTTTTATGTATGCAGCTGTCGACGCTTTGAACTTATACGCCCCAAAAAACTATGCTCTTGCAAAACATCAGTAAATACGCTTTTTGTGCTTGTTTATGCGAATTCAAATGCAAACGCGAATGCGAAATGCGATTTCCGTTTATGGGTATGCCACTTAAAGCGAACAGATTTCCCTAGCAGGCAAAAAAAAATATATCCTTCCTGTTTTGTACAGGTATAGAAAAACCTTTTACTCGTTAAGGGATAAAATTGTTTGCAAATATGGTTTATAATGATATCGATTAGTAATAATTTTTTTAAATGGTTGTCAAACTAATGACTTTGGCATGTCTTAAACGGATTATTGAGATAACTGATTATCAAACTCTGTTATCCAATTACCACAACTCGCCGATGTCACCCAAAACTGAAACATTTACAACTCGGCTGCACATGACAAACAAATAAAGTTAAGAACCGGCTCATGTAGAAAGTACTTAAAAGGGAAATTAACAAACGGAAACTAACTTTTACACACACATTATTCGCAAACTCGAGCTGCTTAAAGTTTAAATTACTGTAAATACTTGACTTCAATCAGCAGAGCATCGTACAATCGCAAAGAAGAAACTTTGTTTTGGGCCCCAAAATGAATGAGACGGTTTCAGCTACTATGTGTATGCAATTAATTTGAGTAAATTTCCTTTTAAGTGCTGTGTGCATGCACAGTAATTTGTGTTGCCTGCTTTCAGGCTTGGCTCGAAAAACGTTATTTGCCCGATCTTAAAAGGATGCAGCTACTTTAAGGCATGTGAGTGTGTGTCTGTGTGTGTCCATATCCATGTCACTTGAGCATTTGCATAAGCAGCTGCCACGCCCACATTCACTTACGTTAACGCCCACACCCGAAAAATGCACTCACCTGTTTTATTTGCACACATTATGCGCTCTATTGAGCTTTAGCGCCCAGTTTACAGCTGCAGCTTTTACCATGCATCCCCACCACACACTTCCAAAGGTTTAATCATGCCGGCAGGATAAAACGTCGCTCAGTTGCTTAAGTCACAAAAAATTAAAGGAAAAAGTAAAATCCACAACTCTTGAGCAATCGATTGCCAAGCTGCAAGAGTTGGAAGCCCAAAATGGATGTGGCTGTTGCTGCCAGATCTCATGAGGAGCCAGAACTCTCCTTGGGGTAACAGGTAATGGGAAACTATGCAAAACTACTATTTCTATTTGTACGCTCAAAAGTAGGCAACAGAAAATTTGTCGAGCTTAAAGCCAATTAAAATGCTGTTGCTTGCGAATTTCTCTCTTTCGCACACAGTCTTTCTGACCTGGCCTAAACCTGCGCATATATGCACATTGCATAATTGAATCATAGACAAAACAAGTCGAGTTGAGACAAGAGTTGAGGAGAAAAATTAGGTTCAGTTAGCTAACTTGTTTGATGCTGACTCTGCGCTTGCTCTCAATTATGCTGCAACGTCAACAGCAGCAGTAGCAAGATTGACTTAATTATGTCAGCCACCCACATTCACACACACACACACTACTACACTCTTGACTTGAAAAGGTAAATAAACACGCGCCTGGCATACTCTTGGACGCCCAACTCGCGCTCCATGTTCATTATGCCATACAACGGGATAGAACTTAAATAAAATATAACAAAAAAAAAAGAACGGAGAAATGTGAAGAAATTATAATTTAAAAAAAGCTGGTACTTAAGACGTATATGTATGTGTGTGTGTGTGGGTGTGTGAGTGTGGAAAAAGAAGGATTTGAAGTAGGGGCTGCTTGGAGCAGAAAGCAGGCGGCATTAACATGAGAAGAACATGTCGGACTAACTCGCGACAGTTTGCTAGTTGACAACTTCAAGTCAGACTTAATAAATAGACGGCGACAAGTCAGTCCACTAATTCGAAAGTTTGCAAATCCATCTGAGTGCACACAGACACTTGTGTATAATGAGTACGTGTTAAGCAAGAGATAGTTGTTGTTGCCCAGAACTAACTTGTGCTCTACAATTAAATATTTAGCAAGGTAACAGACTTCCTGGAAAATATACTTCACTTGCGATATCTAAACTTGACACTTGCGATTGTTGAAGGGCATAAATGAGATAAAAACATTTCAACTAAATGCGTACTTAGCTAATTACATAAGCTCATATGACAATAAAAACAGCACCACTCATATGGTTTTATCTTTTCCATGCAGTTGTCATTGTTTTATTGCATTTGCAAGCTTTCAACTTTCAACATTTGAAATTCAACTGTTCTCGTTCTTCATTGTTAAAATGTTTTATCCGCATTTTCCTGGAACGCGCGCACTCAGGGACAAAATCGCGTGCCATAAAAGAAGCGCGATGAGTTAAGCCTGCACCTAGCCGAAGCAGCAGCAGCAGCAGCAGCAATGGCATTTTCCAACGGCATTTTCTCGCTTTCCTGCTATCCTACTTCTGCACGCCGCTCCTTCCCCTTCACACATAGTACTTCTAATAATGCAGTCTTCATGAGGCACACGTCGCACTCGTAACTCGTTTTTTCAGACCGAGCCGGGACTAGCAATTATAATGGCAGGTACACAAGCTGACTAAACAACTAGTGTGTACGATGGAGGAAATTTGTACTTTTTGCCACAAAATATAAGCTGAGAAACTCGTTTCTTATCAAGTTGAGAATGTTTTAAGCCTAGTCTGTACATCAAGCATTATATTTTTCTATTTTTTCTGACTGACTTAAATGTGTTTTTAAGAAACTTCTTTTTTAAATATGGTCACAAAAAAAAATACTAATCGATTTCTTAATTAAATCTCTTTTCCGTATCTTTGAACCATTAATGAATGACAGGAAAATTAGCTTAATTTCCTTTAGTGCTGTGTTCGATGACTTCGCAACTCTTCCACTCCCACATTTTCTCTTTTGCTTGATATGTATAACTAATTTTCCATAGCATACTTTTAAGGCCTCATATACAAACAGCCATACATACATAATTCTCACTTTGAGCGTCAAATTAATGGGTGTTAATGACACGCGTTGCTGTTGGTTGGGGGGTGGGGTTATACAGGTATATTGCAAAGGTTGAGAGGGTTGTGATGACAGTGGGGGAGAGGTTTTTGTGCTTCCTGTGCAGCTTTCCCAACCCAGCGGAAGTTGCGGCTAGCGGTACCTCTTTCCCTCTGTCTCTAGGGAGATGTTTGGGTTTAGTTGCCAGCAGAGTGCGTCAAGCGGAAAAAGAGGCAACAGCTTGGCGGCTTTTGAATTAATGCATATGGAATGACGGACCGACAGGAAAGCCAAACAGACAGATGGAGAAACTGACGGACTGACAGTTTAAGCGGCTGGCGTCGAGTGCCATTGAAAACACAATTTGGCTCGGCCAATTCAAGTGCGGAGAAGCCGTTCATTAAGCAATCAATTGGCAATCGTCTCAGCCACATGTGTTTCTTTTGTGGTCATTAAACAGCCGTTTGATATCCGTTCCCATCTTCTCCTTTCTTTTTTTTTTTACTTTCAGATCATTCGCGAACGACTGCCCGATTATCCGGTAAGGAGTAGTCTCATCTGGAACTCAGCACCGGGCGCTCTACTCACACTTCCCACATTTGCGGATAGTTCTAGGTAAAGATTCTTAAGCAATAAACAGCACCATTTGGGTGCCTCATTAAATTTACATTCACTGCCATCCATTATGGGAAACGCGGATTGGGCCGGGAGGGGGCTCATTGAAGTGTCTTGCCATTAACCTAATTGCCTGTGGCCCATTTCAGATTTATGCCCTTTCTACTCAATGCAATGGGTGTGGAGCCGCGTCACAACTACACGGCCGTTATCTATGTGCAAATTGGTGCCGCACTTGGACCAAATGCGGCACTCTACAAACTAGTCAGGACCATTACAAAGAGCCAATTTGTAGATAGAGTAAGTATCGAAATTTTCGCATGTTCCAAAATCCACAAAATGACAGATTACAAATGAGAAACTTAGAGTGAGCGATTAAGTAAATAATTGGAGTATATTTTATGTAAAATCCTTACAGGAAACATTAATGCATCAATTAATGGACACTTTAATATAGATAAATCGGGTTCTTTCGATTTTTGCTTCACAATCAATAATATTTTTAGAAAATTCGGAATATAATTGATTTAAAAATCATTCGACTCACTTTAAATAACCCATAACTTTTTCAAAACTGAACCGATTTTCAAAAGCACTGGCGTTTTAGTCGTGTTCATAGTTGGAAAAAATTATACCTGGGAACGGATGCAAAATTTTCCGAACCCATAACTCTGTCAAAACAGAACTGATTTTATATCCATAAAAATTCTATTAAAATTTTGTAACAATCGATAAATACAAGTATTCAGCACTAATCGAGATTAGAAACCTTTAAACCGCTCTCGATTGATTTGAAATCTCTCTCTTCTTTTTCTATCCACTTAACAGATACTCGTTCTGTGGGCCGCCGATAGACCGCTGCCACTTAAGAAACGTTGGCCACCCACTTATCACATACCACTGCATGTTATCGCCCTGGGGGGCAGTTCACGTGGAGTGGCCACGCCCACGGGTCAAACCGGCTCGGAGGCAAGGCCAAGCATATCACAGAGATTCCTGCCCTACGAAGAGATACAGACAGATGCTGTGCTGTCACTCGACGAGGATGCCATACTCAATACGGATGAACTGGACTTTGCTTATACGGTGTGGCGTGACTTTCCAGAACGAATTGTTGGCTATCCGGCTCGTGCGCATTTCTGGGATGATTCCAAGGTAAGTTAAGTAAGTTACAACAACTACAAGAACAACTATATATGATTTGTGGCTTGTTTCGTTTTCAGAATGCCTGGGGCTATACGTCCAAGTGGACAAACTACTATTCGATTGTACTGACGGGTGCGGCATTTTACCACCGCTACTACAACTACTTGTACACCAATTGGCTGTCGTTGCTGCTCTTAAAGACTGTACAGCAGTCCTCCAACTGTGAGGATATCCTAATGAACCTGCTGGTCTCGCATGTGACCAGAAAACCGCCGATCAAAGTGACACAGCGCAAGGGTTACAAGGATCGTGAGACGGGTCGCTCGCCCTGGAATGACCCCGATCATTTCATACAGCGTCAGAGCTGTCTAAACACATTCGCAGCGGTCTTTGGGTAAGTACAGAAGGTCAGAGGAAATAATAGATTGAGTACGTTTACTTGTTGTTTTGATTTTTTTATACTTTTAAGAATATTCTTTTGATATTACAACTAATCTATAAACATATCTTATCGCCTTCTATCCCTTATAGCTACATGCCACTCATACGTTCAAATTTGCGCATGGATCCCATGCTGTATCGTGATCCCGTCTCCAATTTGCGGAAAAAATATCGTCAAATTGAATTGGTTGGCAGCTAGCGATATGTGCAGATCGGCAATAGCTACAAGCGTTAAGTGTACTGAGAGTTCCCTACCGCACTACAAACACCACAACAATCACACACACACAAACACAGTCAGCCTTAACACACACACAACCACACATACACACAAACAGGCAGACAGAGTTGATAAGCTGCTGTTAATTGACCCTGCTAAGCGATGCAAAACTATGTTAATTATTATTAGTAGCAAAAAAGAATTAGTTAGGATTTATAAAGCATATGTTTGTGTATATGTTTGTGTGTATAACTAAATAGCATTCAGCGTTGCAATTATATATAAATGTATATGTATATGTATATGTAGTTATATAATACACAGCAGATTTGTATATGTATATAGAAAGGACTCTCTGATTAGGCTTAGTTAAGTTAAAAACCTCCCTGACATTGGGAACAGTAAGCAAAGCGAGTATGGAATGCCATTTTTTTGCTAATTTCAAATTAGCGCTGCAAATTTTCGATATACGATATATACACACACATATACTATACGATATAAGTAGACGATTTTGTACGGTGTAAAAGCGTTGCGTTTTTTTTCTTTTAAGTATGTGTAAATGTTTTTTGCATGTGTAATTGTAATTGTTGTAACTTCATGGATATAATATTGGAATGGATACAATATGTATGTGTTAATAACTAATATATATATATATATATATGTGTATATGTATAGCTAGTTAGTGTTTTTATTGATAAATTTATATATGCATGTGTATATGTATGTGTGTCTGTAGCCATTTATCTTATGTTATGACTAGGCCTAAGCTTAAGCAAAGATATTCCTTATCTATTTATCTATTATTACAAAATGAAAACTGTGGCCATTTGTTCGCAATAACAATAACAACAACAACAACATAAACAGCTACTTGTGAACGGAAACTCTTCAGCAGCCATGCTAAAATAATGTGCACAAACAAATAAACCACAACACACAAAACAGGAAAGTTTACTTCGGTCTGCCGAAGATTCAATATTCTTGCAGACATCCAAAAAAAAAAAAAAAAAAAAAACTATTCATATTTTTTCTGTAAGTTTAAAGCGCAATTATATATTTTTAATAGTAAATGTCTTCGTTTCATTCGCATTTGTGTATTCCTAATTAGTTTTAAAGTTTGTTTTTTTTTTCATTTTCGAACACTATTTTATTTGTGCAATTTCCATTTTATAGTTACAAAGAAAGTGAAAAAGTATATCGGCTTTAGCTTTAGCTTTAAATGCGGCCATTTAATTATACATAAATGTATATGTATATGTATTGTAGCAATCAATTATCAATTATATAAATATTATATATATATATATGCAATTCTATTAGTTTATACGCTCGCATATCAAATCCATACATATGAGAGTTTTTTCTTACTTTTTTACATTTAGTTTAGTTAACAATAGAGAGGAAAAGCAACAAATTTTTATACCCATACACATTAAATATATATATGTATAAACATAAATATTTTTACAAAAATATACACGAAACATGCGAAAGAAATATATATAGTATTAATAATTTTGTTTGATTTTTAACGGAAATTGGTTTTTGTTTGTGTTTTTTTCACAACATTTCGTTTTTCGTTACTTACTAAAAGTGCATAGGGCAATAAGAGTAGAAAACACGAAATACTACATACGTAAAATGAAATGTGTAGCATAATGCAATAATGTTTTAGCCTGAACATATCAAATATACTATGAGTTTGATGGCAACGGGACGGCGCGAAGGGAAAGGGGAAACACTAGCTCGATGCATCAATGTGGAACGTTGCCTCAACTCGGGACTGCCACGCAAATTGTTTAGCATTTATCATTGCAAATGTTTATCAGCAATACAACATATACAAATAAATATAAATACATACAGAAACACGAATGCAATATGCTAAATATGTGTTTGTAAATTTTGCAAAATGTCTGACAGGCACAGACTGAAGGACGAAGGACGAGCAGACAGAGAGAAACGAATGCAATGAATGCGCCCTATCAGGCATCAGCATGCACATAAATCAAATATTTCAAATATTTTCTGCGTTTACTGCTAAATAATAATCAAAAATTCCAGGCTGAAAGGACACAACACACACACACACACACACACACAAACGCATACACATGGAAAGCTGGAACAAACGGTACATAGAATATAACATATAACTCTATACCCACAAAACAAAAACAAGACAATTTTTGTACAGTGAGTTTTACTTTTTGTATCTGTGTGTAAAATATATTTGTATTATACTCGTATTTTGTGCATTTGTATTTGACACAAACAAGCAACAGACTATGCCACTTTTTTATACATATTTGACTAACAAAACAAAACAAAAACTCTTAAGACAAACAATTGACCAACAAACAGTAACCAAATCTACAATCTAACATATACACAACACTCCAACAACAACAACAAAAACAACAACACAACAACAATTTACTAAATTGATATTGAAGAGCCAAAAAGCAAAAACTATTTCGCCCGTACACCCCCCAAACACCTTCCCTCTCCAACAACTAATTATTATTAATAATAAATAACTGAATATTACACACATACACAGCAAACATTAAATGTTATTCAGCAATATTGCATACCATTAACAATATAAGAAAAAACAAAAACCAAAAACTTTAAATTAAATGCGAAATATAAATGTTGTGATACGATTGACATAGTAAATACTACCAACAACAACAAAATAAATAGTTTATAGCATATAGTATTGTATTGGTATTTATATTTTTCCTTCGCGCTTATTTTTGTATGCAGTACAAATATTTTCAATTTATTGCATTTGCATTTTAAAGATAATTGAGCATAATCAATTATTTTGCCACATTTAACAGATGAGGGCCACGCCGAACTGTAAAAAGCATTTTCAATTTAATTTATTGCGTTCCTTTTTTTTTTTTTTTGTTGCTTGTTTACTCAATGCGCCCTTCATATGCAGATTTAAGCACTGAAATTGAAACAGCATTGGGTTAAAAGGAATGAACAAAAAAAAAACAAAACAAAAAAAAAACCCGATAGTAAATACGTAAATGAACATGTGAATAAGTTCAGTTAGTTGTTTAAAAAATCAATTAGTAATACGTTAAATAATAAAACCAAAACAATAGTCAAACTAATATAAACTATGTTTTCAGTAAATCTATTAAGTTAAATATATATATTTTTATTTTAATATGGAGAGAGAGAGAGAGAGGCTTAAAAGCAGACAATAAGACCTGAGCCTGTAGCAATACACATACATACAACAGCAATTCCGGTAGAAAAGCTCCTCAATCCCACACAAGAATCTTCTGTAAAAGTTAGTTACAGCAAAACTTTATAAAGTTTGTTCACACTTGAACCTATTCACTTGGCCATTTATTGTAGTTGCAATTATATTCAGTGCACATCACATGTTTGTGTCACTTATAAAAACTGATTTAATTACATTTCATTATTATTTTTTTTCTTTGAATTTTATATGAACATGAATGCCACTGCAATTTGAGGTGTCAAATTGAATGGAAATGTGCGCCCATGAATGTAAATGCTTTTGATTTGATTTTTGTAATAAACGAAACATTTTGTACATAAATATTTATAGTACAGTTGAACAAATATCATACTGCTACAAAATAATAATGATACCAGAAATAATTCAAGTAAATGTGCTTCAACTATTGCATAGTAAAAATTGTTAAAGCTTAAGGCACGAGAAAGAGAAAGAGAAAAAGAGAGAGCAAAAAACAACAGCAATAAAATGTGTACATTACATAAATGAAAATTCCAATCTAGTAAGCATTATATATTGATATGAAATAAATATTATATATATTATTGAACAGCAGCTCGCGCCGAAACAGCAAACCGAAGAAAAAAAGAAAGCAAAAAATAAACAACAAATGTGATTTTTGAATAAAAATTAAATGAAATGAGAGACAGGTTGATTGTTTTTTTTTTATTAACTCTCTGGCACAGCTAATGAAGTTTATATTAACAAACCAACAGCAATAACAACGATACCAACAACAATCCGACGCTGACACACACTCAACAGCTGGGTAAAAAGTTTGCGAAACGAATTAGTAAAGTTTTCTGGCAAGGAACTAGCAACGAACTTGTCGCTGTCCTTTCTCCCAAAAATAGTTTTCCAAGCAGGTGAGTTTCTTTACCCAACATATGTACGTACAACTCGTATGTACATACGCATAAATAAAGATCTGAAACTTTTCGCCAAGAATTTCTGCACTTGCAAATTAATAAATTGCATTTCTGTGGCTTCGTCACCAGATTGCCAAATAGGCGCTCGCCTAAAAGCATGCAATGAAATTTCGTGGTTATTGCACACTTTTACTACGCAAATATGTAGTAGTTGCGGGAAGAGTTTGGGTTCAATGGCAAATGCACTTCATAATTTATATTTAATTATGCTGCCATTAAGTGCTGTTTGCCAAGCAGCACTTAAAAGGGCTTTGAGACATTATTGAGTTGTGTCACTTAATTGACCAAGGAAAGTCTATTATATAAAGTAATTAGTTTGTATCGAGTAAGTTTATTGACTGATTCACTGCTATTATATTATAAAAAATAACAAACAAAATAAAGAATAAGAAATGTTACTTAAGTTCAGGATAGTAAGCCCTGTTGGTGATGCCGCATAGATTTCCCTTATTACGCGCTAGTTTTAAGTAACCCCCCTCTCCAAAGCGGGCGCCCAATGAGGTTTTGAGAATCCAATAGTCACCGTGGTGCTTGCAAGTGCCAAAACCAACAATGAGCACTGCAAAATCAGGACTTTGTCCGCAACGTGGATTATGGAAAACGCCTTTCTTATAGTTTATAATGGCCGCATGTGAAATGACTGCAGCCACAGGACCCTTGGCCACATTATAGGCCAAACCGTTCTCATTGCCCGGGCGAACTTGGAATATCTTCTTGATTTTGGCACCGACAAACTTCTTCTTGAATGTGCATTTGCCCATAACTCCGCGATAGGGATACGATGCCTCAGTGTCAATGCCATTCATCTTCTTAATGCAAACGAGAGCGGAAGCTGTGCGTTTCTTTTGCACTTTACAGCAGTCAATGAGCTGCTGTTTGGAAAGTGGAGCCAACTTTCCGGATTTAATGAATTGGCGACTCTCAATCACGCCGGCCGAGGCAAAGGCCCACGAAGTGTTAAAGTGTCCCTGATATATGACAGGAGTAACGGCACCTATCTGAGTCCAGTTCACTTTGCGTGGCAGCTCCAAGTCCATATCATCGTAGTCAAAGGAGGGCTTCATTTCGAAATCTTCAACATAGTCTGCATCTTCATTGGAGCCAATGATCTTGCTTATTTCCTCTGGCAACATGTCGGTGAACTGATTCACACCCATCTCATAGCTCTCCTCTCCTACAGTCCAGCGTACATTGTGTGCCTCAATGATTTTCTTATTATCCTCGAAGATCAACTTGCGCAGACTCTCCTCCTCTTCATCAGCATAGATCTTATCGAAATCAAATTTATACGAATCCCACTCTGATGAAGGTTCATTGGAGAATATTGCATTGCCCTGCGTCCAAGCACAAAGTCCGAATAGGAACACAATCACGAATGTTACTTTCATTTTGCACTTGTAAACTTAACTGATGACTACAAATAGAAAAACTTCCACTTATATACACACTACTTCCAGCATGGAACATACGAATGATTCAAGACTTGAACTCTAAAATAGCCATATCAGCCCACATACATGGTGCTTAATGCGGGCTGTGGTTTAAGCAAAATGTATTTAATTGGAAGAACATAAATAATGCTTTGGTAACCATTCGATTATTGTCTGGTATTTCTGCTTACTGAATTCGTAAAACTGATAAGTATTTTATGGATAAAATTAGTTTACTGCATTTGCTAAATTCCCCACAAAATGTGTTGCCTTCTTTTAGGAGCTAACATATAACAAGACAACTGTCTCTAACTCGACTATATAAAAGTAAAAGTAAAAAATTGGATTTTTTAGAAATTAACGATCTCAGAGACTATAAGAGCTAGAGACTCGAGATTTAAAACATAAGCTCGCCTAATCCCTAGGCAGTAAAAGTTTGTTTCAAAATTTCGATAACTCTTTCCGTTTCCATACACACATATATACATGTGATCGATAAAAACAAAATCTTGAATTTGGAATACTTTGTGATGCAACTTGAAACAGTAGAGGAAATAATGACAATCTGTGAAAGTTTTGGTTGAGAAACATCGCTCCATATCTCGAGCATTGAAATTAAGAAAGTATGCACTATACGTGTACATACACACATACTTGCAACCAGTAACTGCACGCGTAAAATATGCGGTTCAGGGTATAGTCTAGTCGGGATTTCTTGACTAGAGCCTTCATACTTGTTTATATATTCATTTCAGTTGCTAGCTTATAAAATGAAAAAGAAAAACCAAACCGAAATCATTGATTACTTAAAAGCAACTACTTGAATTTAGTGCTGTTTGCCAGGCAGCACTTAAAAGGGCTTTGAGACATTATTGAGTTGTGTCACTTAATTGACCAAGGAAAGTCTATTATATAAAGTAATTTGTTTGTATCGAGGAAGTTTATTGACTGATTCACTGCTATTATATTATAACAAATAAGTAAAGAATAAGAAATGTTACTCAAGTTCAAGATAGTAAGCCCTGTTGGTGATGCCGCATAGATTTCCCTTATTACGCGCCAGTTTTAGGTAACCCCCCTCTCCAAAGCGGGCGCCCAATGAGGTTTTGAGAATCCAATAGTCACCGTGTTCCTTGGAAGTGCCGAAACCAACAATGAGCACTGCAAAATCAGGACTATGTCCGCAACGTGGATTATGGTAAATGCCATTCTTATAGTTTATAATGGCCTCTTGTGAAATGACTGCAGCCACAGGACCCTGGGCCACATTAACGGCCAAAGAGTTCTCATTGCCCGGGCGAACTTGGAATATCTTCTTGATTTTGGCACCGACAAACTTCTTCTTGAATGTGCATTTGCCCATAACTCCGCGATAGGGATACGATGCCTCAGTGTCAATGCCATTCTGCGCCTTAATGCACTCGAGAGCGAAAAGTGTGCGTTGCTTTTCCCCTTTGCAGCAGTCAATGAGCTGCTGTTTGGAAAGTGGAGCCAACTTGCCGGATTTAATAAATTGGCGACTCTCAATAACGCCGGCCGAGGCAAAGGCCCAGGAAGTCTTAAAGTGTCCCTGGCTCATGACAGGAGTAACGGCACCCATCTGAGTCCAGTTCACTTTGTCGGGCAGCTCCAAGTACATATCATCGTAGTCATAGGAGGGCTCCATTTCGAAATCTTCAACATAGTCTGCATCTTCATTGGAGCCAATGATCTTGCTTATTTCCTCTGGCAACATGTCGGTGAACTGATTCACACCCATCTCATAGCTCTCCTCTCCTACAGTCCAGCGTGCATTGTGTGCCTCAATGAGATTCTTATTATCATCGAAGATAAACTTGCGCAGACTCTCCTCCTCTTCATCAGCATAGATCTTATCGAAATCAAATTTATACGAATCCCACTCTGATGAAGGTTCATTGGAGAATATTGCATTGCCCTGCGTCCAAGCACAAAGTCCGAATAGGAACACAATCACGAATGTTACTTTCATTTTACAAATTTAACTGATGACTACAAATTGTAAAGCTTATATACACAGTACTTCCACCATGGGACATACGAATGATTCAAGACTTGAACTCTAAAATAGCAAAATCAGCCCACATACATGGTGCTTAATGCGGGTTGTGGTTTAAGCAAAATTTATTTAATTAACATTAATAATGCTTTGGTAACTATTAGATTATTGTCTGGTATTTCTGATTACTGAATTCGTAAAACTGATAAGGATTTTATGTTCAACAAGAAAATCACTTATCGGGTAAAATTAGTTTGCTGCATTGCTAAATTCCCCACAAAATGTGTTGCCTTCTTTTAGGAGCTAACATATAACAAGATAATTGTCTCTAACTCGACTATATAAAAGTAAAATTAAGAAATTGGATTCTTTAGTAATTAACGAATTCAATTCGTTCGATCTACACTTGTTGATTTTGGGAATCTAAATCCCAAAATACAAAAATGTCTTGTTTTTATTAAAATGGGTAAAAAGGGTATAATGGTTTTGTGCAAAAGTATGTAACAGGCAGAAGGAAGCATCTCCGACCCCATAAAGTATATGAAGCTTTGTAAGTTTTCCTGAAAGAAATTCAGTGGTAAATGCACTTCATAATTTATATTTTATTATGCTGCCATTAAGTGCTGTTTGCCAAGCAGCACTTAAAAGGGCTTTGAGACATTATTGAGTTGTGTCACTCAATTGACCAAGGCAATTCTATTGTATAAAGTAATTATTTTGTTGTGAGTAAGTTTATTGACTGATTCACTGCTATTATATTATAATAATAAGAAATGTTATTTAAGTAGAGGATAGTAAACCCGGTTGGTGATGCCGCATAGATTTCCCTTATTACGCGCCAGTCGTAGGTAACCCCCCTCTCCAAAGCGGGCGCCCAATGAGGTTTTGAGAATCCAATAGTCACCATATTGCTTGCAAGTGCCGAAACCAACAATGAGCACAACAAGATCAGGATTTTGACCGCAACGTGGATTATGGTAAATGCCATTCTTATAGTGTCTAATGGCCTCTTGTGAAATGACTGCAGTCACAGGACCCTGGGCCACATTATGGGCCAAATTCTTCTCATTGCCCGGGCGCACTTGGAATACATTGTTGATTTTGGCACCGACAAACTTCTTGTTGAATGTGCATTTGCCCACACGTCCGCGATAGGGATACGATGCCTCAGTGTCAATGCCATTCTTCTCCTTAATGCACTTGAGAGCGGAAACTGTGCGTTGCTTTTGCACGTTGCAGCAGTCAATGAGCTGCTGTTTGGAAAGTGGAGCCAACTTTCCGGATTTAATGAAAATGCGACTCTCTACGACGGCGGCCGCGGCAAAGGCCCAGGAAGTCTTAAAGTGTCCCTGGCTCATGACAGGAGTAACGGCACCCATCTGAGTCCAGTTCACTTTGCGTGGCAGCTCCAAGTCCATATCATCGTAGTCATAGAAGGGCTCCATTTCGAAATCTTCAACATAGTCTGCATCTTCATTGGAGCCAATGATCTTGCTTATTTCCTCTGGCAACATGTCGGTGAACTGATTCACACCCATCTCATAGCTCTCCTCTCCTACAGTCCAGCGTGCATTGTGTGCCTCAATGAGATTCTTATTATCCTCGAAGATAAACTTGCGCAGACTCTCCTCCTCTTCATCAGCATAGATCTTATCGAAATCAAATTTATAGGAATCCCACTCTGATGAAGGTTCATTGGAGAATATTGCATTGCCCTGCGTCCAAGCACAAAGTCCGAATAGGAACACAATCACGAATGTTACTTTCATTTTGCACTTGCAAATTTAACTGATGACTGCAAATTGTAAAGCTTATATACCCAGTACTTCCAGCTTGGGACTTACGAATGATTCAAGACTTGAACTCTAAAATAGCAATATCAGCCCACATACATGGTGCTTAATGCGGGTTGTGGTTTAAGTAAAATGTATTTAATTGGAAGAACATTAATAATGCTTTAGTAATTAGATTATTGTCTGGTATTTTGCTTACTGAATTCGTAAAACTGATAAGGATTTTATGGGTTCAAAACGAAAATCATTTATCGGATAAAATTAGTTTGCTGCATTTGCTAAATTTCCCACAAAATGTGTTGCCTCCTTTTAGGAGCTAACATATAACAAGATAACTGTCTCAACTATATTCTTAATCAAAAGAAATAAATTTGATTCTTTAGAAATTAAAGGGAATCAAAATACAAAATACTTCAATAAGGTCTTGTTTTTATTACCATTGATTTTTTATAGATTCATTTTATTTCAGTTATAAAAGTAAGTAAAGTTAAAGTTAAAGTTAAAGTTAAAGGAAATTTAATCATTATTGTCCATGATTCCCACAACACATCCGAATCAGTTATATACAAAACTAATATTGTGAATATGTGTTAATTATTTATTTTTTCGAGAAGAGTTAAATGCTAAGCAAAAATACATAGTTGAGATTTGAGAAATTTTATTTCTTTAAAATACTTTGTGGTTAATGGAAGGAAAATAATTGATACCTTAAGGGCTACTAGTTGAAATGAAACCATGCCAAGAAGCTTTGTAAGTTTTCCTGAACAAAATTAAAAACAACGATTTTTTCCATATAAAATCTTCTTAAAAGAAATTTAATCATTATTGTACATGATTCCCACAAGACATCCGAACCAGTTATATCAAAACTAATATTGTGAATATGTGTTAATTATTTATTTTTTGAGAAAAGTTAAATGCTAAGTATAAATACATAGTTGAGATTAGAGAAATTTTATTTCTTTAAAATTCCCTTTAAAATACTTTGTTTTTAATCAAGGGAAAATAAGCTCTGTTTGCAATGCCACAGTTATTTTTGCGATTACGAGCCAAACGCAAATAACCCTTTTCACCCCAAGAAGTGCCCAATGAGGTTTTCAAAAGCCAATAGTCTCCATAGTTATCACTGTGTCCATAGCCAACAATTAGAACTGCATAATCGGGTTTTTTGCTGCATTTCGAATTGTGAAATACGCCTCTCTTATAGAAACGCAGAGCATCTCGGGAAATTACAGCACTGACTGGCCCAGCGGCCACATTGTGAGCCAGGGACAGCTCATTGGCGGGTTTGCTTTGAAAGTATTTGGCCACTCTCGCACCAACGAGCCGTTTGTTGAAATGACAGCGACCAATTGGACCACGATATGGATACGATGCTTCCGTATCGATACCGTTCTTTTTCTCGATGCACTTGAGGGCATTCCGTGTACGTCTGTGCTTGGCTTGACAGCAATCGATCAGATTCTGTTTGGACAATGCCACCAATCTACCCGATGCCACAAAATGTCGGCTCTCAACTGTGCCGGCTGCCGCAAAGGCCCACGAGTTATTAAAGTGTCCCTGATGCTGAACGGGAGTAACTGCTCCCAAATTGCGCCAGTCCACATGATTAGCACCCAACGAATCATCCATCTCAACATCTTCGTCATCTTCATCATCATCATCATCATCATTATCATCATCATAATCTGGGCTGCCATCATTTGCCTCAAACAGCTGATTAAACTCTGCTTCGAGTAAATCCGTGAACTGATTCACGCCCATCTCGTAGCTCTCATCTCCGGCCGCCCAACGTTCATTGTGTGCCTCAATGATCCGCCTGTTTTCGTGGAATATATGCATACGCAATCGGTCCTCAGTCTCATCGTCGTAACTCTTGTTGAATTCCATTTTAAAGATATCCCATTCGGCTGCGCGCACATCAGCCATGGTAATCCTGCTGGACTGTACGTACGCCATTGCACCCAGGAGTGCCAGTAACACGATCGTCGCCTTCATCCTGTCCAATACTAACTATTGCTTGCTTATTCACCGACCTCCATTTATATACCAAGTGTACATTGGAGTCTGAATCATTTTCATGTACAATTAAAAGCTTAAACCGCAACACTGGCTAAGTTTAGACTGCATTTGTAGATTGTTGTTATCATCACCACAAGCTATATTTAAACGTATGTTGGATAAGTCACAGCGGAATAAGTGCATATTTCCAAGCTATTTTTTACCATATACAATATGTGTATTTATTTTATTTTATTATATTTTATATTTTATATTTTACATTTTGTTTGTCGCATTTGCCAGCCAAAGCTACTTACATACACATACGCATATATTTTTGGTCACAGTCACAGAAGCAACCTCTGGCTCCGGTCACTTCTGTGCGCCTATTTGCATGCTGTTGACATTGTCAAGGACGACGCGTAGCATATGTTTTTAGTTTTAGGTTTTTCGTTGCGAACGAAACTTGAAAAGCGCCTAACAAAAGCGCTGAAGAACTGATTACATATACAACTATTTCCACACTCTCCCCTTTGCCTTTGCACCCTTTTTGCTGCCATGCAATTTCCATTAGTTAGACCAACAAAAATGCGGGTCGCTTATGTTTTTTGTCTTCCTCTTTGAACATGAAAATTTTTAGCATTAATTAGAGAATAGAGAAGAGCGCGTGTTAAACATGCAGCATGCTGCATGCTTGCTTAAGAGCAAGTCGTGTGGTTAGTTGCATAAACAAAATGCCTGCCACATTGTTTTGTCTACAGCTCCGTTAAATTAGGCTTAAAGCAACAACAACAGCAACAACCAAAAACTTTGCACAATGTTTTGTTAAATATTTTTGCGCTTCTGCTGTTGTTTTTCTAGCTAATTACATAATTATATTATGCGTCGTTGCCGTTGCCGTTGTTGTTCCAACGAAACTTTATTTAATGCAGTTTATGTTATATGTTGTTTTTACTGATTGCTCTGCATGGTAGTTGTTCTTGTTGCAGCTGCGGCTGTGCTTTTGGCACTTATCAAATGAGTATTATTTTCCAGTCATTTGGCCGTAGGCATATAATTAATTCATTTCCTAAAATTATGCAATGGAAATGAACTGTTTTTAACTATTTCTAGTGTGCATATTCATTTTAGAAATTTTGTATTTGTGGTAGAAATAAATAATAATAATAACATAGTAATGAATAAATAAATCAACAGCAGAGATATATTTGTAGCAATTGAGATGTCGAACTAAAAAACGGACACAAAACTCAATCGACAAACGAAAAGTTTTTCTTTTGCAGTTTCAAGGGTAGAATTTGGATTTACATACAACTATTTTTGAACTCGGCCACAGAACTGTCACACTAAATTCCAAAGTTTCATGAACCACAACTTAAATTGTTTCGAAGTGTTGACAAATTGTTGGCAAAGGCCACTGAAATAAGAATTATTTCAAAAAGCACAAAATTCTTTTCACTTTAACAGCAAAACACAACAAACTGAAAATACGAAATGGAAACAACAATAAACACGAGCACAAACCTAATACCAAGCATTGTTGTGCAAAAATATGAATGAAAATTAAATTGCGTTTCAGTCATCCAAGCAAAACAAAACAATTTATCCTACCAACCCCCCCAATACCAATCCCAGCATTCTTTGTTGCCTTGCTTGAAACTTTCCGGTATTTTAATGGTCACAGTTGCATAATCGAAATACTAGTTGCAACAAGCAGCAATAATAATAAAAGCCAACAATTGGCTACCAATTTGATAAAGAAGAGCTTTTCAATATTGCTTTCTATCTATTCTATGCTAAACAATCAACTTCAGAACAGACTCACAGATATTTTCATTAGCCAAAAACTATTTGCAGCTTCCAATGCAAAAAACTCGATGACTCAACTCGACTCGAAATGTTGCAATATGGAACCTGTCGTTTTGTATTGCTACCAATTGCCAATGTTGTTATAAGTTGCATTTGGTTTTTGGCCAGCAAAGTTTCTTAATTTTTGTAGTTTTGCATGTGTTTTTGGCAATAAGTGCTTGAGTGTTTCGGCCAACTTTGTGTCAATGGTTTTCTTGATGAATTTATTGAAAATTTGTGTGTGCAGGATTCGGAAGCCACAGCCAAAAGTCAAAACAATGTGCAATATGGATAAACAGCTTAGTGTGACAGCTAATGGCCAACAAGCGAACTGAACAGTTTGACAGCTTAATTTGTTTTTTGGCCAACTTGGTCTGGGCTGCGAACAAAACCATTTAGATTAAAGATAAAACCGCCATAGTGTTTATGTATTTAAATGGAAAAATCGCATTTTGTGTTATACAATAAATCAGCATTAGTTCATTTCAATTTGGCAAGTATATGGATTTTATATTTGGTTTTACCTTCAATATTATATTTCCAGCCAGTTCTAATTTGTTTACATACACACACGCGCGCACAGAGGGAGATATTGACCCATTGACCAATTTAGGCCACCATTTGCAATTTACAATAACCGAAACGTAACCCCGAACTGGCATAAATGGTTTAAGTTGCCCCAAATCATATGCGAAACAGAGATAGAGAAAGGCCAGTTCCGACCAAAATGGCAATTTAAACTTGTTTCATTCGGTAGGCTCATAATTAACACCAATATATTGCCTCTACCTCCACGAGCCACGCTCGATTTTCACCCAAAATTCAGTTGGAGCCAACAAATTACTCTTGAAACTAATTAAAATGCATAAATGTGCGTGTGTGCGCTAATAAAACTGCACAGTCTATATGACAACATAGCAGAAGTTAATTATGAGCATTTGCTAACTCCAGCTAAATAGTAACTGCTGACCGGAACTGCGCTTCGTGTAACAGAGAAACAAGTAAAAAACAACCACCGCTGGTAACTGCTCTCTTTTGGCAGAGAACTAAACCAAACATTATCGTATATTATCTGTTCTGCAAGTCAAAAAGCTGCGACAGTTCCATTTAACAGGACGCCAGATAGACGGATGGTCAGAAAAAAAGAGACAGTCGCAGGCTGTGAAGCGTACGAATATTTACATTCTCCAACAACACCAACAGCAGAATCGAAGCTCAAAAAAATTAAAATATATTAAAAAAAGAGAGATAACAAGAACGAGGGTAGCTGCATTAGTTAATAATTGCAAACTGCAAATTTCGCAGAATTATGATTTATAAAAATATATTTTTGCTAATAAACAGAGAAGTGAAAAACTTAATAATCTTTTTCTGGACTTTTTTAAAAGTTTATATGAATGTTTTTGACACTTTTTTGAAAACTTAAAGTACTTTTATATAAGATGATTTTTATATAACTTTGTTATCGAAAAAAAATAAAAATATTTTTACTTTTCGAGGATAACATAGTAATTCCTTTATCTTTGCTATAAGATCAAAAGCACTAAGTCATTCGGTAAAAATATACTCTACACGAAAAATATTACAAGTAACCCTCTTCTATAGATTAACTATGTATATATACTCCAATGTGAAACACATGTAACAAAACAAATAACGTTGTTTCAGGGTTCAAAATTATGGGTTCAGATCCATTCTTCTGGCTAAAGCGCGAACATAACGCACACACGAACATACATATAAACATGCATGTGTGTATGTACTCCACAAATAACAACCAATCCACCCTGAAAACTAACCTGTTGTTGTGATGTTCTTTATGTGTTTCATTTTTTTTTTTTTTTTGGTGTCGCTAGTGTTTTGATCTCTAATGAATGCATGAATGATTCCTGCGCGCACACAACACAAAACAACAAAAAAGCAACAATAACACAGAGCAACAGCAGCAACAACAACAACACAGAGCAACAGCATTAACAATAATGACACCACAAAACAATTGAAATAATTCTAGCAGAAACTTTTAGCCAACATTTCCATCAACGGGTTCATTTCTTTTTTTCAGTTTTGATTCCAGCTTTAAAAAGTCCACTAGCTCAAATATTGC
Organism: Scaptomyza reducta; assembly: GCA_035044485.1. Lineage (NCBI taxonomy): Eukaryota > Metazoa > Arthropoda > Insecta > Diptera > Drosophilidae > Scaptomyza > Scaptomyza reducta. The sequence continues at coordinate 3,845,182 of JAWNNV010000807.1, read as the reverse complement.
AGCGGATAGAATATTTCAAAAACATATTTATATATATTAAAAAATTGATTAAACACCAACTGATAAATGCAGCTAAATGTGTTAGGAATTGAAAAACGCCCAAAAGATGAAAATGTTTAGACTTATTAACTGGTTATGGATTTTTACTTGGCTTTGCGTCCAAGATTGTTCTGGCCAACAAACGCATATCAAACTCGAACAGGGTGATCTAATAGGTGTAAGTATTCACAGAGTATTCAAAAGTAAAACGAACTATTTGAAATCGGTTTCTTGGTATCCCAGCTTAAGGTCTTTCCGGATGGATCACGCAGCGCTGTCTACGCCTTTTTGGGAATACCCTACGCCCAAGCGCCTTTGGGTCCATTACGATTTGCGGTAAGCATAATAATTTTGATAAGAACAAAAAAAATAAATAAATAAATCTGTTCTTGAAAACTTATGTTTAAAATGGATAAAGAAGACAGAAATGATATTTTTTACAATTCAGTTTAAAATATTTTGTAGTTAATAGCTATTTAATCCCTTTTTGTTACCTTTCAGACCGCCAAGCCGCACAATGGCTGGAATCGAACGCTTCAGGCAACGGCGATGCAACCCATTTGCCCCCAGCTCTCGAATACAATTTATGATGAGAATGCCAATGGCAGCATTTCACGTGCAGCGCCAAGCAACGAGGATTGTCTGTATGTGAATATCTGGACGCCGGAGACAGGTTTACGTTACGGACAATTGCCAATGCTGGTGATTATAAGTGGCGAGGATTTTGCTTACGATTGGCCACGCAATCGCATCAATGGCCTGGACCTAGCTGCTGCCGAGGGCATCGTTGTCGTTAGTGTGCAATATCGCAACAATATCTATGGCTGGCTGGGATTGGGGCAACAAAAGCATCGTCAGCTGCCTGGCAATTATGGTTTGAGTGATATCCAAATGGCACTACACTGGCTGCAACGCAATGCGGCAAGTTTCGGCGGCAATGCCAAACAGGTGACACTGTTGGGTCATGGTAGTGGCGCCATCTTGGCACTGGCCCTCGCATTGCAACCGGAACAACAGCATGCAGCATTGTTTAAGCAACTAATTCTAATGTCGCCCGGCCCACTGCTGTTTGCCTTGGGTGCTGGCCATCAGCAGCGTATTGTGGATACGGGACGTGTGCTTGTCCATAAGTTGGGCTGTCAGTTCGAGGAGGCGCAGCATCGCCAGCTATTGAGTTGCTTGCGGCGCAAGAGCACCGAGGATTTGTTGCGTGCCTACGAAAGTGTCTACAATCATGGCAATGGCAGCATGCAACTCGGTGTCCAGCTGCCAGGTGAATTGGAGCAGCTGTTGCTAAATGCGACACTGCCACCAATGCTATTGGGCATTTGTTCCAATGAGGGCTCCTTCCTGCAGGATTACTGGCTGGATGTGGCACGTGATGGACATGCGGCGTTGCATGGTTATATCAACAGCACTCTGCTGCCAAATGTGTTGCGCTCCATGCAGCTGGAGGCGAGTAGAGCCAGTGAGGCACAATTGGCTGCCATACGTTGGCGTTACTTTAGTGAGAATGCAGATGCAGGCGGCGTCACTCAATTGCTGCGGGGCATGCAACGTTTGCTCTCCGAATCACTGTACGAGACGCCATTTTTGCGTCTGCTTCAGCTGCTCAATGGCAGTGTGAGCTATGCTTATGTCTTTGACCAGACGCATACGCATTCAATGGATATGCGTGGCAGACAGAATCTCTTTGGTGGCGCCTCACACAGCTCCGATTTGCCGCTGCTGCTCGGTCCAAGCTTATTTCAACAGATTTCGCGGCGTCGTTTTAGCGCCGAAGAGGAGCTGCTGTGCCGTAAGCTACGCAGCGCCTTTGCCAGCTTCATAAAGGGAGGCAATCCCACACCGGGACGCATTTATGATGGCTGGCAACCCTACGCACCGCTGCGCCCCTTCATCTACAGCCTGGGTGAGGCGTTGGCCAGCAGAGAGAGCCCGGAGCTGCCATCGAGCACAGATGAGGCGTTAATTGAACAGCTGCTGCTGGGTGGAAAGCCGCTGACGGATCAGGGTACAGACCGCAGCTTGTCTAGGCCGAATCGTCGTGACAGCTATCGCCAGAGTGGACAATCATCATATGGAGCCAGCAATCAGCTGGATTCTGGTTATGGCAATCACTTGCGGCGTGTTTATGGCTTCTGGCGTGTACTCCTACCCACAGCACTGGATGCAGAGCTACGCGAGGGGGGTGCCAGTGGTGCATTGGGGCAACGTGTGCGTCTAATGGAGGCGAATGCGGATGCGGCACGTTATCGTCAGGGATTTTATGCCATGCTCGGTTTGGTTTGTCTGCTACTCGGCTGTCTGGGTTTGTGTGTCTTTTTGTTGAGGCGAGAGCTGCCACAAAGCAGACGCAGTGGATCATTATGACAAAAGTGGTTTCGTTGGACGACCATCTTTCGAGGCAGCGACGACACAGCTGGCCATGTGGCCAATGTCGAATCCTGGCGCAAAGGTGGTCGTACAACGAAACGTGAAGCAGGAGCACAAACATCGGCAGCAAGGTTTTCCGGTGGAGGAGGCGGCACAGGTATCCAGCGTGTGCGACGTCCAAGACAATTGCAGCCATACGATGAACCGCCAGCAGTGGGCAGCAAGATTGCAAACGCTGTCCGAGGAGCCGGAGCTGGAGTTGGAGCAGCAGCAAGAGATGGCTGCGGTGATGGAGCAACAGCAACTGGAGATGAGGCAACTGTTGCGGAACTCCTGGACACTGTCCGCAGCAAATACGACCAGAATGTGGCTTTTAAAAACTGGCAATACCAGTTGACTTGTGATAAGTTTTAAGCATTACCAAAGTTTCAAAGTTTTTCAGTATATTTTATTTCATTAAAGATTAAAAAATGTTTTAAACGCAAAGATTTCGCGGCTTTTCAATGTTGAACAACCCTGCTTTCACTTGCTTTTGCAATTTAATCTATCGATATGCATGCATACCTATCGTTGCGAGCGTGACAATCATCGATACTCGTACTTGTGCAGTTATCTTGAAATACACGTGCTGCACGCTGTTGCTTCAGAGCACAAATAAATTATTTTCTTGAAAAAAGTAAATAAAATCGCATTAAAATGGGCTCTAGACGAGTTCCCGAAGTTCACATGTTTCCAACGGACTTGGAGTTTGCCGTATTCTCACCCGAGGAGATACGCAAAGTGAGTGTGGTGAAAATAATAACTGGCCACACATTTGATGCTCTCGGACACCCAATACCTGGTGGTCTCTATGATATAAGAATGGGACCCTATGGTCGTTTCCTCAACCCGTGTGGTACATGCCTTAAGATGCAAGATTGTCCCGGCCATATGGGCCGCATTGAGCTGGGCTCCGTAGTCTACAATCCGTTCTTCATCAAACTAGTGCAGCGTTTACTCTGTATTTTCTGTCTGCACTGCTTTAAGCTGCAGATGAAGGGTGAGTGCTAAGGGAATCTATTTTTTTTTTATTATTTTACTTACATTAAAGTTCACAGATCATGAGAGCGAGATTATCATGCTGCAACTGCGTCTCATCGATGCTGGCTACATTATTGAGGCACAAGAGCTGGAGCTGTTTAAGTCGGAGATCGCCTGCCAAAACACCGAGGAGCTGATTAAGCTGGATAACGGTGATGCAGTGCATCCACACATTGCCGCAATGAACGAATTGCTGGCGAAAAATACAAGCAATGCCAACAATGCGACCAAAACTAGCTGCTCCTTGCGCACAGCCATTACGCATGCGGCACTGCAGCGCGCCTCCAGCAAGAAGTGTCGTCATTGCAATAAATCGATGCGCTTTGTGCGCTACTTGCATCGCCGCCTTGTCTACTATGTGACCATTGCCGAAATTAAGGACAAGTAAGTACGCTGCATAAATTCATTGAGCGTTTCGTTTAAAATCCGAATTTTCTTTTCTTTTAATAGGCTGGGCGAAGTGCCCGAAAGCAGTGGCCAAAACAAGGTGATACTTGCGGACGAATGCCGTCGCTATTTGCGCAAGATCTATCAGTACTATCCGCAGCTGCTAAAGCTACTTATGCCTGTGCTTAGCCTGAACAGCAGCGAATCGAGCAGCAACAGTAACGCCGGCGACTACTCGCCTGTGGATATGTTCTTCATGGATACGATACCAGTGACACCTCCGCGTGCACGTCCCATGAACGTGATTAACGATATGATGAAGGGTAATCCTCAGACAGATATCTATGTGAACATCATTGAGAATAACAATGTGGTTAATGTGGTGATGAAGTTCATGAAGGGACAGCACGATAAGTTTACGGAGCAGGCCAAAAATGTTTACCAACTTGTGAGCGGTAGCGATAGCCATGAGAAGCTCTACACGTCGTGGTTGGCGCTGCAGACATCTGTGGATGTGCTGCTCGATGTGAATCTTTCGCAGGAAAACAAATCCGCTGAAGGCCTCAAGCAGATCATCGAGAAAAAGGATGGCCTAATCCGCAAGCATATGATGGGCAAGCGTGTAAATTATGCAGCGCGCACAGTTATCACGCCCGATCCCAATATCGACGTGGATGAAATTGGCATACCCGATATATTTGCACGCAAACTCTCCTATCCGGTGCCTGTCACCGAATGGAATGTCGTCGAGTTGCGCAAAATGGTCATGAACGGACCAGATGTGCATCCGGGTGCCAACTACATACAGGATAGCAAGGGCTCAACAACGTTTATTCCCGCTGATAATGTTGCGAAACGAGCCAGCATGGCTAAACTGTTGCTCTCGAATCCCAAGGATGGTGTTAAAATCGTACATCGCCACGTCCTGAATGGTGATGTCCTGCTGCTAAATCGTCAGCCATCGCTGCATAAACCCTCCATCATGGCGCACAAGGCACGCATTTTGCATGGCGAGAAAACATTTCGGCTACACTATTCGAATTGTAAAGCTTATAATGCCGATTTCGATGGTGATGAAATGAATGCTCATTATCCACAGAGCGAGGTGGCACGTGCCGAAGCCTACAATCTGGTCAATGTGGCCAGTAACTATTTGGTGCCCAAGGACGGCACGCCACTGGGTGGTCTCATCCAGGATCAGGTCATTTCGGGTGTCAAGCTCTCGATACGCGGTCGCTTCTTCAGTCGCGAGGATTATCAGCAGTTGGTCTTCCAGGGTCTGTCCCATTTCAAAGGCCAAGTCAAGCTCTTGCCACCGGCTATATTGAAACCAGTCATGTTGTGGTCAGGCAAACAAGTGTTATCCACGATAATAATTAACTTGATACCCGATGGCTATGAACGCATCAATTTGGATTCCTTTGCCAAAATTGGCGGCAAGGTAAGATGGACAGAAAGTTGGTGTGTCTTCCGGTTACTAATGATGTCATTTCTTATAGAATTGGAATGTGGCGAGACCACGACCACCACTGTGTGGTTCGTTACCGGAGGAGCAGGAATTGAGCGAGAGTCAGGTGCAGATTCGTAAGGGTGAGCTGCTAGTAGGCGTTTTGGATAAGCAACAATATGGAGCCACCACTTATGGCCTTATCCACTGCATGTACGAGCTGTATGGCGGTGATGTGTCCACACGCCTGCTGTCCGCCTTTACCAAGGTCTTTACGTTCTTTCTGCAACTCGAAGGCTTTACGTTGGGCGTTAAGGACATTTTGGTAACGGATGCGGCGGATCGTAAGCGTCGCAAAATCATTGAAGATTGTCGCGATAAGGGCAACAGCGCCGTTGCCGCTGCTCTTGAGTTAGACGATGTGCCGCCACATGATGAATTGGTGGAGCAAATGGAAGCTGCCTACAGTAAGGATACAAAGTTTCGTGTTTTGCTCGATCGCAAATACAAATCCCTGCTTGATGGCTACACAAATGACATTAACAAGTAAGTTCTTAACTATTTTGCAAAAATATCTCAATTAATGTGCTTTGTGTTCATTATTATAAAGGACTTGCCTGCCTAATGGTCTGATCAGCAAGTTTCCAACGAATAACCTGCAACTGATGGTGTTATCCGGCGCCAAAGGCTCCATGGTGAACACCATGCAGATCTCTTGCCTGCTTGGTCAAATTGAGCTGGAAGGCAAGCGACCACCATTGATGATATCTGGAAAATCGCTACCTAGCTTCACTTCATTTGAAACATCGCCCAAATCGGGCGGTTTTATTGATGGACGTTTCATGACGGGCATTCAGCCGCAGGACTTTTTCTTTCACTGCATGGCTGGCCGTGAAGTAAGCATCTACATAAATTGTTCAGGAAATTTGTACATATTCATTAATATTTATTTTTTACAGGGTCTCATCGATACTGCTGTCAAGACATCCCGTTCCGGTTATCTGCAACGCTGCCTTATCAAGCACTTGGAGGGCTTGAGTGTCCACTATGATCTGACTGTGCGGGACAGTGACAACAGCGTGGTGCAATTTCTTTATGGCGAGGATGGACTCGACATACTCAAGTCCAAGTTCTTCAATGGCAAATTCTGTGCTGATTTTTTGGCACAAAATGTTAAAGCCGTTTTGCGCCCGAGTCAACTGCAGCTAATGAAGGATGAGGAGTGCTTGGCCAAGGTAAACCGACATGAGAAACATATACGCAACTGGAATAAGAAACGGCCAAACAAATTGCGGGCTGCGTTTACACATTTCTCGGAAGAGTTGCGCGACGAAGTGGAGGTTTCAAGGCCCAATGAGATCAATGCCAAGACGGGACGACGTCGCTTCGACGAGGGCTTGATTAAACTGTGGAAGAAGGCGGATGCTGAGGACAAGGCATTGTACCGCAAAAAGTATGCGCGTTGTCCCGATCCTGCCGTGGCCGTCTACAAGCAGGATAATTATTATGGTTCTGTTTCGGAGCGCACGCGCCAACTGATCGATGAATACGCCAAAAAGAATCCATCGCAAAAAGAAATTATCGCTGACATAATGCACATGAAAAGCATCAAGTCATTGGCTGCGCCAGGCGAACCTGTTGGTCTCATCGCAGCCCAGTCAATTGGTGAACCGTCCACCCAGATGACACTGAACACCTTCCATTTTGCTGGTCGTGGTGAAATGAACGTTACACTGGGTATACCGCGCTTGCGTGAAATTCTCATGCTGGCCTCATCGAACATCAAGACGCCGTCGATGGATATACCCATTAAGCCGGATCAGCAAGGCAGTGCGGAGAAATTGCGTATTTCCCTAAATTGTGTAACCCTTGCCAGCCTGCTGGAATGTAAGTTTTCCCAATATATTAAAACAAATGTATATTTATAATGTATCTTTCATTTTACTCTTTTTAGCTGTGCACGTCGGCACCAGTTTGACAATGGAACCGGAACGGGCTTATGTCTACGATTTAATGTTCAAATTTCTGCCGCGTGAGGTTTACAAGGAGGACTATGGTGTGCGGCCTAAGCGCATTATTAAGTACATGCATCAAACGTTCTTTAAGCAGCTAATACGGGCCATTATTAAGGTCTCCAATGCTAAGAAGACTTCCAAAATGTAAGTAATACGATATTTTTTTAAACGAATTGTTCTTTAAACCGCAATATATTCCATTAGTGTTGTGGTTGATGAGAAAAAGGAAGGCGTCAACAAGCAGGACGAGGACATGGACCAAGAGCTAGATGCTGCAGACGATATGCCCGCACAAACGGCAGCAGACAATGATGATGATTCTTCAGATGAAGGCGTAAGTTGACTACTTCAATGTTATAAACCAATATAATTCCAATCCAATATGCCTTTATAGGGTGACGATGATGCGACAGGCATTAAGCTGAAGCAACGCAAAACAGATGAAAATGACTATGACGATCCCGAAGATGTTGAGGAACTTATTGATGCAAATGGTATGTGTAGCAAACAAGTATTCCAATAAGCCAAACTCATATAAACTACCATCTACAGATGATGAGGACGAGAACGAAGACGAGGATGGAGATGGCAATAATCAGGCTAACGAAGAAAATGCCGAAGTTGATGATAAGTCGGTGGAGAAGCTACTTAGCAATCAAATGGTTAGGGATTACACATACGACAAGGAGCATCATCTGTGGTGCAAAGTATCGCTCACTTTAAGTGTGCGTTACCAAAAACCCGATCTAACATCCATTATTCGAGAACTGGCTGCCAAGAGTATTGTCCACCAGGTTTCGCACATAAAACGCGCTATCATCTACAAGGGCAACAACGATGAACAGTTGCTGAAAACGGATGGCATCAATATTGGTGAAATGTTCCAGCACGACAAGATTCTGGATCTGAACCGTTTGTACTCCAACGATATACATGCCATAGCACGCACCTATGGCATCGAAGCGGCCACTCAGGTCATTGTCAAGGAAGTGAGCAATGTGTTTAAGGTTTATGGAATTACTGTGGATCGTCGCCATTTGTCTCTGATTGCCGACTACATGACCTTTGACGGCACCTTCCAACCACTATCGCGCAAGGGTATGGAGCATTCGTCGTCACCCCTGCAGCAGATGTCCTTTGAGTCTAGTTTGCAGTTTTTGCGCAACGCAGCCTGTTTTGGTCGACCCGATGAATTAAATTCACCATCAAGTCGCCTTATGGTTGGCCTGCCTGTACGAAACGGCACGGGTGCTTTTGAGCTGTTAACAAAAATGTGTTGATTACCTACATACATATACATATATTGAATAAAAATAATTTCTGTAAAAAATAACTTCCATTTGGTTTCAAACATCGATTAACATGCAAATTCGACTATCGATAGATAGTCCCTCGTACAATTTTATATGCCATCCCTAGTTGTCAGCTGGTACTGTATTGTTTGTAAGCAATTGTTGTAGAAGAAAAAATTCTAGTGCAAAATGTTAGCCTCAATGGTAAAGGATCATCATGCCAAACAATCAAAGCGAAAACAAGAGCAAGAGGTGCGACGAAAGGAGGCAATTGAAGCCTCAAACGAGTTAACACAGTCTCTAGTTGATCATCTTAATGTGGGGTAAGGCAACAGCTACATGTACACATGTACATTTATTGTACTACAAACAACCTCTCATTAGTGTGGCTCAAGCCTATTTAAATCAAAAGCGTCTGGATGCAGAGGCCAAGCAATTGCATGTAGGAGCTACGAACTTTGCTAAACAGACGCACCAGTGGCTGCAACTGATTGACAACTTTAGCGGTGCTCTAAAAGAATTGGGTGATGTAGAGAACTGGGCGCGTAGCATTGAAGGCGATATGCAAGTTATCCAGCAAAGCCTAGAGCTGGCATACAAGACATCACGGTCAACGCAGGTTACAACAAGCACTGCTGCATCGACAACAGCGGTAGCAACAACATCCTCATCTAATAATTAAATATTACTTTCTATATGATGTCTGAAATGCATTTTATTTATTGTATGTACAATTATAATAATACATTTTGCACGTTAAGCATAGTTTATTACTAAACGTGGGTTAGTTTCAATTAGTGTCTTATCGTTTAATGCTGATGCTTTTAAAATACATATCACAAAGTGTGCTACGTGCCAGGATGTATAAATGGAGACGACACGTTATACACACGGATGCTTGCTTGGTGGAAAACACAAACGACATTGGGGTATTATTAACTAGGTTAAAAAATTGAAGAAAACTAGCGCTGCCAAGTCATATACAGGGATTAGAAAACAAAACAATCAGTCTGTACCCTCATGTGCAGAAGCACTTTTTATAGCCACCACCTCAATAACGCGATGAATAGTGAGCTGCATCAAATAGTAATAAATGATTAGTACTAGTTAATGGAAATACGTGATCGTTTATACTTACATCTGCGTGGTGAGCGGGAACGGGAATAGCTGCGGGAACGACTACTGCTACGCTCGTAGCGACGACGGCTGTTATGATTGCGACGTTTCGAGTCCTGTGGCGATAGTGATGAAGAATCACGATGGCGGCGACGTGAACGCGATTCACTGCAAGATATTTTATATGAACATCTAACACGTTTCAAAATACATTAAATTCAATTAACCGTGCTGGACGTCCCATGTATACACCCGGTGTGGGTGTATGAGGGCGCTGCGTTATAGAATAATCGACGCGTATGCGGCGACCATCTACATCCATGCCGGAGCAAGCATCCTTAGCGGCGCGTGCATCAGCGAGATTCTCATAGTAAATGAAACAAAAGCCCCTAGAGCGATGGGTCTACAATGGTAATTAATAAGCGAGTTATAATTATATAGTAAACGAAATATGTTATTGTTGCACCAAGCCTTTAGTGGATTGCTAGTAGTTCTCATAGCAAGCACTCATTATTGCTGCATTGAAACTCAAATAATGTTTGCCAATAGCCAGAGACGTAGCTTAGCCCAAAACTTGTGTCCAAGCTACATTCTGAACAAACTTGAATGGCAAAACTTATGCATGAATATGAAGTTATACTTACATGAGCATCAATGACCATTTGGATGCGCTCAATTGGTCCAAATTTGTTGAACAGTTCGCGCACCTTATGCTGTGTGGTTTGCGTATGCAGCCCAAAGACACCAATGCAGCGACTAGCTTGTGGATGATCCTGTGACTAAACAAATTAATAGCTGATACTAGTATAGTGTGTTTTTGGGTGTCAGTGCTTTTTTGTTTTTGAATTATCGCTACTTACGCGTGCCCGACGCATGCGTTGCTCCCGTTCGGAATAGCGACGCGACGGTGGCGGAGTCGCTGAACCGGATGGAGTGCGTGGAGAGCGTCGTCGTTGCGACAAGCTGGACTTCGAGTAGTTGTGATGACGGCTACCATAGATTTCCACGTCAGACCTTGAAATGGGAATATGCAGTTTTAAATTTTTCAGTTGGTTTTTGCGATCTGTGCTTCTTTTTTGATGTTAAAAATGTGTATTTCGGATTTTTGACATTTGATAAATTGAATTGAACTGCTTGAAAATTTATTTTGCTTTCTCATTGTTTTTTTTTTTTGCTTTTGCTTTTGCTTTAAAAAATAAAACAAATTGATTTCTAAATGTGTATTTTCGGCTCTGCAAAAACAAAAAAAAAATTTAATTTCACTTTTATCCTTACATTTTTCTAGTCTTGCTATTTAATTTTTTTTTTTTTGTTGGAGATTGTAGAATAGAACCTTTTCGCTTGAAAAGCTTGACCAGAATGAGATATTCCTTATGACATTAAAACGACATCAAAAATGGTTGGCCTGCTAGATTAACTGACAACGTCAAGTTTGCCTCGATAACAAACACATCAATTGCACTTTCGATACTCACCGGCGTTGACGAGAACGGCAACTCTCCGTGGACTCAACCGAGGACGACGATGAAGTGGCAGAACTGCAAAGTGTTTAAATTTATCTGAGTGTATCCGATATAATGTCAATTCACTAGCAAAAATGTATACCTTTGACTGCATTTGTGGTTAGCACTGTGCTGTATATGTAAATATTTCCTTGCCCTTCCTTTGGAGAGCCCCGTGGACTGCAGATATAAAGCATAAAGACGTGTTATGTTCACAGTCAATCGGCTGAATGCAGCTGCGCCTCGACTCACCATGTTATTGAAAGCACTTAATTCAACAGTTGGCCGATTAATGCAATATGTCTTAACTCTATTTATTTTCTACTTTAAATTACGGACAAAATGTAAAACACGCAGAGCTACTCAGGGCTGCATACGCATTTTTACCGATGTTTAAATTAATAAACAATATGAGCTATCGCCGTATGCGATAGTATTCGGGTATTTTTATTTTTATTATTAAAATACTACGATTTTTCAAATTTGTAGTTATTGGATTTTAGTTTTGCTTGATTGTGTTGAGATCGGCCTTGACGATTCGAATTGAAGTGATCTTTTTTTTTTGGAGACCATAGGACCTTATTCTGACTGCCAGCGTTCCCACGAATGCGACGACCGTCGATCACCATGACAGAACATGCGGCCTTGGCGGCGTGTGCATCAGTGAGATTCTCAAAGTAAATAAAGCAAAATCAACGGTCTGTAATTAAATCGATATCAAGTTATGGATGGGTACAAATTGTAAAGCTGACACAAAACTTAATCACCTGATAAAAGTTTACCATTTTCGATGGGTCCAAACTGGCTAAAAATTTCTAGCAGTTTCTCTTCCTTCGTAAAGGTAGCCAGGCCAAAGACGCCCAAGCACCGACTAGGCTGATACTGCCCCTGTAAGGAATGAGCTATTTTTATCCAATTTGTATTGGAAAATATTTTGTATTTCACATATTACATATTGCAGGCGTTCGAAGTCCCGGGACTTGTATCTTGAATGCCGTCGTGCCGGTGGCGATAAGGAACTGGAGCTTAAGCTACGGCGACGTCGTTTTGATCCGGAGCTTGGGTTAAAATTGTAATTGTTGCCATATAGCTTTGAGCACGACCTTAAATGACAATATATTATTAATATATATATATATATATATGCTTAATTACGATTTTCTTTACATTTTTTCAAACTAAGTTTAGCTGTCTTATGAAAATCGATTGTCTAAACATATTATATAATATTGATTGACCTATAACTAAAACCTACTTTGCTAGATAGTAAACTTTTTTTGTTAATGTATTGTAAAAAGAATTATTGATTGTCGTATCGGCATATATATGTCTCATATATTTAAGCCACTCATTAAGCTGTTAAGCTTAAGCTGTGCCTATAAAAATTGTCAGTTTTCCTTTATAAACTACGCAAGTAAATATAAATTTATATATGCTCTGTATAAAAACAAAATAAATTTTAAAAATATAAGCAAAATAATTTTTTAAAAAAATTTGGTGTTGTCATTCAAGTTATTTTACTCTCCCTTCCCCACAGCAGTCAAATTTAATTTCCTCGTTGATCATTTTCGGGGCCTTTCAACTTGCATTAGCTAAGTGAATTACCAGGCGAACAGAAGTCGGCAGCAGGTAACTCTTTAAAGTTACAGAAACCAATCAGGGCGCACTTACAGAACTCAAGGTCAAACGGAGGCCTCATTCGTTGCTACTTTCCACAGCTCACCTGCTTAACATTTTAAGTTACAGATCAACCTGTTGCTGAATTCTGTTCGCCTGGTATATTCCAGACTGTATCTAGAAAATGTACTTTGATCATCTGAAAAATAATAAATAAATAGCAAAAATACTAAAATTATATAGATAGATATTATGTTATAAAATCATGCTGAAATAAATAACTTGCATTGGCCAAGTGAAATACTAGGCGCACAGAAGTCAGCAGCAGGTAACCAAAATTCAGAGCTCAAGGTCGCTGTTAATCTCCACAGCTAAACAGCAGTTACAGATCAGCCTGTTGAAATATAAAAATAATATAAAAAAAAACACTTTAAAGTTGATTAAATTTTTAAAATATATTTTTATTTATTTCTATTTGTGTAGAAAATGCAAAATACATTATATTTTTGTTTCAGAGGACATAGCTTCTTATACAATATATGATGTATTAAATGCTAATTACAATATATTTAACATATCGCTTATGCGTATTGATTATTGAAGTTCTGAAAGATTTAAATATACAATATTGTATGCATTTATGTATGTATGTGTTGGACTGATAAAGTGATTTATGTATGAGAGTAAATAGGTACATATGTTATAGATTTCTTAAGTTAATGGTATCTTCTACATACTACATAATAACATTGATGAATGATATGAATATAAGATAAAATGCTATCAAACAAATAATTATAAATCGTATAAAACTTGTATTTATAGCTAAACTACCTTAAATTCTAAAAATAAGTTTTTTTTTATTAACTTTAAAGCATTTCTTTAATGTATTACAAAGTAATACAATACATTAATTAATTAGCAAATTTGTAATTCAACTTCTAATACTTATACATATACATACACAATGAATCACAGAGCTTGCAAACATTACAATAAACAATTACTAAACCAGAGTCACGCGTAGTTATGTATATAGTTATCATTTGTCATGATAACATAGTTGAAAAGTAATTTTCGCTCCTGGTCATACAACTCGGTAACATGTCTTGTCATCTTGTCGTCATTGTATGGACTATTTCGTGGCGCCTCCAACAGGTTGCCCTTGACAAGCCATTTCTTGCCACGGAAATGTTGTTTTACTCTGTATCGCAGACCAACGCCACTGAATACGGGTTTTCGAAATATTTCACGCATATTCTTTTTGCCATATTTTTTAAATATACGATCCAAGGTTTCGTCCACTTCGGGCTGTTTGCAATAATACATATACCATAATTTGCGGTCAGGTTGCCGCATATCATTAAGACTTAGAACTCCGAAATACTCAATAATTGAGGGATCATTTTTCCCTGTTTCCTCAGTTGGCTTGATATGGAACATGCGATGCAAATATGTTTCAAATTCCGCATCAAAACTTGTGTTGCCTGCAACAAAAAGTGTTATTAAATGTTTTGAATAAAATATTAACAGTCTGTGTTATTATTACCTTGTGACGCCATTTTTGATGCTAATGGCTATTACTATGATTATTGTAAGTTATCCGTAAAGTTTCAAAATATACTAATAGCAATTGGCTTTTGATTGTGCTTAAATATAAAACTTTGTGTTAATTTCACTATGAATGGAATTTGTAGAAAGCTTTTATGCTGATGTGATACCAATTTCACAATATGATTAACAAAAGCTTTTTTGGCTTTGCTATTATTACCCAGCTGGCATAAGCGTTGCCAGATGTTCAGAGGAAGGCCGGCAACGCCAGCTGTACTTTTGAAATTACTGTGTACAAAGCTGGATATATGGATACAAGACCAAACGCTATTAAATAAACAGTTATAAATCGTATTAATGTATTAGAAAGGCCAAATATCTTTTCAAAACTTGTATTGCCTGCAAAATACGTGGTTTAGTATTAAAATTTAATTTTTTTTTTTGTATTGCCTTCTGACGACATGATTCTTTTAAATAATGCCTTTCAATAAGTTTATTGTAACTTCTAAAAGCTTTAACTTGTATTGTATGTTTATGTTTACAATTTACCCAACCATCCGTAATTGGGTATCGATACTAAGCTGGCTTAGAGCTGCCAGATCATGTTTTGAAGCAGGTTGGCAGCAACGAATTCACAGCTGTTATTCCTGCAGCTAGATCAATTTGTTATTCAACAACTAAATGTCGTTTAAAACAATGCAAAACTGTATAAAACTTGCACCGCTTGCACTTAAGTGCCAGCAACGTGCTATCAGCACCACAGCCGCAATGGCTGGCAAGCGTAACTTTCGTAAATTTAACGTGTATAGCAAACGTGGAACACGTGTGGTAAAAGAAGCACAACGGACGCTGGCCAGCCCGCCGGTTGCCATCGAAAAGAGAGGAGTGCGTGATACCGGCATCACCGTAAACGGGCAATATGTGGAGATACCGGAAAAAATACCCGACATTATAGTGCCCGACTTGAGCGGATGCAAACTAAAGCCATATGTGTCGTACAAAGCTCCTGAAGTGATACAATCAGAGTTCACCAGTCTAGATCTCTTTAATGCTGTTTATTCCCAGAAGATAATTGAGGATTTTAAAGCTGGCAAGCTGGATGCCGATGGGAAAGCCATTCAGCCATCAACCGATGAGCAACTGACACCGGAGGTAGCTTTAATGCGTGCGCGAAAAACAGGCAGTGATATTTTCTAAGTGAGATGTTCTTATTAAGGTTTATAAATTGTTAGACAACTAAGTTCCAGTTGCTGCTATTGCTGCATGTACTTTTGACGATAGTTGTATAGTTTGCGCAACCATTTTTCGGCCTTCAGTTCAGAGTCGCCCAAAAACTGCAAACGCAAAACATTTGTTAAATAAAAAAAAACATTGAATTAAAATTTGAATACTACTTACATTTGGATGAAATATTTCGTCCTCTGTGGAAGCTAAGACTTCGACTGGCTTGTTTGAGATCACCGTTTCCTTATTCAAATCGATGATAACTTTGTTCTTCTCTGGAGCTTCGCGGTCGCGAGTGCTAAAGAATGCCGATGGCTTAAATGCATCCTCGTCAATAGTTTCCAAAGCTTGCTGCACCTTTGTGTCCAACAAATCGATAGCTTTGATGGCTGGTGGCGGCGTTGGCACAGTTGATGTAGCTGCCTGGCGGGAACTGCTTTCGGCACTGGGCGCTCGAGTTGTGCGCTGTGAAACGGACCTGGATTTGGATTTACTGGAATCGTAGTCGCGGCCTTTGCTTTGACGGCTTCTCGAGCTGCTGCGAGAGCTCTGTGAGCTGCGCGATGTAGTGCGGCTGCTGCTGCGACTGTGTCGATAATACTTTTTCGATTTTTTCGACTTTTTCTTCTTTGACTTAGATCTATTTCGGCTGCTGCGTGCAGGAGATTTTGATTTGGAGCGATAGCGTTCACGTTCTCGTTCTCTATCTCTTTCACGGTTTCTATCCCGCTCCCGTTCTCTGTCACGATCTCGGTCCCGCTCTCTATCCCGCTCTCGTTCTCGATCCCGTCTTTCACGCATTATTTGCTTACAAATATTTATTTAGTTTGAGCGGCGACAATAAGGTCTCAAGCCTGAAAATAAGAAATGTTAACCTAACATATGTTTTAACATTACAGACTGTTAGCATAAAGAGAAAAAATACACCAACATGGGATATTAACGATATGGCAACACTAAAGCTTGCCGCTTAAATTGAATTGATAAAAAATTCAAATATCAAACGCAAAAGCTTATCAATTCTGACGCACATTATCTGATTTCTGAGACTAAGAATACTAAATTTGTGTTACTAACAAGTCAATCAATTTGCTTAGCAATAAATCAAGAGGTTATCAAAAATTTATTTACAGCTTTAGTATTGTAGACAGACATATTGAACTTCGCATGGGGTATATAAATGGCTCTTGGGCTTTACAAAGTTGCAATCGAATTGCAGCGGTCAATTAAGTTATACTACATAATTCCTTAAAATGTGGCTCTTGCGATTTTTGGTAGTTCAACTCTTTCTGGCATTTATTGTCACAGCTTTGCCTTCCAACGCTGGAAGGAGTAGCTCAGTGACAACGGTAAGGATCTAACCATAAAATCTGAAATTTTTTTCTTACCTTTTCCTTTATTTATATTTAGGTGTCACTTGTAAAGAAGTTTGGGTATCCCATTGAGGAGCACCAGGTGCAAACATCCGATGGATATTACCTGACAATGCATCGCATTCCTTACTCTAAAACTACAGGCGATGATAAACGCCATCGTCCAGTAATATTCCTTATGCATGGTTTGCTGTGCTCGTCGTCGGATTGGGTGCTCAGTGGTCCCGAAAATGGCTTGGCCTTCATTCTATCCGATGCTGGATACGATGTCTGGATGGGCAATGCTCGCGGCAACACTTACTCCAGAAAACACGCCACCAAATCTCCACTGTTTCAGCCGTTCTGGAACTTTGAATGGCATGACATTGGCATCTATGATTTACCAGCAATGATAGATAAGGTTTTGTACGTTACGGGCGAGCAGAAATTGCAATATGTCGGCCACTCGCAAGGCACAACATCCTTCTTTGTACTCAATACGATGATTAAGAGATTCAAGAGTCGCATTACATCCGCACATTTGCTGGCTCCGGTAGTCTGGATGGAACATATGGAAAGTCCGTTGGCCAAGCTTGCCGGACCTTTGCTTGGCCAGCCTAATGCCTTGGTTGAGCTTTTCGGTAGCGCTGAATTTCTGCCAAGCTCAAGGGCTATGGAGTTGATGGGTGCACTCTTGTGCAAGGATCAGGCAATATCTCAAGTCATTTGCAGCAATACACTCTTCATAGTGGGTGGCTGGAACTCACCATATTTAAACGAAACAATGATTCCGGAGATAATGGCCACAACACCAGCAGGCAGCTCCGTTAACCAGATCTTCCACTATCTCCAGGAATATCAATCGGGCTTTTTCCGTCAGTTCGACTATGGCTTGATCAGAAACAAGATAGAGTATGGCTCCAAGCAGCCACCCAACTACGATGTTGAGGCAATGGACGTTCCGACATATCTTTACTACAGCGATAATGACTATTTCGCTAGTCTAATTGATGTAGATTTGCTAAGGCGTACAATGAACCCAAATTCCCTAAAACGTGCCTATCGTTTACCTGAGGTGAAATGGAATCATTTGGACTTTTTATGGGGCCTTAATATCAAGGATATACTTTACAACACACTTCTTGATGACATCATACAGGCAAATAGTGATTAAGAAATAAGGCTATTGTCAAAAAATTATGTTTTATTATCGTTTTATCAGTCTTTGGTAATTACTTATTTAAAAATAAATTTATGCCAACTGAATATATGGTTTATTTATTGCGGGTTTTAATTGATAACAAGACGGACCACACTAGCGGCACTCTTGTTTAATAATTTAGTATGTATGTAATCTAATCATTCATATGATTTTTTTAAATTTGGACTTAACAACAATTAAATGCGTGTTTCACACTTTAGTTCTAGCAAAGCACCAACGATTTAAAAATAAAATATTTTTAATACGGCCACTCTGTTCTTAAAAAACAATCAATACATACATTTTCTGGTATACTTTTTCAGTATTTTGTCACTATCGGGAAACTGGTCACACTTTACAAGCAGGTACATCCACGGTACAGCCTCGGCGAAAAAAATAAATTTATCAAATTCACTTGCGCCATAAATTGAGTTAAAAAAAACGCTTAAGGATAGCCCAGTGCGTTGGGAAAGATGACGCGCATAACTAGAAGTGATATATCACTTGATATGGAGTGTTGGGTGGAGGAGTTGTCACCCGCCCAATTGGCGTACTACGAAAAAATAACCAACGAGCATAACGCTGTGAAAAATGCGTTGAAAACGGCCGTCAGTGCCAATGAAGGCAAGGAGCTGTTTCATGGTCAAGTGTTTCAGGCGTACTCTTTCAAGGGCAAGGTGCTGCAAGAGCTAAAAGAGGCCACGTTGCCCAAAAAGCCACCAAAAGCGGCAGATGCGCCACCCCCACCCCCTACTGCCTCTGTTAGTGGCACTGGGCGGGGACGCGGTCGACCACGACTTTCTTCAAACATTGCTTATTTGGAATCGTCAGACGAAGCCGACGACGATGTGCCGCTGGCTAAACGCTTAGCTCTGTCGGCGGGTAAAAAGGCTGTTGCCGCTGCGGCTCCACCACCGTCTGCACCCAAAGTTGGCCGTCCAAAAGGTTCAACGTCAGCCGCAGCTACTTCTCCCACTGGGAAGGCATCACCACAGCCCAAGAGTGGCAAGGGATCAGGTGCCGGATCCAGCAAATCATCAGCTGGTGGCGAATCGGCACCCAAGAACTTCCGACCTGCGGAGGTTAACTCTGTGGGTGGTTTGGTGGTCGGCAGCAACGATGACAGCAGCGGTAAAGATGGCAAAGATGGCAAGGATACAAAAATGCAGGGCAAAACATATCCATCGCTGGTCGTCCTGGCCAAGCCATTCCTCAAGATCAAAGACATGGCGGCAACGCGCAGCAAGCTGGACTCTAAGGTGAAGCTGGTGCTCATGCTGACACCTAACAAGTTCTGTGAGTGGCTGATTCAAGAGGGATTGCTGCGTGCCCAGCAGCATTGCATTAATCATCGCAATAGCGAGCTTAAATTGGGTAAGTTGATATCTTTTAAAGCATTATATTCAAACTATTATAAAATTGATCTAATATTCTTCTAGGCTGTTACTCGGATGTCAGCAAGTTTCCGTACACTGGTGGCTATGTTTGGGTTGGCGATTGTTGTCCATACCGCTTTGTCTCGGTGTTTAACAACTCCATCTTTGAGGGCGCCCAACATCCGCCAACATTTCTGCTTAAGCTCATCTATCATTGGGCCTGTCAGACCAGCATTCAGAATGTGGTGCAGTGGGTTAAAGTGGACAGCGTTTACATCAAAGGCATCTACACATGGCTACGGGCTATCTGCACCTTGTCCGTGCATCAAAAGTGTAAAAAACTAGGCGGTCCCGGCAAATTTGTTGAGGTGCGAACATTTTGAAACACAACAGAGTGACTTTTCGGTTAACTTTTGTTTGTTTTACAGGTAGGTGTCATCTCATTGGGCACCACGTCTCAGGATGGCGCACAGCGTCAAGTGAAGGTAGAGGTCTTGGGAGTTTACGATTATGCTGATAAATCCATACGGCTGCGTGCCGTCGAACCGATTACCGATGGCGATCGCAATTATAAGAAACGTTTTCAGGTGGGCCATATTTTTACTAATCAAATAATACGTGAATATACTGATTAATCGGTACCATTTTTGCAGGCAATCTTAGAGCCATTGTCTCGTTGGGTCCACAAAGACAGCACCATTTGCATTGATCTGACTGTAGACAAGATAACACTATTTAGCATGGGCTTTAAGAATATTGTTCAGGCGGCAGCCACAGACAACGCAGCAAAGCACAACAACTCGGCTGTCATGGAATACTTGCGTCGCATTGTGCCACGCATGTTCCAGAATACGCTCTCGTTGCTCTCACGGCAAATGATACAGCAGTTCCTCGATGAGCTTGTTTGGCGCGAGGCCTTTGGAACGTATGCACTACAAGCTTTCAATAATATTATCACTCACATTGGCGAGCAGACACGCGTGACCACCAATGAGACCATTACACAGCGCCTGTATCAGGTGATTATCGACAGAATCAAATATATACATATATGAAATATTGTATATTAAATTAACTTGGTTTTTTCTTTCGCAGGTCGCCACGAATCCGTTCAAAGATTGGAGCGTACTGCCACCCAACTACAAAGAAACACCAGCCAATGCTACGCCCAAGCGTCTCAAGAAACGTTAGTAAATCATCGCTAGTTAGTCTTTAGACCGTGATTAGTCTATAATAGTTTAATTTAGTTGCATGGCAGACAGCAGTAGTTGTGAGAAGTGCCAAACCTAAATTATATTGTAATGCCTATGCGTTTTGTCACTCTAGAAGCGATTGTGAAGGTTTTTTTTCATTCAAACGGGAATGTCTGTTTTTTTATATTTTGTTTAAAACATGTGTATATAAAATAGATTTTATTTGTGATCGGTTTTAAGTGAGTCATTATATAAAAAAGTAATTAGCATATGTTTTTATTTTTTGGCAACAAATGAAATAAACAAAAACAAACCAAAAAACTGAAATTGAAAAGAAAATCTATGTAAAACTGGTACTTTTTATTTGTATTAACTATGATTTATGGAGTGATAAAACGCTTAAAGGCTTAAAAAAGATGTTGACAAGCAATTGTGGCTTTAATGTGCTGAGTGGGTGTATTTAGGGCGTTAAACAACGATTAACTCTGAATATATTAATCGAACTTTTCTTTTCGTTTTGCAGCCATCAATGAGTCCGACTATGTGCACTCTGTAAGCAAAGTAAAGAAAGAAAAGGAGCGTGAAAAGGATATTTTGCCAGCTGGATCCAAACGTCGCGGCACTATTAGCACACCGCCCCCGTCCCTAGTCTCTAAAATCGCAGCCAAGGGACCTGGAACCGTAAAGTCAGCTGCCAAAACTACAGCTACAAAAATAAGTACGCCTGCTGTGTTGCCGTCTAAAACA
The DNA here is from genome assembly GCA_035044485.1 of Scaptomyza reducta. Lineage (NCBI taxonomy): Eukaryota > Metazoa > Arthropoda > Insecta > Diptera > Drosophilidae > Scaptomyza > Scaptomyza reducta. Next base: position 3,823,667 of record JAWNNV010000807.1, on the reverse strand, counting down.
TTGGTCAAGAAGCCCAAAGACGCAAAGGAGGAGAAAGAGAAGGTGGCCATGGTAATTAAAAAGGAGGAAGACGAGCTCAAAGGCCTCGAGGAGCTATACTACGGTATTTGCGATGGTACTGAAGAGTTCTACGAGCATTTTCCATACAATTCGCCACGTGCCAATCAAGCGGAACTAACCAGAACCGTCGAGTGTACGATTTGCCTAAATGGCGATTCCTATGACTCCAACGAGAAACTTCAGACGCATTTGGTGTCGCACATTTCACCCGAGGGCAAACAACATCAATTCCAGTGTCTGTTCTGTCTGGAAAAACATCCAACCGAATCGGTGCTGGCCAAACACAATCAAATCATGCATCCCACCGAAACCAAGACGAATGGTTCGCCATCTTATTATTGCTTGATATGCCAACAGCGTCACAATTCGTTGAATTTGCTTACTGCTCATCTACAGAAGGTGCACAGTACATTGGAGCTACCGTATTGGTGTCAATCGTGCAGCTATCGGTCCTCATCGCATCGGGATCTAGTTCGTCATTTCTATGACGATCACAAGAATCAAAACTTTTTGCAATGCCCATACTGTCTTGATGTAAGTGGAATTTTGAATTTGAGTCACTATTTTATATTTGAACTAATGGTTTATTTTTCTGTTCTATGTAGATCTTTTATTTCACACATAAGGGCAAGGTCAATCAGCTACGTGTTGAGCATTACTTTATGCATCTGGACGAGCATGTGAACAAGCGAGATCCAACATTGCGTTGTACGAAATGTTCGCTGAGTTTCTTGGAAAAGGGTGATTTAAAACAGCATACGGTATTGCATCATGTTAGCATGACCAAGACAAATAAACCAGTTCGTCTACTATTGAACAACTCTCTATTGATACCGCCGCCCAAGGTGCGCACTCATCATCGCGAACAACCACCATTTTCGAGCTATAAACGACCAGTTTTCTTTGCTTTCCTCGAAGGCAAGACTTGTGCCGAGTGCAATACTGATTTCGCCAGTGAGGAGACCCATTACACGTAAGTGTTAACAATGGAATATCTTATGTACAACTAATCGAACTGTATATTAATCTATTACAGGGGTTGGCTGCACTGCGTCAAGTGTAACTATCAGACATGTTGTGAGCGCGCCCAGTTTCGACATGGCGTCGATTGCAATGGCAACTTTGTTGATGCAATGGAAGTTAATATGCTGCAGGAGATGCACTGCATTTGCGGCTTTGCCACCAGCAATGGCAACAAAATGGCACAGCATTTGGCCAACTGTGGGCTGAGCACCTGCTACCCCAGCTTAGAGGCGGCTAACGAGAATGCTGTCAAGCGTAATATGCTTGATATGTTGGGTTTAGTGCGACGCGATGGTGAAACTTCTGGTGAGGGTGCAGACATGGGTGACGCGGCTGATGACACCATGGATGACAATAACGAGATGTTACCGACGCCGTTGGCTAATGAACACCAGTTGCAACAGACTCACGATGATCTGCCGGAGCAGGAGCAGGAGCCGCAGCGTCATCATCAGGAGATGCTACAGGATTCGCATGTTGATATGCAATCAGATGAGCAGAGGCAGCAACAGAGCTATATAGAACGTCAGCCCGAGCCCGAATCTTTGCCACATTTGCCACAGGTGCAGCAGCAATCAACGCCCATACAATTCGGCGAAATGGAGGCAGCGCCCGTTATGATTGATCACCCACAGCAGGTTCAAGCAGCCGCCGACTATGCTCAGGTGTCTGTAGTGCAACAGCAACAGCAACAGCACCACCAACAGCAGCCATATGCAATGTCTGGCTACGTGCCGACTGCCATGTCAACAGACATTGATATGCCGCTCATTGGGGAACTGGCCGAACCGAGTGCACCGCCAACACCACAATTTCTCGGTGAGGTGCACACGCCCATGTTCGATGCTGTGGCCGCTGCCGAGCAGCAGCATTATCAACAGCAACAGCAGCAGCATCATCACCAACATCCTCAATGATACAAAGCACCGGGAAAGTTTAAAAATCGCGATTACACGCTGCCTTGGCAGAATTACTAAACTAAAACTTCAATTACTTACAAATACGCTTTCGTGTATTTATATATTATGACTTTAAACTGTATAAGATCATATACACTACAATTTTGTGGATGAGCATCGAAATATTGCACATTATATTAATATAAATTGATCGATTAATTTTAAAAACATTAAAAAAAAAACAAAACGCAATACATAAAAAACATAAATTACAAATATTATAATGATAGCCACAGTTTGCGTCTATAAATGAGCAAGTTAACTAAGGAATTTTAGATGTATTTGATGTCCATACACAGCATCCCACACTAACATTATAGACATGCTCCGCGCACAAACAATCTAAACATTAAACTCTTTTTGACACCAGTCGAATACTTTTGTTGATTGGAGAGATTTTTTTGTAAGGTTTGGAATAAAATATATCTTGGTCATTTATGCTTCTGTTGTCGCTGTTTAGATTGTAGCAGTGCGGACAATACGAGAGCTGTGTCCAGCTCCTGTTGTGTGCCCGGCTCGTTGTCCAGCGAGATTTCTGAAGCGCGCTCATGAAAACGGGCCAAAACGCGTGGGCGATAATCTACAAGGATAAAGGAGAAAAGTAAACATAACTAATGGGAACTTTCAGCTGTGAAAAAAAACCTACCAACACTACAGGCAAGGGGATTACCAGTGAGCCGCAGAGTCTCCAAGAGCGGTAGATTGGCAACATAGTCAACCTCTTCCAGCTGCTCAATAACATTGCAGCTTAAATCCAAGTTGACCAACGAAAGAAGCTTGCGTAGTCCACTCAGCGTTTTAATTTGGTTCTGTGCCAGCTTAAGCGTCACCAAATTACCCATATTAAGATGCCAATCCACACATTCAGTTATCAAGTTACCCGACAACGATAACAGCTGCAGATGGGGCAGATCTGCCAGATTTTGTACGTTACGTATTCGATTCTGTTCGAGCACCAAGCGACGCAATTTGGGTGCAGTTCGCACACTGCCATCGATTTGTGTCAATAGATTGCCAGTTAAATCCAGTTCACTCAGCTCATTCCATGCATCTGTGCTCAGCAGCATATCGTCGCCATTGGTCGTTGCTATCGTCTCTGGCACCAGACTGGGCACATCGCAGGATTTGTGCAGGTTGTCGCAGAGCAACACCTGATTGATATGCGTAATGGTTGTGTTGTGTACGCAAATTGTCTGCAACGTTGGCTTCAGCAGCTCAATGTCCACAATGTTCTCTGTGCTGAGGGCGGAGAATTTGAGGGTTTTGAGATTACGGAATGCATTTAGATTGAAGCTCAAACGATTCGGAATGATATTGCTGCGTCCAATTGGCACATCCATCGTATTGTAGTCCGGTACTAAACTATTATTATCCTTAACCGGAGTCACCACTAACGCCGCCAGCTGTGTGCTAAAATCAAGCACATGCGAGAAGTCAAATTTGCCGCCTTGTTCACTGGGCGGACAGGGCAAGGCGAGGCGCTCACTCATGGCATATACCTTGGAAAATGCAAAAATAGTCAACATTAAATTGTCACACTGATAAAATTTTATTGCTCAAATTTAAAGGTTAATCTAAAAAGACGATACACTTCTAATAGACTTGGGCACATTCTCTGGCCGTAGTTCACACTCTTCCTTCTTCATGTAGAGCAAAAGGAGCCTATGCAACAATACTACGCCGAGTAACCTACGCTGGTGCTCTGTGAATTTAGTGCGTGCCACTCCAAAGTAGACACCCACTCGCCTATTGGTCAAATGATTCATGCCCAGAGCATCGATCATTGCCGCCTCACGGGTGTGCGCATCATTCGATGAGATGCCGTGAAAGCAACGCAACAAGAGGACACCACGCTTCTGCTGCCACAGATGCACAATGAGGGCCAACTTTGGATCTTTGGCAAGTACATGAGCGTTTCCTGATTGCAGCACCTTCTGCGCCTGCCGCAAATGGACGTATGGACGCGATGACTTTCCCTTGCCCACATAGAAAATGGCGCGAAGAAATGTTAACCATATATCGAGCTGGTGCATACTACGTGACCGCTTTATCAATCCATTGGTTATGCGTGGATCTAGCAGTAAGTAGTTAAAGAAGAGCTGCCTGCTCTGATCGTGCCGGCGGTACCAGCTTCTATGTCTTCTGACTAGCTTCGAGTGTGTTTGGATGCTCGCAAAGCTTTGCTCCGATATAAACGTATGCTGCAACTCAGCAGAGAATTTTGTTGGCGGCATGTGCAGTACACCCAGAGAATACTTTATGCCGCGAATTTGGGACTGTGGACAACCGCTGATCAAAGTCAGGGCTTGCTCTAACAATTTGGACATGACGAATACGTTTCTTACACAAAACAAAAGGGAAAAACAAAACTTCAAAACTTTGACTTTTGTTACTTTTGCTTACCTCTAAAGCTGAAAGGCTGTACTCCTTTTTGGTACTTAATAGTGCATCGCCGCTTTCGTTGAAGAGCTTGGCCAAATCCTGCAGCAGATAGATAATGTCATATTTGTTGAAATCCAAGAATTCGACCAGAAAACGTGGCAGTTCATTGCGAAAATAGATGAGTAACTCCTGTAAATAGGTCTCCAGTTGCTCGCGTCGCTGCTCCAAAAATGCGGGCTGCTTATTGCCCACTAGCTGCAATTGGTGAAAAATGCGTTTAATCTTAAAGTTAAACTCAAGGTTGTTTCAGTGGGCGTACCTTCTTTGGCGGCAGCAGCTTTTTGCTGATTGACATCTCGTCGACGAGTTTTTCGTGTAGCTGTGCAAAATCGCGATAGCGTCGCTCCACAAACCATTCCACGTTTGCCACTTGGACCTTATTTTAAATATTATAATGAATTTAGTATGTGTAATGCATTATCATTAGCATAATTAATACCTTGATGTCATAATACGTGATCCCTGCTGAGCTTTCGACGGAATATTTGGGTATTGTCACCGTTGTTTCATTGAACTGGCGATAATAACACGACATTGTTGCCTGTGTGTGCTCTTGATTTTTTTCAAAGTACCTTGCATGAAGCGTTCAACTATACAATTAACATATTTCTGACATTTAATTTAATTTGTGTCTAAAAATAACAACTTTTACTTTAATTTTACTGCAGCTGTTGTCGTTGACCAGCTGACTTTTCTGTGCGATGATTAGTGATGAAACTATTTCACAGGTCGTGTTGAATAGACTGCAATCGATAAAATTAATTTGTTTCATGTTATATTAGTTGAAAATGATAAAAAAAAAAACAACTTGAGTTTCTTATGTAAACTTGCTCAAATTATGTCCTCCTTATATTTCGTTTGATTATTTTAGACTTTTTCATAGTTCTAATAATGAAATTCTGACTATGCTGTTACTCATCATTGGTCGATCATCGTGCTATCTGGCAACGCTGCTTTAAGCATATCGGCGTTTTTTGTTTATATTGTTTGTTGGCAATTTCTATTCAACCAACGTGAAGAACAGGATTAATACGATTTGTAACTAAGCAATGTCACTGCCTATGCACTCAAGCAGAGAAACATTAACAAACAAAACATAGGAACTTGTGAACTTGTGTGTTCAAAATGGCTTTTCTAGGCGACTGTGTAATTGTGTTCGTCTCACAGGCAAGTGGCTCGAGTTTTTCTGCGTGACTCGCATTACAATTTGTTTTCCCTTTGTTACAGATGATTTTCTTTGCCGGCGGCTGGTTGTTCTTTAACAAGCAGCTCTTCAAGCATTATGAGATTCGTCACATATCCGTGCAGCTAATTTTCTCCTCAACATTTGCCCTTTCAATCACAATGTTTGAGCTCATCATATTCGAAATCATTGGTGTGCTAGAGTCCAGTTCCCGTTATTTCCATTGGCGTCTCGGTTTGACGCTGCTCTTGTTTATGGTGACAGCAGTTATACCCGTCTACATTTGTTACTCTGTGATACACAGCATTTCCTGTTGTAAGACACTGAAGCTTATTAACAATTTTATGAATGACCATATGTTTTATACTTCTACAGTTTCCGACCGTTGGGTTCGCATTTTGACCACACTCTGTTGGTTTATCTTCCTCTATGGTCTTTGGCGCATTGGTGAACCGTTTCCGTTACTCAGTGCCTCGCATGGGATATTCACGATTGAGCAGGGAGTGTCCCGCATCAGTGTTATTGGAGTGACAGTCATGGCCATACTTTCCGGCTTTGGTGCTGTCAATTATCCATACACCAGCATGACATATTTCATCAAGTACAAGCAACTATTACCACAACTGTTTTCTTATCACTGCTAACGTGTGCTTGTGTTGATTTGTATTGCAGGCCCGTTTCTCGCAATGACATCATATGCTTTGAGCGACGTTTGGCGCTGACTGTGGATATGCTGACGGCCAAAAAGCGACGCATTGCAATGGCTGTCTATAATCACAATAAACAGCATCCAGCTAAGCCAAGAATTTGGGATATGCTGACATCAGCAGTGCAACGCACAACCAGCGGTGGCGAGGGTAAGTAAAATTCGACTCTTTTGATAAGCCCTCAAACTTGAATTGAACTGTTTCTTTGCCAGACATCAATCAGCTGAAGCAGGAAGTCTATGGTTTGGAGGAGTTGCAACGTTCAGTTTTCCTCGAGCTAAGCTCACTAAAAACCATGGAGGAGCGTCAACGTTGGTCACAAACGCTGCAAGGCAAATACTTTAATGTTATTGGTCATTTTTTCAGTGTTTATTGCGTCTATAAGATTTTTATGGTGAGTGGTTTGATATGAAAAAACTGCATCAAACTTCATTATAATCTTTCTTAATTCACAGTGTTGTATCAATATAATATTCGATCGCGTTGGCCGCAAGGATCCAGTTACGCGCGGCTTGGAAATTGCCGTGCACTGGTGTGGCTTTGATATTGATTTTGCATTCTGGAGCCAGCATATTTCCTTCATGCTTGTCGGTTGCATTGTTGTCACCTCCATACGTGGCCTTTTACTAACACTCACAAAGGTAGTACGAATTTGTTTCAAGTTTTACAGTTCTGTTTTTTAATATACGTTGCGTTTCTTGCAGTTCTTCTATCGCATCTCATCGAGCAAATCGAGCAACATTATTGTGCTGATATTGGGACAAATAATGGGCATGTATTTCTGTTCATCAGTGCTGCTGATGCGCATGAATATGCCGGCTGAATATCGTGTGATCATTACCGAGGTGCTTGGCAATTTGCACTTCAACTTCTATCATCGTTGGTTCGATGTTATATTCCTGGTCAGCGCTCTGACTACCATTATTGTATTGTATTTGTCCCGCAAGCCAGTTCGCGTCGAGGACACTGATTTGCACTAAACCAAAATGTGAGAGATAGAGATCATGACAGGATACGATTTGCTATTGGCATAATTGATTTGGAATCAGTTAAATATCTATCTATCATTAATAATGCAAGCTTTAAGTTATACAGTTACAGATTATATAAATTTTATATAAATTCACATGTACGCCAATGTGGAAATTATCTTATATACTATATATATATATAGCACAAATACCTAGCACAAAGTTATGTCAGCTTAAGCAACGAACTGTTATAAAATATTGTAATATAACTGTTTGGTCTTAAGGTTTTATTCCGTGATTAAAGCTTTCAAATAGCCCACCCACTATTCTGATTACACTCAAGCGCTAACAGTGTCAAAGAGCTTTCAATGTTGTGTTGGAAACGAAACGGATGGAAAAGCTTGGTTGCTAGGTTACAAGTGTCCTGTTTATGCTCAAGGTTCACTCAAAGTTGAGTTAACATTAGCATAGCTCAAATGCTTTGGGTTTGTTCCATTCCATATTAACATGGGCTAAGCATGGCTCTGTAAATACGTGTGAGGTAAGCTGTTGGGTAACTTAGCGGTTCCGTAAGGATTAACCGCTGCGCATACGAGGCCAGGGAAATTCCAGGAGACGAGCAAGGCAACATTTGACTTTGTATGCCTAAAGAGTAGATTTATAACTAGCACGGTTTTTTTTTTTAAAACTGAAACACCTACACACATTATTTTCATCGTCTTTTAATTTATCTTGTTTGCCTTCCCTTGGGTGCTGTTCGAATAAAAACCGCGAATGTTGCGCATTAAAAAAAAGGAAGCAACTTCGATTAAAGCTGCTAAGAATTTAAAATATTTATGAGTACCCAAAAGCTGCAAAAAAAAAAGATAAAGGGCAATAGACAAAGTACCATTAATTTTTGTCGGCAAATGAAACTGAACCAAAAAGCATTTGAGCATCTAAATGAATAAATCATGAAACAAAATTTGATTGCAGGGTGTCCCAAACAGCAAAACATACCCTTCAAACTGCACTTACTCACACTTTGACACAAGCGCAACCAACACTGGCAACTGGAACCATTTAATCAGCCGTAAACTCGATTAGCTGTAAAAAATAGATGAGATAACCCATTGTAATTGGGTGAGACTAAAACAACTAGCAATGTGCTATTAGTATGTTAAGCTAAAGCTTTTTTTTTTTGCTTATATTTAAGCATTGTGTTTCACTAACACCCTAACAGTTACGGTTACCTGCCTCACCATTATATCGCTGTTGGTTTTACCTTATCGATTTCATCGATTAGTGATTGATAATGTGTATTGGCCTGTTTCCAGGTCGTTGTTGCTGCGATTGTTGTTCTTCCACTTCATTTTCATTATGCAAATTTGCAAAAGCATTTGATTTGAATTTTCATTCACATTACGTTACGTTACGTATACGCACCATATGCTGTCTCTGTGACATAATTAATGCCCTGCGCCTCAGTTGGCCAATTAGCATAAACTTAATTAATATCCGGGCTTGAACTTGGTGTCCGCCCAGCTGCCGCCTCCCAGCTGATTGACAATTGTAAAGTTTACGCCACGTTGTGGCTTAGATAAATCGAAGCAAATTTTCCTTTTCTCTCTCTCTCCCTCTATCGCTGTCTATCTGTCACTTGGGGCACTTGAAGAGCCTAGCACAGGTACACATAACTGGCGTGCGTATTTAGCATATTTGCTGTGTGTGACATTCGACCTTTGTTGAGCATTCATGAAATACACGTGTGTACATCACATTCGCACCTGACTTAATGTAATGCCAGCAACACAAACAACAACAACAATATCAATGGCAATGGCAACTAGAAAGCTGTCTTAACGCTGCGGGACTTAGCAACGCTATTAGCATATGAGAAGGCCGCTCCGATTACTGAAGAATCTCTGACAGCCTGTGGGCCACTTACACAGTAGACTTACTCGCGACACAGATGAAATGGAGATATGTTAAATAAATTTAAGATAAGCCAGTGAGTAACATAGAAAAATAGGTAAGAGAGTCGAGCTTAGCTTGACAGCAACAACTTCAATTACTTAAAGTCAGTTTAAATCGACTTTCCTTAAAAAACATCTTATTTCTAACAGAATAAACTTTCATTACTTACAGTCAGCTCATATGAGTTTCCTTAAAGCTAACCATAATAAAAACCTTTTGATCACCTAAAGGTTTTTCTTATTCGCTAGATTAACTATGTGGCTATTTCACTATTTGGTTAGTTGCGCTAATGAGCATCGTTGGCTATCCATTAACCTTTACACTTGCAGTGTGCCTCATTATAATAAACCTCATCGATTGGTATGTACGGTCCGTTAACTAATTAAGTTCTTACCCAGCACAACTGCTCCCCGCCCTTGGGGCAGCAGCAGCAGCAGGTGCGCATGTCTCATTAGCGTAGTCGGCACATAATTATCGCAACACTGGACCAGTAGTAGTTAATAAAAAATGAAAGCAATTGCAACCAACTAAGCAATCAACAGTATTTTTAATTATCACATTGATTACGAGATGAAAGCCAGCAGCCAGCCAAGCAGCATAAACATATACATATATATATATATTTCAACTGTATGTAAGTAATTCGATTTCGTGGTCAATACACAAAAAGCATGAAAACGACGAAGAAAATACGCATCATTAGGCGTTATTGAGATAGAAACAATATAAAAATATGTATGGCTGATGATGTGGCTCTAAGTCGATTTCTATATATATATATATTGCAAATAGGTAGAATATAAATCAGTCTATCTGCGAAGAGCGCCGGAGAGATAACTTATCAACATTTCTGTAAAAGTAAATTTAATTTTTTATAACATTTTTAACAAAGCCAGAGAAAGAATAACATGAAAGTATCGCTGTCAAACAGGTTCAACGTATTATATTAACACATATATACATATGCTAATATTGAGTACATATGTAGATATTTTCAATGCAGCTTGCCAATCAAATTATTTGAATTATCAAATATTTAAAAGCGCTGCAGCGAGAAAGCTTTGGACAGATGGCCAACATTTACGACAGGGATGGTTTGGCAATAAACAGGGTGTTTCAGTTGCACGCAGAACTCACTTAGCATTATTGTCGTCACAATCGAACACCCTGTATGCACACACACACACATGTAAGTGGAGACATAGCACAGAAATTGCACCTTTTTTGTTGTTTGTTTGTAGCTCTCACTTAAATAAATGAACAACCATATATATGTATAGGCAATGGTGTAAGTGTGTATGTTTGTGGGAGCTTCTGTGTGTAGATTCCCAATTGGGGCACAGTTGATGCGAAATCATTGCTGTTAATAATGTTGATCATTAGGCTGCAGGAACTGTAGGCAGGGTAGGCGATGTTGTCCGTTATATCGATGAGAATTCAATAATTCAATGCAGCTGCTTGGTCAGTCATTAAAGAAGAGACAAGGGGCAGGGAGAAGGGAATGGCAATTGGTTATGCTATAGCACATATGATTCGAGTGTGCTACAACATGCATAAAGGTCACTCATAATATCGTTATGAATGCTTTTAGGCGCACCAAGGACATTCACACAGGCCCCAAGGGTGAGTGGGAAACGTTGGATGTTACTTGTTGGTTTTCCAGTGTGCTATTAAATTTATCGTTGCACACAACATCTCCCCACAACGTCACTTCTCTTTGTGACACGCCCACAGAAGTGCCTGAACTGCATTTGTTTATTATGCATGTCGTGCTGCCCACTTTCTACAAACACCTCTCGTCCCTGTCTCCCCTGTCTATCTATATTCTCTTTCTCTTTTGTAGCCACTTTGAAACTGTGCCAAGATTATTGCTCTATTTTGCGCTTCAACGATTTTGTGCGGCCCTCTTGCAACTTGGCAAAGTTTAATACCTACATTCCAATCTATGTGTGTGCATATAGTACCTGAGTGTCTCTGTCTGTGTGTGTGTGTGTGTGTGTATGAGAAAAAGCCTCATAAAAGTGCCATAAATGTTGATAAGACATGTTTGTCAGGCACCTTTGGCAACACCTGCTCGCCTGATTGTTCAAAGCGATGAGCTAAAGATAGAAAGCACTTAAACAAATATAAATGCCACTCATGTATCTGACAAACTGAACTTTTTACAAGCAAAGCATTCTTTTTCCACCTTAAGAAGAAAACCTATAAAAATGTTTAAGATTCGATTTACAAAACGTATAAAAATAAAAATATTATGCACCGTTATCAAGACCACTTTATAAATGTAATGCCATTGCTTTTTTCCAAGTGTAGACAAAAGTTGAAGGATTTGAACGTTTTACTTTCGTTTGCCAATTTGTTAGGCCTGATGATAAATGCTTGGCTGGGCATTAAACAGATTGTTTTATTGCCTCTCAAATGAGTGCACTTGCGGAAGCTAATACAACGTAGAATATATCTATAAGATAGTTTAAGCTGGCTATAAAAGATGTACTCAACAAATTGTTAGCACAAATTGAGCACGACTTGAGATCCAACACAATAGATTTTAACTGTCCGTTAGGTCATTGAGTTTCACATAGTGCGGATTAAACGCTAAAAGCTTGTGTCTCTATGCTCATTTATGACGCATTGTGATTGCACTCTGTTCTATGGCTATTTGTTAGGTTGTGTTGGGTGTCGGTTGAAGGCCTCAATCAAAGCTGTCAAATGCAGCAACATGGCCCATCAACGCCACGAGCTTCGCGTACCCCACTTCCGCTACATATCAGCTCCACAGCAGTTGACGCCTTTGTCCTTTATGCCGGACATCAACTGGTCTAAACACGGATATTGCACCGAACTGTCAAATCCAATCGGTGTGGTATTCAAATGTTGCAAAATTAACAAAGGTAAACTGAAAAAAAAACATTTATATAAAGGTTTTACCCCAATGTTTACATGTTGATTTTTATAACAACGAACTCCACGAAATGATGCCAAACAGAAGTTTATTATACTGCTGTCGCTGCTTTGCATGACGTATACGTAATATTTATTTATTTTTAACTTAGTTGAAGCGGTTTACATAAAAAATAAATATAACTTTGTGTTAGTAATAAAAGAATAACATCAAATAATCGCCAAAATTGTGTGGATTGCGCATTGCCATGTCGATCTCAGTAGCAAAATCCATAATAATGTAACAGCAGCGAACACCTCGGGAAAGAAAATTATTTACAACCAGCAGCTTTAACAGCCAAGTAATGACCAAATCATAGTATACACTATTTTTGTCTTTCGTTTCCATTGTCAAATGTACTTTTCGCATTTGCCACAGGATCGACACTGTGCTAGACAGCCAACAGATGATGAAGATCAGCAGATAGGGTCCAAAGAATACGATTAGCATTTTATTGAAAGGTATCCTACATTTATGCTGTGCATCAACTGCACGCACAGCTCCAAAAAAATTGCAGCGACAGCATTGATAGATCCGATATAGAACCAGGAATATTGACAAAGCCACAAGCGATTGCGTTGCGAAATCGTAGGGCAGTAGGCATGAGAATGTTATCCAGTAATTAGTCCAATAAAACCACCTTGTCCTAGCGCGTATTACTGGCACTATAGCCGCTGATATAACCAATGTCCAGAGATATACGATTGTTATAAGGCAACGCAGTAGCAAAGTCAGGCTACTCCAGATTCCTTTTAATATATTTACCATTTTAAAGATGTTCTTACTGCTACAAAAAATATATTCAAAAAAGATTTAATACGAAAGCTTTAATTAAAGCATGTGTATAACGAAAATTAAAAAGGCTGCCGGGGTTTTTCAACTTTGTCAAAACTGAACCCACTTGAATATACTCTACCCAGAAGTACTTAATCTTCGCTGCAGGATACATTTCTCAATACACTGCGCATACATATAATTAAGCCAGCCCACACATTTGTGTGTGTGTGTGTGTGTAAGCGTGTGTTGTATACATGACCGCACATACTTACCACACACACACATATGTACGCATACAAATATCAATAAATTATGTATACGCGCTGTGTACCATTTTTCATGATGGTGTAAAACATTTGATTACCCCTGCTCGATTACGTGTTTCAGTTTCTGCTTTTTTTTTCCTCCTTTAGCCGCAGGAGTTGTGCGAGATCGTACCTTAAAGATTAAAAGATGATTGAATTTAAAGAAAAAAGCTATTAATAATATTCGACACATGACACAGTTTAATTAGCTAGATAGTGAGACTAATATAGTCGATCGTTGTACTATATAGCGTTTGGCATGTAGCTCAAATCGCTTTTTAAAACCAAAATAAAAATAAACTGTGTAATCTGGTTTTGTTCCTTGTTCTAATTATGTGCAACAAAGGCGCAAACGGCAGATGTGGAAGAATAATGAAGACAATTAAATGTAATAAACACAAAAAATGCATTAATAACTCGGCTCAAAAAGATAATGGTAGGTGCGAGCCTGACTATTACGCACAATGACAACGTTATTTTTTTTTTGTGGTTAAGTCACATAACAAAAGCAACTCACATTTATAACATTTAAAGACAAAAAAATAAATAAACGAAGGGTCACATGAAAAATGAAATGCCATTTTGTGAAGCCAGCAAAAAATGCCAAAAAGTGTTTTACTTTGTTGTCTGTGTTTAGGTTTTGGGAAGCAACTTAAATGTATAAATGTTGGCAACTTGTCAGCACAAAGAGAGCTTTCTTCGGTCCTGGTCCCTGCTATTAATCCTTTGTCAGTGACAACAAAAAAGTACAATAAGCCGTCGATACGGCCGATACTTATAAGTACAAATGGCCAGTTATAATGAACCAATGTGGAAACTAGTATCTAGCAACTGAAGCCTGGCATCTGGAAACTAAGCAGCTTTAGAACTTCAACAGTCCATTAATTTTTTATTGTTATTAACTAAATTCTTTCTGCCAGTCATGTACAAATTGAATAAAAGAACGTAGCCAATGGTGGCAAGGAAGGTAATTACATTGGGGTGGCACCACCGAACGCCAATTACCCTGCAACATGTCGACAAGCTCAATAAAATATTTGCTGTGTTCGTGCCATGACATTGAACACATACTGTACACTGATATGGAGGCTAAAGTAAATTACATCGATTATTATAGCTATGGTGGTATAGGTTAGGCAGTTGGTTGGGGGCGTCTATTTTGAACTGTGGTTGAAAGTAGGCCAAAAGTTGGTCACTCAAAGTTTTGAAAAGGGTAAAAAACAGTTTTCAGAACTGTTTGCGGCTTTCAACTAAATTATCCCTTAGCTTATGAAGAGTAGAACTGCAGTTAATAAATAATAAAATATTAAAGTTATTAACTTTCTGCTTATTCTTTTGTACTGGAATGCGAAATAGTCAATGTCTCAACACTAGTGAAAATTGTTTTTTTTTCACTTAGATAACTTAACCACACACACTTACAATTATGTTTATTGTTCCCCAAAGCAAAGCTCAAGCAAAAAATAAAGTTTCTAAAGTTCCGTATAACCAAACAACGAAAAGGTGACAACATCTCTGCAGGGAAATTGTGTGGATAGAAAGGCGACATTTATGCTTCAAAAATCCCAGAAAATGTGCAAACGTTCATTGTCACCTAACCGCAAACAGTTTGTTTATAAGGAAGGCATGTGGGGACGAGAAGCTGTTGAAATTCTGCAGTATTTAAACTTGTTGACCTGGATTGCTGATTATTGATTACGTTTCAAAAGGGCAGAAAAAAGAGAGAGAATAATAAAATATATATATATAGTACATATAGTTTTCATTCACCTACATACTCTTTACAGTTTACTTAAACGTTAAAGAGCTTACATACTCAAGACCTTAAGTTCTCAAAAATATAAAGCATTGCACAAAAGGACAGTACAAGTGCTGCAAACTGTCTTCGATGTCAGCTTTACTCACTCGAACGAACAAATACTAGTTGTACGACAAGAAGTGTCCAAACGTCACCAGCTTAGGGATTAAATCTTGACTGAGGCAAAATAATAATCAACCACGAAAGACAAAAAAAAAACAGAGGAAAAACCGAAGAAATACTTAAATCTAAATGCTCAAAATGTTTGTGCTTATATAATTTAGCCGCGGGCGACATAATGAACCAAACTGTGCTGTGCGGGGGGGAGAACAAATTGTTTGCTAGAGGAAGTGCCATGGCAGTTGGCCAACAAATTACGTATACGTCACGCTAGTGGGACAGTGTCAAGTGAGAGCTTGCGACAGTGCCGCGAATAAAAAAGAAACAGCTAAACGTACAGCTGACGTCCACGGAGGGCGACAGCCCAAAAACAAATGTAGTTGAATAGCAATTGCAGCTAAAAGCGTTCGAATTCCAGCTCTCAGTTGGTATAATCACTAAAAGCGCATGCCACAAAACAGTTGCCACTGACGACAAACAACTGGAGAGCTTTAAAAGTTAAAGGGTTACTTTAATTTCAGTTGAATGAAATACGCTTCATGGCTTATGCAACTGTTGAGTACTTGTTTCCGGTAACCGGTGCCATGTAGCCTGTTCGCAGTATCAGTTCTCTGTAGCATTAAACATTTTTAATGCGCTCAAGTGCGCCGTTTACAGTTAAATGTGTCGCACACCCCAAAATGGCGTCCTTGTAAGCCTCTGTCTCTGTGTGTGTGTGTCTGTATTTGCTTGCATATTTTGCGGCTGAAATCCACACAAAAGGTGTGAAAAGCAGCAACAGCTGGCGTGTGGCTCTTTTGATTGGATGCTGTTGCTTATTTGGCACGGATTTCATTTACTTTTCGTTTACAATCAGCCGCTCTTCCTGAGGCGCTTAAAAACTGGTTTTAGAAATTGAAAGCTGATGTGTGTTGCAACTGCAGATGTGCGATAAATGCTGAGGGAGAAATGGGAATACAAGAACGATGCATGAACGACAGCACGCAAAAGCCATTTAAAACGTTTTATGGCGATTGAAAGTACGAAAATGAAAAAACAAAAATTCACAACGATATTTCGCCAGTTATAAAATAACAATCCTTTTAAGGTAAGAAACTTTTTATGAATCCTAGTCAAATTGTTTACCTAACAATACAAATGATTTATTCTGGTTCTTTTATATTCCAATAAGCATTCGATTGCTCTTTTCATTATAATCAAAATAAAATAAAAGTGCTTGCTATCAGTTTAAAGAAAGAAGATGCATTGCTCACATAATCATCCACGTTGTTGTTGCACTCTTTTTATGTGTGTGTGCGCGCTCACTTATACAGCGCTTTGTTTTTAGAGCCTCATAAATTGCGCATACGCCATGTTGCACAACCGGCAACTCAAGCAGATAGCATACACCTAACATTTTTCCTCTTTGTTTTGTTTGTTTCCTTTTATATATATTTTTTTTTTTGCTTTCGTTTCAGCGTGGAGACGGAAGCGCATAAATTTAACGTTGAAATATTTGTGAGCCGTGAAAAAGTCAGTGGAAAAAGTAGAGTGAAATGCGGCGCTCAGCTTCAAAGCACTTTAGATAGTTTACAGTTTGTAGACATCCTCTCTTCGCCTTCGGTGCTGAAAAATTCAAATTGACATGTAATTGCAATCGCATGCAAATTGCTGGAGCTAACACTTTTCATCCCTCTGTGTCTCTGTTACCTTCAAATGTGGCAAGTTCAATTTGCCAGTCACACCTACGTCATGTGGCACCTGTCCAATTTTGACAACACTTACTCTCAACGGATTTGTGCTTATTTTTTTTCATAGTTTTTACGATTTTATTATTATGGCTTTCCCGGCGGCCCTTTTGAAAATGTTATTTCGTTATGTCCAGAGGCTGAGCAGCTTGCTTCTCCTTCGACGTGGCAAGTGCTTGTCTCACTTGCCAGTAAAGTTACCTTCACAAGAAATATTTACACAGCAGCTCGCTTGCCACTCTGTATTTTTTTTTTATACCCTGAACCCATTGAAAAAGGTAAAAAGGGTATAATGGTTTTGTGCAAAAGTATGTAACATGCAGCAGCAAGCATCTCCGACCCAATAAAGTATGTATTCTTGATCAGCATCAACAGCCGAGTCGATATAGCCGTCTGTCCATTTGTCCGTCCGTATGTATGATCGCGTCGATCTCAGAGACTATAAAAGCTAGAGCCTCCAGATTTGGTACATAAGCTCGCCTAAGCCCTAGGCAATACAAGTTTGTTTTAAATTTTCGATAACTCTTCCCGTTTCCGATATACACATGTGTTCGATAACAATAAAATCTTGAATTCAGAAATCTTTCTGATGCAATTTCAAACATTAGACGAAATAATGATAATCTGTGCAAATTTTATTAAAATCGGTTGAGAAACACCGGAGATATGGAGCATTAAAATTAAAAAAGTATGCCCTATACGCGTATACATATACATACTCGCAAGAACTGACTGTATGCGTTAAGTATAGGGTTCAGGGTATAGTCTAGTCGGGATTTCTCGACTAGAGCCTTCTTACTTGTTTTTTTTTTTTGTAGGTCAAGTTCCTGGCATTGCTGTCGTCCTCATTATGCTGCTTCATTCCTCATTCTGCAGCATCGTCGTCATCATCATCGTTGTCATTGTCGTAAAGAAATCTAGTGCCAAAAGTGCCCGAGAACTTACCCCAGCTCTCAACCGTCGTCCATCCTTGACTGTTGCTGTTGCTTCTTGCCTTTCAAAGAGTCGGCAACAACAACATTTCGATGCTGAAGCTGACACTGTTGCAGCAACCCACTTAGCGGTGTCAATCTGCGTCATTTGTGCCATCAATAAAATTACCAAAAGCAGCAGCTGATGCCACTTTTCACTTCAATTCACTTTTGCACATCGACCAATCTTTTTGCATGTATATATTTATAGCATTTGACGGCAACAATGAGAATGGGGTTTTTCGTGCGCTGATTGCCTGATTCTCTGCTTATTTATTAATCCACATTGCAATGCTGTTCAAAGCAAAATGTCAAATGCAAGCAAAGACCTTGAGCTGTCAAGCGAGAAAACTGATGCCACTCTTCGGACCACTGTTGGAGGACATTTAACATTAGAGGCAGTGGCAAACCAAAAATCGTTAGTTGTGAAATGTTGCAGAGGAAAAATTATGTAATTCACTTAAAGGTTAAGAACAACTCGCACTTTTTAGCATTTTCTCAAGTTTTATTTATGTTTATTACTCAATTAAAATTTAGTTGGGACATTTATGTTTTTGTTTTTCATTCTGCTGTTTTGTTCTTGGATGTATGTATATGCTGTTGTTTTGTTTCTCATTAATATTAATCTTTACGTTTGGTTTAATGTAGTTGTTATGCATTTTTTTTGTTTTTTTGTTTTAGTAGAATTACTTTGATCTCTAATATAATTTTAATGCACTTCATTAATTTTGTATTAGTAATTAATTGGAATTTTATTTAAACAGTTTTTGTTTGTAGTTGCGTTTGTAACAATTTTCTTTGCAATTTAAGTTTTTGTTTTTTATCATGGCTTTTTTTATTTGAATTTTTTTTTTGTTTTTCAATTTTCTATAATACTTGTACGTATGTATATATATATATATATTTTTTGTTTTTTCTTATTACTTTGGTTTTTTGATAATATATATTCAAGTAGACAAACTTGTAGTACACTTGGTAGAAAAACAAAAAATTGTGCCACCAGATTAGTTTTTGTTTTTTTGTTTTGAGTTCTTGTTGATCAGTTTAAGTAACTCGAAAAAAATTGTTGTTGTTGACGTTTCGTAGCTGTTTGTTGTCGCTTGGAGTACCCCTAAAGTGCCTTGCGGGCTTATTTCAATTGATCTAACATTGAGTATCAGTTAAAAATAATGTTTATTTATTCTTATGTGTTTTATATTAATCCCTATGTAGGTACAACAATACACTGCATTTTGGTTTTGGCTTTGGCCAGACAAACCGTTTATATTTTTTTTTTTTGGTTTTTTAAAAATGTTTCAGCATTTTCCTTGGGTTTATCTTCATTGTTTTGCCCTACAATACAATTTTTTTTGGAACATCGTGCCTTTTTAACATGCTTTGCAAATTGTTTTTGGTTTTTTTTTTTCTAACACTGATTTGCGTTTAGTTATGGTTTAAAGTTTTTTGTTGTTTGTTATTAGCAAATTTAATATTAAATTAAATTTATTGAATTATTTAATAATTGAAATTTCTGGCAATTGTGAGAAATTTTATAAGCAATTTCTATTAAGCAAATAATGCAGATTTTTTTTTAATAAAAAGCATTAAAGAATTTTTAATGAATATAGAGAAAAACAAGTTTGTCAATTTTGTAGGAAGAATGATTTTTTTTAGCTTATAATTGGCTCGGGTCGGGCTGACTTATCATTTTGATTGAGAATTGAATGCAGAAAACTCTAGCAAATCATTTCATACAACATAATTAACGTAAGGATATATTATATATTTAAGACAAAATTGTTATTCATTCTAAGTTTTTTTTTAAAGCATTGTTTGTTTTATTTGTTATACGTTAAATCTGAACTAAGTACAACTCAAGAGTTATGTTTAATAATTTGCCATTGAATTAAGTTAATTATTGCTTATAAATTAATGCATTAATATATATATAAATATTAAGTTATTATAATGAACATTTTGCACTGCTCATAAATATCCTTTTTTTTTTAATTAACATATTTACTAAAAAGTTTTAGCGCATGCTTTGCACAGTTACATTTACCAATTTTTTTTTTTTGTTTTCATTTATATTTTCATAAATATGTTTATATTGTTGACAAATTCAACAAATTCCAAAAAATGACGCATGCCACGGCTCAGCTTATTCGTTAGTGGTATCTTTGCGTGTCTTGTGGCCACGGAACGAGGCTTGGATTTTGGTAGCAGCCTTGTTAAGCTCCGGATCAGTCAGATCAATGTCCAGCTCTTCGGCAACCTTTTTGGTTATCTCCTGAATGTCCTCATCCTCTGGCTCATCCTTGTTAACCAGCTTGCGTGCCAAATGGCCACGGAAAGTTGACTGAATCTTCAGCGCAGCATGGCACAGCTCTGCGAACGAAAATATATACAGAGAGCGAGAGAAAGGGAAAACGTTTTAGTTGATGTTTTTGTTTTTAAGTGTCCACTTGGCCAACGCCGCGAAAACTAAGTGAATTCGTCGCTTGTAAAGTTTTGGGCACTTTGCCGCCAATTTAAGTGCTTTCTGTTGACCTTATTAAGTACAAAATTAGGGTTTTAGTAGTTTTTTTTTTGTGTTTTACTTATTGGAAACTTTTACGCTCAACAATTTTCAACTATGTAGTTTTAATTAACTGCTGCCATGTTAGCTCAAGTGCTAGTTGCTACTTATTGGGTCAAACAAGTGTTAGTTACTAAGTAAATATTTGCCAGCTGTTGACCAGTTATCTTAAAGTTTATCTCTCACAATTGGGTTGTGAAACACAAACTTCATAGAATGTTTAACATCCACAAACATCAATAGCTATAACCATTAAAATTTGATGTAAAGCATTGCAATTGGTTTTTTATTTACTTGATACGAGGCCATTTACATGCGAACATTCGCAAATGTCGCTGAACACAATATTTCGGTTTTAACAAAACATTTCGGACACAAAACCAACATTCAAATCCCCAATAGAGACTATTTATAGCGAAATCTGCGAAAGTCGTAAATTCTGCATACGCCATGTACATGTATGCCAAAATAATCGAAATCAAAACGAAACGCTCCCCAAGTGCTCTTCAGTGACACGCAGCTGGACTGCGCTGAACTCCTGTCAAGATACTGGATGCGGCAGTTCCCATGGCGGTCAAACTAATCACATTACGTATACGCATGGTGTTCGCTGCGGTTAGCCGGGCGAGACAGAGAGAGAGAGAGAGAAGAAGACGTAGTGTCTTGTTCGTTGCCGCATGCTGATTGCATATTAAATGCATGAGGCATAACCGCAAAAAGTCGGAAACAGAATTAAGCTCCATTTGTAATGTTCACAGCATGTGGCGGCCGCCGTTTTTGGTCACAAGTCACAAGTAGTACGTGCTTCATAATTGGCCAGCTCCAAAGTTGTTGATAAAAAGATGTAAACGCCATATGCATGTATAAAGTATAAGTCTCCCTAATGAGCTGTTTTTTTCATTTATTTCTTTGTGCAGTGTCACCCAAAACTAATTAGCAATGAGTTGTGTAATCCTCAAAAGGAAAATTTAAACAAGCAAGCTGCAGTTCAGGGTTGGCTTAAAGTATTATTAAAATGTAGAATGGTTGTTATGGAAACTATATATTCCTTTCAACATTTTATCTGAACACTGACTTATGCATTTGAATGCGTTTGTTGTTTATTATATAAAACGTCAGAAACATTTGCATAACTTTAGTTTATAGCCATTTTTCAGGCCATGGCACAATCGAGCTAATAATTCAAAAACAGATATTTGTGACGTTTTTTATTCGTTCATTCTGTCCGCCCGAAGATAACAATCATTTTTATGCTCAGCTTAACTGCAAGCTACGTTATATAACTGCACGTGTCCGCCTTTTCTTATAAGGAATATATTATTTTTCTGTTGCTCTGCGCATTTATGCAAATGTTAAAATATTCTCATTTGAAATTTTTTGTGATTACATTGGAGCAACTTCAGTTGCTTTCAGCTTCTTGTTGGGATTTCGTTTAACATTACAATGTGCATATATTTAACTTCACAATGTGCTTTCGCTCTATCTCTCTGACACTCTGTCTCCCACCAGGCTAAATATTCAACACAATTAGGCGTTAAAATTAAATTCGCTACAGTTGGAGTTTATTTGCATTTGTGCTCTTGTGTCTGATGCTTGCATTATGTGTGCCCTCAATTAATGGTGGTTGTGGGTTCTTGGACAGTAAATTCCATAAAACTACGCATACGCCGCGTGAGCTACGTGCCTGTAGTGTAGGTCACGTACGGCATTGGTCATGCTGCATTTCTGTTTATTTATAAAATATTTAGAATTACACACAAGACGTGCAAATAGCTGAGTATGCCAGCCGTAAGGCCTCACTATGACATTTATGGGCCAAGTTGCAGGAGGCGTAAAATGGAACTGTCACAAAAATGAAGTGGGAGGAAGGCGAAGACGTGTGTTATTTTTACTACCAGAGAATGCATGACTATCATTTAGGTCCTATGCATAGCTAGAGGCAAAGCATGCTCTCAAAAGTTACTCAACAAACATTTTCTGGAACAGCTTTAATAAACTTCATTTGTGGGCTGAATAAAAATAGTTGGAATTGAAATTTAATTACACTTTAATACTGTGAAACTCTGATTAAACTGTGAAAACTTTTATGGCAAATCTCGCATTGCAATCTAAAAAGTTAGCCATTTGCCGAAATAGAGGCAAAACTGATTATGAAAACTTTCTCTTAGTGTCAGACATGCAGCCGTTGTAGCATTTTAGTGCCTGTCACGCTTTGGTTAAGCATGTTTTGGCTAATGTAACACGATCACGTGCCGAGCGTGTCCTGTCACAGTACATGGCCAATGTCAGCTAACACTGCCAAAAAATCTGAGCATGCACATTGACTCGAGGCATCTCTGTTGTCTTGCCACCCTTTTACGTTCTTGTTGCATGAAAATTGAGTTTGTATTTCCCAGGTGGAGTGCATTTTTGCATCCAACGCCAGCGTCACGAACTGCCAGCTAACTTGATGTTTGGCAACGGAGATTTGCATGTGGAACGCTGCCCAACGCCAACACTCACTGTCTATGCCTGATAGACTGACTATCCATTTGAAAGTTTTCAGCCTCGACATGCTTGAAATAGTAGAAGGAGCTAGATTTTGTTGTTAGTCATGTTTGGCACTTGTCAGTGGTGTATTTGATTTCATTTAAACTTTTAATTAAAAGTTCATTAAAGCATGATATTGATAAGTTTTAGATTGACTTTATCAGCATTAAATATTTTAATCGATTTTCACTTTAGTTTACTTCTTCTCAATACTTAATTGGTATCTTGGAATACAATTTAGTTTAGTTTTATCAAATATTTATTCAGTCGAATTTGTTTCGTGTCATTTTTTTTATTACTACTAATATATTTAGACGAATCTAATAATACGGTTACGATTATTGGATACGGATCTACAAGTTCAAATTTATGCAGTCTTGTCTATTTCTTTGCCATCTATCATCACTCATTGCGTCTTTTGTTTTGTCTCTTACACTACTCTTCGTCTTCATCTCTGATTTCTGACATGTGGCTTGCTGATGGCAGATCAAATAAGCGTCATGGCCTTGCTGACCTTGCAATCAACTTCTTTTCCATCAATGACTGCCCAATGCACAAAAGTAATCAATCATACGACCCGTGTGTATTCAGCGATTTTTACTCTATTCTTCAGATTCTTCTGCAGTTGCTGTTGCCCTTCGATGTGATGATTATTGGTATTATTGAGAGAGTGCTTACTGGCAACAGCAAGCTATGGTCATGTGTTGCCACTTTAATGTGGCATTCAACGCTCTTGACCCACATTTTCTCTTAACACCACACACAAAAAAACAAAACAATGCAAATTTTATATTACAAAAATAAAACAATACAAATGTGTGAAAGGCACACACAAGTGCTGTTCGCGACAATGTGTAAGTAAGTATTTTTGTATGTGTGTGTGCGTGTGAAAGTGTTGCTTTGGGTGCCATTAACAAGAGTGCAAAATCTGTGACGTGTGCTAAGTAATTGTGTCATATAACCAAGTACAGACCCAGACACATGCATAATGAGCACATAATGCTTTTAAGAACACAAGTAGGGGAAGATTTTGGATTAACGTCTAACGAAGTATAAGTACACTAACTCAGGATTATGGAAATTAATATAAGTTGTCAGTTAACCTTACGAAACTTTTAATCAAGGCTTGAGTTTTAATAAATATTCAGTCGTCATTTGTCTGAGAATAGGTGTACCTTGTGTTAGGGTATGACAGTGACAAGCTAAGTGGTTGTGTTGCTGTCTCTCTGTCTTTTAGGCCTGTCATACTTAATAATCGTCGTCATCTACTCTTCTTCTGCATCGCTGTGGCTGTGTCTGTCATTCTCAGGCAGCTGCCATAATAACTTTGTTAAGTCTTTGTCATAAATCTGAATTTTAATTACTTTTGTGCTACACGTGCATGTAACAAAAACAACAGCAACACCTCAAGAACTGTAAAGAACTCCATTTTGAATGGTTGCACATTATAAAATGGTCATCCGGTTGACAATACTTATGAACAAACCAAAAAAACTCACTCAGAAAGAGAACGAATCAAAGTTCAAACTGGGCAAACGTTAATAAGCAGCGAAAAAGGTAAATGGAAAGCAAATTGTTTGCCAAAGTTTTTGTAAGTCCCATTCAAACAGGCCACAAAAGTGCGTCAGTTATATTTGGTTCGTACCCATTCTCAAGAATTTCTGCATTTTAGCTAGGCTTTTGTGGTGACCCCGAAGAGCTTGGCCCAAGAACACAACAAAACTAAACCCATTTTTCAATTTCCGCTAACTAAAACTTGTGGTTAACCGAAGAGGCTTGAGTTTCCCTTTTTGTGTTGGCATTTCCCGTTTTTCGATTGTTCTTTGGTCCGTAAACATAAATCTGCTTTGGCAGTTTCCCAAAAAGTAAACTTAAAGATAATTGCGCATACGCACTGTGGCTCCGCAATTATAATGATTGAAAGCAGTTGCAATTGCTGGACAGTTTTCATTACGAATATAAATGGTTTTGGGGTTTTCCCCCTTTGGCGCAGATTAAGTGATAATTTGTGCATTAATGTTTGTCACATAAATTGTTGAAAATGTGTTGCTAATTAAACTTCAAACACGCATAAATTCTCTTGCGGTAATCGCATTTAAGCCAACCGTATAATGGGTGTTGGCCAACGGTCCCTTTGGTAATTTGTGAACCTAACTGAGAGTGTTGTATTTACCCACGCACACGCACACACCAACTGAATGGAAACATATGCATGAGACCATGGCAAATCAAACAAAAAACTTTAATTAATATAAAGCTCAACACACAAGCAGCTTATGGCTTACTATGCAACTTGGTAGGGGTTAGAGTAGGATTTAAGCGTGTTAGCTAAACAAACTAATTAAAAGTCAACAGCGGTTAATCCGAAGCATAATTTACTACTGGCTTAGAGAGTTTATATATTTATTTATTGCAGGTGTGGAGTAGATTATTTTATTTATTTATTTTTAAAATTAGTTTTTAGGGTGACTCAATTTATTTTTAGCAAAGGTCTGAGGTTTAACCGACCATAAAATGACTTGAGGCCTATCAAAGATAACACAGAAAGTAAACAAAACCCGGCGAGGTAATTTACCAACCAAGAATATAAAGTATTAAACCGCAATTAAATATTTACAGAAAGTAAGAATTTGAAAGCAACAGTAAACACGTTTTTCTATATGCATAAGAAATGCTTTTCGAGTTCAGCAGGAAGAAAAAATAAAAAGAAAACTGCTTAAGAGGTGCCAAGTTGTTGAAATATTTAAAATGCGGTCGCCAACAAGGCGACAAACCAAACAATATTTGCTAAACGTTTAGCAGCAGGCTAAATAAATAAAAACAGTCAGCTGTTTTGGCAACTGCCAAAAAGCACCCAAATTACATACACAAACCTAAACAAAAACACTCACACACATACACCCACACAACAGTGTTAATCTTTGGTAAGTTGTGTTTCTTGGCCACTGTGCATTATAAATTAAAGGACCCGACAGCTAAAATGTTGTCGTCTGTTTCATATTCTAGAGTTTACTTTTGTGTTGCCTACTTTGCAGCGCACCTTCATAAGCCTAAGGGGCTATGTGTTCGTACGTGTGTGTTGACCAAAAGCGCCAATTCAGCGTCCAAAATGTTTTTAGTTCATGCTGCTTATTGCGTGTTCCACGTCCGTTGATGTTGCTTGTACGTTTTGTGTGTTGTTCGCCGTTTTATATACGCCCGCATTACTGCGCGTGTTTTCCGGTTCCGCCCTTTTTTTGTTTGTGGTGCCGGCCTGCTTGTGGCACAGCTGTGCGAATAAGCAACTAGACTAACAACAACACACTCAACATTCTACTTAAATATCTCGACTCGGCCTGCAGCTGCGTGTTTGTGCATTTGTATTGTTTTTTCGTCGTTGTTGTGGTGTAAATGAAACTACAACTGCGCTTAATGCCGAGAATCCAATTAGAAGCAAAAGCGTTGCGCCGGTTTTTATCGCTATCAACATCCGGCTGACACGCACACTCCCCATCCCACCCAAATGCAAACTGTCAACCGAACAAACAACGAAATCCATGTCGCTTTTCTTTTGTAAAGACTTAAAAGAAATCTTTGTTTGACCATTCTTTTTGATTCGCGAAATCTTCACAAAACTCAACATGCTTTTGACAGTATCTAATGCAGTAGTAATTGGGTGAAAGCAAAAATAAATACTACGTACTCCTAGACTCTTGGACTATCGAAGCGCACTTTCCTTTCAACCCTTAATTATACAATAATAGTATTAAAGGTAAGCCAATTAGTACTTTAGTTGCATAATGACAATTAATCGAAATATGGAATGATCAAATCAATATTAAACGTCAAACTAGCGTATAAACCTCAAAAGTTAAACATACGCAACGTTGGCCAAAGCAAGACCGATAGTACAAGCTCAAAAGGCACTTAACGCACACACAGACAACGTTTGCATGCAATAAACAACAATTAGTAAGCAATGATTATGCCAGTGAAATTGGGCCAAAATTGCAATTGACCGCAAAACAACAAAAATATTCTCCGACAACTAGGCGAGCTACAAGG
This sequence comes from Scaptomyza reducta, assembly GCA_035044485.1. NCBI lineage: Eukaryota > Metazoa > Arthropoda > Insecta > Diptera > Drosophilidae > Scaptomyza > Scaptomyza reducta. The sequence goes on along the minus strand of JAWNNV010000807.1, from coordinate 3,796,597 downwards.
GCATCAGACCAAATGCATTTGTGCGTTGTTGCATTCGTTATTTCCAGATATGTATCTATCTTTGTCTGTCTGTTTGTTTGTGTGTAAATGCACAAAGCAAATGCTTTAAATGACACCAGACAAGCATAACAAAGCCGTAGTATTTTGCACACAATACGAATGCAACAAGAAAATATCCCTTAAAGCCACCATTTTAGTCCTGTGTGTGTGTGTGAGTTTATTTGAGATCATTTGCATATGTTATGCCAAAAAAAAGGCGTTGTTGCATTCAGCTAAGCCCAGGCATTGGCGATGTAATTTGCAACGACCATACCATACAGTTGTTGTTGTGGTTTAGTTGTTTGTCATCGTTTTGGTCGAAAATTGTGCAATATGTTGGGGCAACACACTGTTAAAAGTAGGCCAACAGCAGCTGCTTGCTCGTTATTGTTGTGTTGTGACTGCCAACTTTGCATAATGATGAAGTTCTAACTGTCGGTTTTACTGGGTGCGGTTACATCCGGTGGCATGTGTGAAACAGGTGTGAAACTTTAGTTTCTAGCGCAAACGCGATTAATAAAAAAAAATACAATTTAAAGCGAATATAATATTCAGTTAAAGAGGTGTTAAAGAATATTACCTTATTCCACTTTAATAGTTAGGAAAACTTAAAGCAACTTCATAAAACACTTAACTTCAATATGAAATACTTCAAGCTAAATATTAAGTATACGCATAGCAAGCTTTCCAAGGTAACAATGCAGACGACACTCGCAACTGACTGACTGATGTGTGTGTGGCCTTCAAAGCGGAATGTGTTTCTATTGCGCTGTAATTGTGTGCGGAAAAAAAACCAAGTCAGAAGGGTTTTTCATGCATCGCTTTGCCTTGTGAACCGCGTCTAATTAGCCTTTGCCACCCATTGTGTTATATGCATATATGAATGAGACAACGACGCCCCAGTGTTGAGCACGATAATTAAGCAGAGACTGAAGCAGATGGATGTGCAACCTGACACTGAGGCAGTCTACCTTGGCTTGGGAATGACGCTGTGCTCGTTGGTTATGCGCCCTGATGACAGCCAGCAAGTTTTTAATGAGCAGCCTGCCAGTCTGTCTTGCTAGCAAATTATGGCTAAAAATTGTTAGTGACTGTGTACGGCTTAATAGGTTTAAACGTGCCAGGAGCAGGAGATCGTCACATCCCTTGGGTTAAATATATATATGGAAGTTCTTGAGTTATTTATCAGAGTTGCGGATCTGTCAGTGCCACGATTAAATACCCAAAGGGCGGTGGAGCTACAGCTGGAGTGGGGCTTGGGGCATTGCTATAAAACTTTACATGTACCCAAGCGGGTTCTGCTGTCATTTGCACACCAACACCACAACAGCAGCTGTTGATGATGTTGTTGTGACAAATTTAGCTTACACTCTGAAAATATATACACAACATACTTACATATATGCGTAACGACAAAGTTTTCATTACGTTCGCGACGGTGGATGAGTTTGGGGAAACTGTTATTTTAACATGGGTGTAAAGTTGCCAGGACAAGCCCCAAGGACCCGGAGATGGAGCTGACATCAAGTGTCAAATGAATGTACATGAGAAATTTCGGCAAGTGTAGGCCACATGATTAATGTGCTTGCCATGAGCGAGCAGCTTAACAAGATACCACTTAGTCAAAAAGGACTCGCAAGTGTGTCACGGACTTGAGCTAATAATGACCAAGTAGGACTAGCATATGAAGTTCTCAAGCTCCTAAAGATCTATGCAGGTGTGTATGTGTGTGTGTGACTCTGCATAAGTAAGAAAATTAAGATGTACTGTTAATGTGACACATTTCTAGAGAATAATTCAAAAGCAGCTAGGTGAAACTTGCGTTGAGCTTTCAAGGGATAAATTATAAATAGAAAGTTCTAACATCTGAAACAAATATCTTCACAAAACTAGATTTGTGCTGAGATTTTCTTAAGAAATTCTCTTTCTTCGCTTTGACCATCTTTAGTTACAGAAATGCATCATCTTACTCGTTTCTTATCCCATTTGTTCTTTAACTTCTCCTCTTAGCTACCCTTTTCTTTTGATTTGTGAGTTTGTCAAAGCAAATATTTACTGTCTGTAAACTAACGCTACAATCTTCTTTCGAGTACTTTAATGCCAACATTGACTTACCTTTGTCGTTTGGATCGAATTCAGCCTCGAGCTCTGCTTTGGTGGGCTCCGCAGTTGGCGAAGCTGCCTCAGCAGCAGCAGCAGCGGAGGCGGCGGCGGCGGCGGGAATGGCGCTGCCATTGTTGGTTGTAGTTTTGGTTTCCGATTTTTTCATGGTTTCTCTCACTTTGTGGCCTCGAAAGACGGCTTGAATTTTTATTGCGGCTTTTGCTGTAATCAAAAAGATGGCAAAGAAATTAAAGAAAAATATGTATAAGTATCTATCTAAGGATATTGAAGTAATAATCATGATTTGTAATAAGAAACTTTTGACAGCTTTTTTTGTTAGTGGTGTTTTCAAGTTTTGCAAGGCAATTACATGCCATGAGCTTAGCAAATGGCATTTTTAAAAGAAATCGATCGATTACTGATTGAGTCTCGCAAAAATTTGTTGAACAATTTTTTGGGCACTCAGCCAAGAACTCTGGCCAAAAAGCGTTGCTAGTATACTTGAAGCCTAACTTCTTGTGCGTGTCTGAGTTTCTCACATTTCACAAGCATGCAAGACAGCAAAATATCCTGCACAGTAAATGTTTGGGTTTATGACCGAATAAGTATGATTGGAAATTTCTAACGCTTCGCACCATATAACCAACATCTTATTGTTTGTATAAAGTGTGAGCACGCAATGTCTTCATATAGTGTGTGTGGTCCCTTTTTGTATGGGTTCATTATTTTATGGCATTTTTTCACGCAGATACCAAAATGGTGCTAGGACCTTGGATAAGTTATCATAAATTGACACGTAAAGGCCTTTCGGGCCAAAACTATCAGTAAAACGCAGGCAAACAAGAACAGGAGCAGTAAGCGAAAACGAAACTGAAAACAGTTTTGTGGCTTGGAAAAATTGTGTTTTATTGTGCAATTTTTTGCAAGGTTGCTTTCAGTCAGTTTGCGGCTGGCTTTCAGCTTGGCTGGGGCTTGGGCCATTCAGGTGGGCTGGCCACATTTCGTTGATGGCTTTGCCGGGTGTCAAGTGGTCAGTGGCAGCACCTAAAGTGCTCGAACAAAGGACATTAAATCATTCAATGGCATTGAATTCGATTCGATTTTCGTTTCTGTTTGTCTGTCGAGCGACCCGTCGAATTAATAAATCTCTTAACAACTCAAATAATTAACAACATTTTGTGGTGGATATTTAAATAGAGAAATATTTCAAACTTTCATTGAAATTATATACATTTTTTTGGTCCTTGACATATTTCAATAAATGAATATGTAACAAAATGTATGGAATTTGCGAGCTTTGATTATGAGATTACTTTTCTGTGTAACACATTTTGCCACATTTTGATGGTTCATGGGATGAGTTTAAATTGTTTGTGGTAAGCCACCAACTATAACCTTTAAGAGTTCAGCATATAAAAGGCCCAAACACACACTAAATAGCCTCGAATTTAGTGTTGCGGTCATAAAGCAAGCCGAATTATGCGTGGCAAGGTTATTAAATAAATTTTGTATGCGGCTCATTAAACCTGACAATAAACAAACAGCACACAAGAAGAAAAAAGAAGAAACGCACTCAAGTGGAAAATAAAATTAATAGCCCACAGAGATGCCACAAACAAAACACAGTACATAAAACCAGTTTACACCTGTGCTTAATAATAATAGCCTCAAGCCGGGAAAAAATCATAAGAGAGAGAGAGTTAGAGAGAATTGGCACATTAAGCTCACATGCTTCGAATTAAATAACTGCTTAATGCTGTTAAACGTGGCGTATGTGCAATTTGTTGGCTGTCATCAACGTCAAACATGTTTAATACTTAATTAATGCATAATATGCCATTTGCCATTAATATATTTTTGGGCAAAGCTGACAAAGTTGAAGAAAGATCTGACAAATTAATCAAGTAACGACTTGTTTATTTTTCTTACATTTGCTATGCTTAGTTTTTGCTCTTCCATTTATTTTTAGCATTTAAAGATGCCAAGGATGGCAACAAGAACAACAACAATTGCCCGCAACTGCACAAGCAAACTAATTTACTTAATTAAAATTCATTAGCTAACGGCATCTTCACGGCTGCTTTTGCAGTTGTTGTTGTTGTTGGTAACTAAGGAATGTCTTCGGCAGCAGCCTTGTTGTGCTGTTTGCTATCTTTTCGTTACCAAGAATTTTTCATCCCACTAGCAAAATGGAAATCGAGCGCCATGGTATAAGAGTCAGTTATGCAAGCGAATTAATTCCTGCTGTTCAATGAAATATAAAGCAAAAAAGATTAAAAACAACACAAACAACCACAGAAATGCTGATTAAAATGCAGCTGGCTTTTTAATGCGAATTCTTCGAATTTTGTTTATACAAATCAAAAATAATAGCTGCACTTAATGCATATTTTGTTGAGCAGCATACTGAGAAACAAACTTAATTGGATGTATAACAAGGTTAAAACGATCTCGAACTTATAGTTATCATGGCTTTAACTGAAGCCCAAACATTTCAGTATCTTTAAACTAACAACCTTCTATCCATAGAAACATATATGTGAAGGTTTTTACATTAAATTTTAAATACAAATAGTTGTAGCTCACACACATATATATATTTATTTGACTTTTATGCTTTAATGTTTATATTTTGTTAGTGGTTTTGCTTATTTGCATTGCACGAGTTAAGTACTTAAACAAACAGTTAGGTTTTACACTGAAAACATATTGATTTTTGTGCTTGGCTTAAGCTGTTTGCTTCCAACTGCTATTTGGGCCATTATTTGCGCACTTTGACCACGCAAGGCTAACTCCACCCGAGCATAGACCTATAAACGTTTCAAAACCATTTCATAGACAATTTTCCACAGCACAGCACAATTTAACTTGAGCTCAGACAGACAGACGGGCAGGCAGGCAGGTAAAACACAAATGGCTTGCAATTTATTACTTTAATTAAATTGTAGCCATTGCTGTGGAGTTGGCGTTGCATTTTTATTGTGATTTTCAACGTGGCATTCAAAATGTTAGCACAGACGGTGCTCAGAGATTGCTTGTTTGTTGCCTGCTGGTTTACTTAAAGTTCTATCCATATTCTATATTCCCTTTTCGCAGGTACCAAGAACAGAATATGAAAAACGAATGAGTTATGCAAGAGACAGCTACTTTGGACAGAGTAGAACAGCACTACTCCAGAGAGGTAAATTTTTGCCAGCGGGTTGCCTAACTGCAGCTGTGTGTGTTTCGTGTTCCTTTTCAATTGGTTGGTGGCCGTAAGCCATAAACTGTAAGCACGGTCGTGCATGCACCTTAATGACAGTCTTAAATAAATAAGCAACCGCTGAGCAAAATGCCGCCCTCTACAACCGCAAGCGGAACAACGTTTATGTCCGGTTCCTAAGAAACGGCCAACTCGCATATGACAACTTCAGTTGGCACAATGTTTAATATTTTATTTCGAAAATGCAGTTGAAATTGTACTAACGATTAAGTTTTACTTGAAATTGTGTGTGGTAATTTTTGCCTATAAAATGCAATCTTAACTAGAGAAGAAAGCGTGCTTAAATAATACATTGGCACGACATGAACAAATTTTTCACATTCTGGCACTTTCTTTTATTGTTGGTACTCGCCTAGGTTCTCGCATGTTTTCAGTTACTTGACACGCTAACATCTTTACTTTTTATTGGCACAAGAGTAACAACAATTGCTGCTGATTCCACAACAATATTGATTGCTTTCGTGCCGGAAGGTTGATGAAAATAGCACGCTGAGGTGTCAAGGGAAAACCCGGTACAACGAAAACAATTTCCCCAGCTCGATTCCCGAAACTCGGGTCATAAATTAAGTAACGCCAAATATATTTTGAATATATTTTGGGATGGCAATTCGGCAAAAGTATGACAAGTTGGTCCCATAAATAAATAGCTCAAAAAAAACCATCACACTCTATTTGAATATGCGTATAAGCTGCTTTTAATGAAAGTGCATTAAAGTCAACGAGGTGTCATAAACTTTCGTTTCAACAAAATACTTGCCTACCATTTTGGCATTAGCTCTGCGATGCCCCTAAGTGAATCTTAATGACGCAAAAGTTTTGCTCCCTGCTTAGTATTTTTGTATTTTGCGTTGGTTAGTTTTGCTCCCTGCTTAGTATTTTGCGTTGGTTAGTAGAGCGTTGGGATACCAAAGGGCACTAGAGGGAGCAACCTCATGTTGATGTTGCAGGTATGAACGGCAACAACCAAAAAGGTAAGACGATAAATACCATAAAGCTTGTCTAAAGTCAGGTTGTATGTTTAAGTTAACATATTTAAATACTTTGAGTTATTTTTTTAAGCTTCACTTAATTGCATTCACAAAAGTTTTAAGCACATCTTAATTAAAAGTCTGGTTTTTGTCAGCTTTTGCTCTGAATACTTTCCATTGTCCATTATTATACAAATAAATAAAACAATATACTCACAATATGCAGCAATTAAGCTGCTTATCATTCATGGCAACAAAAGGGCAGTCAAACTGTGTGCTTTGTGGCCCACCGCAATGAGACAATTAATAGAATTTATGTGCAATAATTTGTATAATCAGGCACACTTAATTGTTTAGCTGGAGTCAGCTCAAAATTTACTGCATGCATTTAATAGATAACGCTTTGACAAAAACAACAACAATACTGCATATGAGTAAAATTAATAAACAACACAAACGAAGCAGCAGCAATGGCTCATAACAAGCAACATTTGCATAAAATATGCTTCGATATGGCTTTCATTTGCATGCGTGCTTAAAAATGCGAGATAATAGCTTTATTTTTGCATTTTCTGTGAATTTTATAAATCATTATTTATTTTTATGGCTTTTTTCCTGATTATCCATATATTATTGCCATTTGCATAATTAGCGATACAACTTAAATTTAGCATTGATATGAATACATGCAGATCATTGGTTATAACTGTTATTGAAAAGTGCCTGTCGCTTTATATTAAACTTCTTTTCAAGCCAATTTTTTTTAACATGTGAAAAAACACAACAAATTGTAAACAATCAATTTCAATTAGACAACAAGTTGAGCTCTTTATTCGATAGTCAACACTTGATCGATGCGCTGCTGTTTGATTGACAGGCAATGAAAAGTTTCGACAGCAGCTGCCTGCTTGCAACACGTTGCACATACGCCACGTATGCCACAAACAGCCCGGCTGCTAGCCTGCCTGGCAGTTATTTTAAAGTTATTTCGTAAGGCAAACAATAGGCAGAAAACTATTTGATATGCAATGAGCATTGCCTTGGAAATTATGAAGATGCGCTCTCGTCAGCCCTCAAGTGGCTGGGTGCGCCTATTTTGCATATTTGGGGCCACGGTCACGTAAGTCACGTGCCAAGCCGCCAAGAAATCCATTTGTTGACAATTTGATTACGTGTTGTAAAGCTGGGTGAAATGTTCTACCAAAATTTGTTCAGTCGTCAAGCAATGAAATCTTGTGCAAAACTTTTAATTCAACACAATTTGCTTTAAGTTACTGCTACAAATTTTAATAGAAGCTTGTAATTGCTTTGAGCTAGCTCGGAAATGAACTTGACATGAACATTGATGTAAATTTCTTGAATTGTTTAACATTTACTGCCAAACTTTAACTACTTTAACGTTCGCCAAATGCATTTTACGCCCACAAACCAAGAGTAAAAAGTTTTTCACTTCCTTGACCGTCCATTATAACATTTCCGGACTATTTATGAATTCGCTCCCCGAAAAAAAGAAAAACAGCATTTCGCAAAACTTTTATATTTGTATTTATTATTAAAATGTAACTCAAACCTTGCAAAAACGAACAAAGTTTGCAACCAAATTAAAAATGCCCACAAGCAATGCGCAGCACAAAAGTTTCCCAAAAATAAAATAAATCTATATTTTATTTCCTTTCTACTTTCATAAAAAAAAAAATAATGAAAAACATGCCCAACACGGGCTAAACGAAACTATTTGGCTAAAAAGCGCACTCTTCGTGCTTTGTGGCAACGGAAATAAAACAGCTGAAAATGGCCATAATGGAGCATGTACGACTTGAAGCTACCTATCTATTTGGCAATAAAAATAATTTAAGTACAACTTACTCTGATTAGAAATCTTAAATGTGAGGCAATAAACAAAGACAGAATTATGATTTTGAGATTCTCTCAACTCCTGCCCCTTTGTATAGCGCACGAAGATGTCTTTAAAGCATTCACTCGCTCTAAAATGAATAAAGAATATACTCAAATGTGAAGCGGAAAGTGGTTATGGTTATGGTTGTTTGTTCAGTTTGGCTGGTTGCAGCAGCAAAGGAGCAAGTGCAATTTATTCTCTCTCTCTTTTTGCTGTTGTCCTTTTGTTACTTGTGCGAGTTAAAGGACAATTGAAATTGAAACTTATTATTACGAACGACGATGACACCAAGCAAGGGCCTCATAAAAACAAAGTGCACTGAGCTTAATTCCAAATACCTGCCTGCAGCATAAAAGGCCAAAGTTCAACTTAGGCAAATGCGCACTTGGCATGCGAAAATGCAATTTGCTGGCCAGTTATCATAAGTAAATACTGGCAATTGGTCGGCATAACAAGGAAACGTTTTGGAAATCGTGTTTGAAAGGAAATTGTAAGGAAAATATCATATTCTTAAGAAAATTTTATATAGAATCTTTCAAGAATACTTATAAATTTAATGCTCGGTTTTTTTTGCCACACGTTTTCTCCAAAGGCACGAAATATTCTATTATATGTGTATCGACTTTCAATCTCCAAATACGTGTGCTCAATAGAATATGTCACGTTTGGCTTATATACAAATGACACCTGTTGATATTTCTTTTCACCTTCACGATTTTCTCATTACGCTATGCGGGGGGAGAAGAAAGAAATTAATTTAACGCTGGCATGCGAAAAATTTCATTTTCACATCGTATAAAACTTCGAAACGTCACGGTTGCATTGAAAATCTTTCACCGTTTTCCTCTTCCTGTTTGTTTCGCTTAGGTGTTTTATTTTTATTTTTTTTTGTTTGCATTGTTCGTTGTAGAACAGTTTCCGTTGCCTTTCTGTTTTGAGGCCATTATATGAAAGGCGCTTGTGCGTAAACACATTATTGTTGTTGTTCTTGCTGTTGTTGTTGTATTTTGACATTATTGTTGCCCGATGACTGAGTTTATATTTATTGTGGTAATTTATAACTAAACTTGGGCCCACGTGCACAGGTTTCCTGTTACATTGTTTTTTAACGCCATTTGGTAGGTACACACAAAACAGCCAAAGCTGTCGGTTTTATTAGTGCTCAATATATATATTTATGATATTATGTGCTTAATTAAATGCACGTCTAAATTAACAAAAGTGACATTTAATAATTGGTTAAGAACGAAGACTTCGTGACTCCCAAATTGCGGTCATTAAATCAAAAGTAAACGAATAAAAGTGTGAGTAATAAAGTGTAATTAGCCAAAGGAGAAACTCGAAAACAGTGACAGCGTCAGATGGAAACAGTGATATAAGCGATAAGAACTTGAGGGTTTCGTAGCAAACTTACAAGTTCGAATCTGAATGAAGAAAACCCTCAACTTAAATAAACATAAAATGTTAAGTTCTCGATTTGATTCGTGAAATGTAATAGGCTTAAAACTAAGCCACATTCTGTTTTTTTGTTTGTCAAGTTAATTAAAAGGTTCTTGAGAGAAGATTAGCAACAAAAAGAAAATACACAATAAGAGGCATGCTAAGCAGTCTGTTGGGGAGGAGCCCGGACTCCGTGTGGAACTAATTCCTAATCTACTATCTTTTCGCTACATTTCCAGTTGCCATTTGTACAGCACTTAAACACGCTGGAGACTTGACCAGCAAGCCACTCAATTAAGCAAAAACACGGAATTAAATTAACTTGATGCTATTTTTGTTATGCCCCCAAAAGAGTCATAACACAATGCCACAGTACTCATAGTAAGGATGTGGCATGCAAAAGCAAACATGAAGCGCATAGAGAAAAAAAAATGAACAAGCACAGAAACGTCTCTCAAGTGTCGTTTTGTGGAAATGAAAGAACAACAAGCTCATCAATAGACCAAGACAACAATGGCGAACAGTTTGTTAGAGAAAGTGATCTACTCAAGAGTGAACCTGAAACCACTCCAAAGGGAAACTGATACAAGTTATCTTTTTAGTGAAAGTAGTTATCCTTTTCATTGCTATCTAGTTGCAGGGTATTAAAACTAGTCGCTAGACAGTCATAAAGCAGCATCGCATTATCAACACAAACAACTTCCATTCGGATGATGATTTTAAAAACGGAAAAGCTTAACGGCGGCACCAACTAATTTCCGCACGGAAAGTGTGGCAACATAAAGTGGCAGCTACTAAAACTGAGCAGTTTCTTGATTACGATCTGTGTGCGTGTGCGGCACACAAATAAAACTAATCTCAACACGTATTTCGTATTAGTGTTCATAATGCATGTGTTGTTGCTGCTGTTGCCAGTTCCGTTTGATACCTAACAAATTGTATGAGTAACATTTTAACAAAGTGTTTGCAAATATTTGCTAAACTTTTTTGAAGTGCATCAATTGCAAATTCAATCTGCAGCTTAATGCTGTTTTATGCTTTGAGTGTTCATTCGTGCATAACAATTAATCAAATTTCGTATATGCATTTTTATATCTCGCATTTAAGTGCAATCGATACTACATTTTGATCAAAATATTGAATCATATATTAGAAAATGCTGTAAAATAAAACAAAACAAAAATCCAGTCCATTCATATTGTTTTAAACTCAATTTTGATTTTGCTTTAACTCAACCTACTTTATAACCGAATTTATTATGCTGCTTTTTAGCAAATACTGCATAAATCGAATACAAAATTGGTATGCACATTTTTAGACACAAAAACAAAATGCAGTCTCTATCTCTCTCTCTCTCTCTCTTAATCCCAGCTGCATGCTTTTGCTTTGCATGAAAATATATTGCACGTACGAAATTTTGGCAGTCTCCAAAATTAATATTTGCATACCATTTTGTTTTGTGCAATTAAATATTAAAATCAATTAAAGCCCCGGAGCTATTACCCCAAAATTGTCCTGACCTCATTTCACACTCTCTCTCTCTCTATCTCTCTCACTCTCTCTCTCTCTCTCTCTGCATTTGCTTGCACGGCGCAATTCTTTTTTAATTGGCACGTGGCACAATTTGCGTTGAGGATTTGTTTGTTGTTTAATGAGAAATTGCAGCTTGCATCTGTGTCTCAAAACTAAAATGCAAATGCAAACAACAAATACAAACTGTATAAATAGACGTTTTCAAAGCTTGTTGTTGGCCTTAAAGTTGTGAAACGAAGACACTGATGAGAAAGGAATTTCCGATCAGATAAGCAAGAAACGGAAAGTTTACCTTTTTAAAATGAGATAAATCAAACTAAGCTTGAAATATACAGTTGATTTAAGTTGATTTATTACATATACATTTATTGCAAAGGAAAAGGGATACAAATCTTGATGTAGTTTTATCTACATACTAATTCTCTTTATTTTGTTTTGAATATTAAAGTTGCCTCGAATACATTTTTCAATCAGCTTAATGCCTTCACAAATATACTATGTATTCGTCCTGCATGCTTTTACTAAACCTTTTTGACTTCTACTAGTATCTTTCATGTACATATTTGCTTCAAGCCACAAAATACAAAAACACAAATCCACACAAATTCCTACCAATTATGGCAGCAGCACAAATTCTTTGAATCTCTCTCCCTCTGCCCTACTGTGACCATAAATCAGTGTCTCAAAGCATATATAAACATAACCATGCTTGTAGCTATGTGTGCTCTACAGATTTTCGAGTTTCGAGGCAAGTTATCTTTGCGCATAGTTACTGTTTGTATTTTGTGTATGACTTGTTCAACGCTTCTTGCTGCTGTCTGTTGCGAAAATAATTTTTAGTTACAAAGTCAAACTTGGGAACGAGAGAAATAGTACAAGAATAATAAACAAAATAGCTGAGAGTGGTGCCGAGTTGAGAGTTCAGCGTTCAAGTTTATGGACAGCGGCATGCAATGAATGCTTGCGCCAAAAGTTGTGGCCCCAAAACACTCGTTCCACTCGAGGGAAGCAAAACTATAAAAAAAAAAAATACAACAACAACACATATATCAAATAACAAGTTGATTGTAAATTAAGATACCTTAGAGATACGCTGTAAAAAAAGATATATATTAAGAAACTATATCATCTGTTTATACAGTTTTTGATCGTAGGGTTTTAGTTAAAGGGTTTATCGACACAAATATTGAATATACTCATGATTGGTTTTTAGGTATCGGCAATTATTTTAATTAAATAAATTCCTTTCCTCATAAATGTTCATTAAGCCTTCCGGAAGTACTTAATAGTAATAAATATTTTTAATCTGACGTCTGTTTTTCCTTAATGATTATCTCTTGCATCGGTTGCACATGCCCCTTAGCACTTTTCTTTTGGTTGAGGGCATACTGACAATATATATGTGTGAAGCAGCCGCTATGGTGCTCTCGCCTGTGGGTTTTAAAGGCGGATAATAAAAACGGATTTACAGTTATGAACGCAAACATGCCGTAAAGCAAATAAATTGCAAACGAAAAGAAAAATCAAGAAAAATTCCCCAAGCACACACGGAGGCACACTAGATAGAACCTTTGACAAATGGTTGACGGCAAAGAGTTCAGGGCCTGGAGCCCAGGGTTCTGTTAGCTGAACCAGGTGTAGGTGCGTGACCCTGGCAAATAGTTGCAGCAACAATAACTGACACTATCAAACGACCATTCAAATCCAATTAAAGTAAAAGCAATTTGCAGCCAAAAGGAGATTTTAGTTAAGGGTTGGCGCGATTGTGAAAATTAGAACGCCTTAAAAGCTCTATTTAATTAGACGCTTTTACGACCGCCAACACGACGCACAATCGGGCTATAATGAAATAAGCTTGTTGAGGGTGCAGTGCAACAATAGCAAGAGCAGAAAAACGAAGAACCCTTTGTCACATTGTCTGGTTGAAGAGGCGGTGAACAACAGTTAGTTGCATTGTCAGGACGTGCAACGGTCAGGCTGACATTGACAGATGGCCATGTGTGGATATGCCAATCAATGTGAGCTTAAAATATGACACACCCAATGCCCTTACAAAGGATACAAATAACCAGAAAGGCAAACAATATCAGAATGGCTCAACCATATTTGTGAAAGCAACATAAGATATAACTTTTAAATAATTTTACTTTTTATTATAATTTTTCAAAACTAACTTGGCATTTGGTAAGAGTATTTAGCATTCAACATTGATATTTTTTTGCATGACCTCATTTTTTTATTGAGTTTATTTGAATTGCCGGCTTATCGAAATGGGAACGTTCGTGATTATCTCAACGCTTGCATCTACGTCATTGCACATTAAAATTGCAAACGACATCGTCCATGTGGGTGGGGCGACCGGTAGGGGTTCCTTTTGACAAACACACACACACGACGAGGACGAGGACGAGTACAAGGGCCACATAAGAACGTAAGACTTTATATCAGAGTGCATTGAAACGGAAATTCTGCGCTGCAGCGCAGAAAGGAAGGAAATACATGCTCGAGTGACTGACTGACTGACTGAGTGACTGGTTGGTTGGTTGATGAACGAACTGATGTTCCGTTAAAGGGGCAGACAGGCAGTCGCCTTGCAACTACTTATACTAACAGTCAATAGCATTGCCTCAAGACTAACTTAAGCGCAGTTTATACTAGTTACGCCTCTAATGGTATGTCCATTATTTGCATAACCGAGCAATAGAAGGGGTATGCTAATTTTGTATCTTGCAACTAAAGTTTTTATGTTTTGATTTTTCTATTGCTTTTTCAATCAGTTGATGGGGCTTACTGGAGTATACTTGATTTCTTAACAGGGTATCTGCCTGTCACTGAACAGGTATTTGTTTTGCCAACTCTAAGAAACGGTTGATGAGCGCTAGCTGCTGTGCTGCGGTGCTGCTGCTGTCAGTTGTTGCTGCTTCCGACTTTTGCATACTTTGAACTTTTTCAATATATTGTACTAAAGTTGGCTGTATACTAAGCATTTGATATTGTGCTGCACGATGTTTGGCTTTGGTTGTTGCAGCAAAAACGTCCAACTAAAAGTAGCCTCCGCCCAAGGAAGCAACATTACTATGAAATATCAAAAGTGCCAGCAGCATCAAGGATAAAAATAAGTAGCCAAATATGGTTTCCATCAAGCTTGAAGGGGTTCGTAAAATGTATTGCATTCTATATTCATTTTAAAGTTTCAAGTTTCACTTAGAGATACTTCACTTAACAGAAATATTCTTGTGGTATCTCTCTTACAGCTGATCGCCTATCTTTATCGATACCACAACAAAAGAAAATCATAATAAAAATTCACGCATTGATAAATTTGTGAATTTTTCGTTTTTTTTCTGTTTCCTGACGCTATTATCTGTTGTTGTGGTGGAATACCAAAACTCATGGCCATTTGAGCGTTGGAGTAATGACCGAAAATCAGTAACAGAAATAAATTTGATTTTATTGACAGTGAATCAGCGGCGGCAAAACGCACATTTACACAATAGGCCGACAGACAATGGGCCAGAAGGAAATTACATTTAGGCCGTCCATTGTTGTTGAGCACAAAATGAATTATGTTGGACACGAAAGGCCTCGTTTCGCCTACAACTCTACATCTAACTAACCACGTTGGCCACCTGGCAACTCTGTCAAGCGGGAGGCGAATAAATCTTGTTGCGGCTCGATATAAGTTTCCTTGTTTCCTGCTGTTGTACATTGTTTATTAAATATTAAGGTAATTTGTGGATTTACACGATTTTGTTTTTTGGGTCAATTCGTGCCATGTCACAGCCAAAATCGTAATTCGTGTAATTTATTTGCGTTGTGTTTCAATATTTAATTGAATATACGCTGACGCAGCTTAGACAAATGGACATTGTTAAAAGCGTCGAGCACTTAGACATAATGGACAAACTGACACGACTCCCTCCTTCCATCCCCATCAGCCATGACATTTGGTTTTATTAATAGCCGCACACACGAACACACACAATTATGTAGCCTAAAATAACGCACAACTACATTAAAGACACAAAAATAACTTCAACCTGAACTAGAAACTGAACCAAAATCTAGCTCGAACTTTTTTAACTCAATTTGACTTGAACACAAATAAAATAAAACTATTTTGGAAGTCGCTTTTCCTTGCCTGATTGCATGCACACAAACTGTATCCAACGTGATTGATTAACGTAAATATATATATACCAAACTTGCTTTTGTACTGATTTCCATCTTCACCTTGACGAGAAATGGGAATTGCTTACTGGAGATTGCAACTCTATCACTTTTGTGTAGAACTGTAAGGGTTGACAGCCTTTTGTTGAAAGAATACAATAAATCAAATGCCTTTGATAAATAATGTACCAGCTGCTGCTTTGGGACGAAGAAGTTTCATTATATAAAAGGTAGCTTTCTTAACACTTGAATGCAAAAAGTTCTTACACCAAATTATTTTGTTTTGTTCGTATTGACAAAAAGATAATGCTGAATAATATGAAAAACGGTTCAGTTCGATGTTGGAAAGAATTTAAATACTGATTTAAAGCCTCTTTTCCCCAAACTCCTACCTGTTTGGAAAATATTATATTATTTCACTTTTGTAACTGCCAATCATCATCAATTAGCAAGAAAAATCTATGGCAACCGTATTGTATAGGTATTAATTAGATTTAATTAGATTTATTTGTGGCATCGAATCAAAGCCATAACAATTTCACTTTCCGACCCAATTTCTGAGCTGGCTTCTTCACAAGTTACTTAACTACAATGACCTCCAATTTGGTAGTATTATTATGACTTTAATGCACACAGCAAACTATATATACAACTTTTGTCGACAGTCTTTCAGAAAGTTTACTCAACTACGCCCCAGCAAGCAGCCAACTTACTTAGGCACTTTGATGAGAACCGCCAGCAATCTGACAAGGCCAAGACCCTCAAAAGTCGCTGCTACACACTTCTATGTATGAGTGTGTGTGTGCTTGTGGTTTATGTAAGTTTCAGGAACTGGCAACCGTTAGAAATGCAAAGTCAAACACACCTATGTAAAACGGCCAGAGGCGCTTACTGCGTTTTGTGCTTTCGACGGACTCAACTTGTTGGCATATGCGACGTATGCGCAATTTGTGTATGTGTGTGTGAACATGAGAGTGGGCGTCGGCTAGTTGCTCACAACTCAACTGCAACAATTTTGCCCGCTGATTGACTAAATCTACAGTGGGTTGAAACAAAGTGGAAACAAACTGTTTACGCTCGCATTAATTATGACCGTGTAATGCTTGTGTGTGTCTGTGTGTGTGCGTTGCGAAAAAGAAAAATGGACATGATTTCGTTATGGCGACATCTGTCTGGCATTAGCGGTTGACAATTTGTTACATGATTTGACATGACTTGTTTTGGGTTTTGCTTGTTTTTTATCAGTGTTCTGTTTATTGATTTAATGTCTGACAAGCCACAAGCATAAGTATGCTTAAATAAACATGCATGATCATCATTGTATATATATATTTCAAATTGAATTATATTAAACTGTATACACAGCAAAAGTCAAAGTCAGAGAGCAGTTTGAATCCATTGAACAGAAAGACCACACACGAACCTAAATTCTTATCTGTTGTGTGGATGGTTGACAGTTTAAAAGCTTCCAAATAAAGTCCACAAAGTGATGTTGTGTGTGTTTTTTTTCATGCCTGAATGATTTCATTTTGTGGAATTGATAACTCCATGTCCGTCTTTGTGTATGTTTTTCGACTTTGTGTGTTACACACATATATTTAAAATGCAATGGCTTTGGCTTTGGCTTTGACATTTCCGAACGATTTGAGGGGGATTTTTTGTTCACAAATTAAAGTCGTGTACAGCTGCAGGGCAGGCACAGAACTTTGACAATGGCTTTTTCTGTTAGTATATACATTGAGCGGTCATGTGGCAGGATAAGTCGACAGAAAACAGTATACAATTATGTATGTATTTATGTATTGCTTGGCATATTTCAGTTAACAATATTTTTGTTGTGTCATTCTTGTCAGAATTAAATGCAAAATGTCCAAAAAGTTAACTTTCTAATAAATTAGATACCATTAACTATAATTTCATTTCAACTTGTCAACTTTTTGTGTGTCCAGAAGATTTAGAAAAGATTTATTTTTATTTGATGTTGAGAGTAACGATAACTATTACTATCATCTTTTATTTATCTAGATTATGTAAGCTTGTTCCAATGTGTCTTCATGCTAACCACATCATTTAAAGCTTGTTAAACTGCAAAACTTTCTCCATTTTATGGTTGGTAAATAGCTGCTTCAAAACTTTTTCAAACTGTTTACAAACTTTTTTAAAACTTTTTCACCAATTTTCGATTGTTCTTTTTGAGTGCGAATATTTTGTAAAAGCACAAAATAAAACTGCTTAATTTTAATCGCATTAAAATGTGTGTTATAGTTTTTCTGGACTTTATAAGCTCAATTACTTAGTACTTCATTTGCTCTCTCAAGGAAAACAGTCAATTGCGAAGTACATTAGCACATACCTTGGGCAATCTCTAACGATATTTTAACTGCTCACTTAGCCAGAACATTAAGAAGCTGAAAGTTGCTGCTGTTGCAGCAATGCTAACATTTCCCCAGGCAATGTCTTGTTACCAGCATTGTTTAACTTACGTAATAATAAAGCCAATTTCGAGCGTGGACTATAAACTTATTCTGCTTTTTTGGCCAACTGCAAATGCAACGCCCCTCAAAGGAGCAGAGAAAAAGTTAAAGTTAAAAGAATTTCGGGCCACGTGCGGCACATAAAATGAATTTTGTTGCCTTAAATACGAATATTCGAAATCTATTTACAGGAAAAGCCAAATATGCGGAGCTTTCCTTTGAATCGCAATCTTTTTCACGCAAATTTGGATTGGCATCAGTCATAAATCCCTATTTGTTTTATGGCTGAGCTGTTTCTGTCAAAAAATAAAATAAATTCATACACAAATATTTGCATGTTTGTGTTGTGCGGTTTTCCTTCATCACATCCATCATACAATTCATTTATTTTTATATAATTTTAAAAACAGGATTTAAATGTTGTTGTTATAACTCATACAAGTTTTTGCCTTTCGGTATTGTAAATTATGCGCTAAATTGTAGTTGGCAATGATTGATTGGCAAGTGAAAAGGAAACGTTAACTCCCTCACTAAAGAACCATTGTTTGGCATATTTGCTTTGAGCATGGGACGCACGTAAAGCAAGTCATAAACATATTTCAACGAACGAAGTATAAAAAATTGAGTACGGCAAAGGAACAAATAAAAAGAGAATGAATGAAATAACAAAAACGTTGTAGGTCATGTGTCATTTTCAGAGTTCTTGGCTGCTTTCGCTTTGTGCCTTCCGCCTCTGAACTCAATTGCATGTTGCTTTTTTCTTTCCACTTTCTTCGGCAAAGAAAGCTTTAACAAACAACATTTTTTTTTGGGGGAACACAACATTTTTAGTGTCGCGGCAGCCAGCGGCTGGAATTGAATATTTAATTTTTGCTTTGTCTCTTTTGGCATTTTCCTTTTGAAAAGACCCTTTGGGATGAGGGCCGCGGCATATTTCCAAATATTTCAGTTAACGAGCAAAAATAGTTGATGAGTTTGAGGTGGGTGTGGTTGATGGAAAATATTTTTAGTCATGTTACACGTTACTCAGGCAAAATAACTTGGAACATACATAAATGTAAATTTCTCAAAATACCTTAAGCTGCTAATGAAAAATAATAATTGTTAATGAAATAATAAAAATAAACAGTTCTCACTCAATAAGCATTTAACATAATTACAAATTGCAAAAGATTTTTTTTTATTTTAAGCTAACCTTTTTTTGTGTATTTTTATCTTGTAATAAAATATGAAATTTTAAAAGGCGCCCAGCTGAATTTTATTTTTAAGTACAGAATTAGGCAAAACAATTTAGTCTTACTTTCGACCCTTTTTTTGGCGAAAAATAAGTAAGCCTTTTGATGTACTAGGCTTAAGTCAGGGCTAAAGGCTTTAGCGCCACTTAATTAACCTACTCGCGGCCCAAATTAAATCATGAAAATCCCTTGAAAAATCCATACACAAAATGTCAACACTCAGTCATTAAAAAGGCAAAGCATAAAAATAGGCTACAACATAAAAAAAAAAGAAATGGGTCAGCGAAAGCAAGGGACAGATAAAAAATAACAATGGCTATATTAGCCATTTTTAATCGCCATCGTATATCGATATGCGGAAATAAAATCGAATATGCGACCCTGTTAACGGTCGACAGCTTCATTTTTGAAGCTGATTAGATGCAAATGGCGGCAATAAAAGGACTCAAGCGGAAACCAAACTAAACCCATAGTCAGTGACAAGAAACTACCACACGCCAAGTCCCAAATGGGCGACAGGAAAAGAAAAATTATGGCGAAAAACTCCCAGCCAGATTTTATGTGTTATTTTTATGTTGCAAAATAAAGCAACTAAGGGAATACGTGAATGAGATGTGCGCGGGGAGGTCACACACACACAAGACACACACACACTTTTATTTATTCATGGGCACGCTTACTTGTACGTCAGAGCTGCTGGTGGTGCTGCCGCACAGGACCCAAAGCTAGAATATCACAACTGGGCGCACAATTTAATAATAAAAGAAAAACCCTAACACATGTATCCGAATATGTAACAGTGTAGATTTTAATGGAATTTTGCATTTTTATGTGTCGGGCCACATACCTGCAGCTCATAAAATGATATAAACAAACGAGCCGAGCACGCGGCTTTTGTTTCAAATTGGAAAATATTGGAAAGAGGGAATTGATTAAAAAAAACATAAATCAAAATAATCTTAAGCATAGTTCGTACCTTGACCAAACGGTGAGCAGAAGACGTTGAATTGATTTCAGCACGTAAGTATGCTACAGTTTTTGAATTTCAAAAGTTGTATACTTTGAGTCGCGCGCACTTTCACTTTATTTGAAGATGCGGGCTGCTGCTGAAGTGAACCTATCGAACCGAACACCTCGCTTGATTTGTGAAACTGGCCTCGTTTGTTTCATGGGGTTTGGTTAAAAACAGTGTCTCTGCTAGCCGACCCGAGTGTTCTCAAAACGAGTGAATGTTTTTTTTTTTTTGTTTAATACTGTTAACTGCCGCTGACTTGGCACGAACTGGAATTGAAACATGGCACACCCCACTCGCAAACACAATAGGTCTAGCAGTGAGTGAAAACTCAGTTGTCGAAACGAGTGAAAGTTTCTTTGTGCTGACCCCGCCACACTGTGAATAAACTTGTGCGGTGTGAAAGCTTTTTAGAAAGCTCTTTCGTAAACGGAAGCTGTTTCATTTCCAAGTGTAAGCAGTATTTTGAACACAAAGGCATATATATGGGTAATTTATAAGCTTTAAATACCTGTTATATATAATAATTATATTTTGTACTTAAACAACGCCAATATTATTTACCTGCAAATAAAGAATTGAAACACAAATTAGTTTAAGAAACATAAGAATCAGCTACTAAGGAACGCAAACAATTTCCAAACGAAATACACACGTTTTAACAACAACATTTTTTTTTGATATACGTTTATAAAGGGAAATTTGAAAGACCGTATAACAGATGCGGTTAGAAAAGTTCGAATGGTAGGAGAAACAGAATCAGAGCGAGCTAAAAAGCTCTACAGAGCTTTCTAAAAGTGTTACCAGCATAAGGATATGTTCAAATGTTTGGTTTAAAGATTGGAAAGACCGTTAGAAAAACATGCCAATTCAATATTTTATTTATTTCATTTATTTCGAAATAATTCTTATTTATATCTAATATCAAAACGTTATAGATACATCAAATAAACGTGCAAAGTTAGTAGGGCAACTATGTATACATATTTATAAACAGCTTAACAATACTGTTTACCAATTAGCAACACTGTTCTACCTTATTAGTAGTACTTAAGTAAAGCAACAATAGCACAACACACACAAACAGAAACATATAACACGTGCTTTTCTAGGCCGTAACTATACATATTTTGTACATACATACACATATATATATATATATAGGTTGCTAGGCTTTTGTATGTTGTTATTATGTTGTGGATGCAACCAGCGCAACAACAACAACAAGAACAGCGATAAAAAGCCTAGCTTTCAAATACACATACACACACACCAGTTGATGTTGTTGTTATAGTTGTTGTTGTTGTTGTTAAATTTGGTGCTGGCTAAAACGAATTAACATCGAATTTAAAATCGAGATCCAAATTTTTCAACGGATTTCGACGGAATTTCTTGCTGCCATGATGATGATGGTGATGTGGTATAAGTATCTCCACTTCCGGTTCTTCATCTGCAGTATTACCGTTATACATACATATTTTCCGATTTCGTACAACAATTTCAATAAAGTTGTTCGTGTCCAAAAAAAAACGAAAAAAACCAGAAACAAATATACAAAGACAAATACAGAGAAGAAAAAAAAAAGCCATTAAAACGCAATGCCATCAAAGTCTGTTCAAATTATCGATATAGTATATATTCATTATCTGTGTGAAGTGCATGAACCATGAAATAAGCGTAACGAGTAGGAAAGAAGGTGAAGGAAGACAATGAAATTTATGAACAAAATGAATGGAACAACGTGAAAGTCAAGACAAACTTGCACACACATTAATACAAACACACACACGAACGCACACACACACACACACAAAACTTAACAGACATCGCGTATGCGTAATATTCGCTCATATGCAACTCAATTTCCTGCTCACACGCAGCTCCTTATTAGCATTGATTACAACCACGCATATGTGCTGATGATATTTCACACACACGCACACATACGCACACGTGTAAGGTGCTATACACTCATCTACCCTGCCACAGAATAGCTATCCCCATCAATTTGGCAATTTTCGGTATAATTTCCGCAAGCTTCTCGCGGCACCCAACTCCTTAATCATATGAATACCTATAAAAAAAAGCAATTTACAAGACAAAGGGCAGAAAAGACAGATATTTTTGCATGTGTTGGCGTTGACTTAAAGATACCCTGTAAAAAAGGATAGCGAGACAGATCGACAGAACTATCATCATATGTAAAACATAATAAACTGAAAGACAAATAACCAACATTTGCCCTCACTAATATACCTTTTGTATGCCAGGTACAGGGTATAAACAAGGGACAGCTACAATTTTCATACGCAACAAAAACTTTTTGAGTGCACAAAAAAAACATTGAGAAAATAAGTGAAATAAAACAAACATAATAAAATGAAGCTTCTCAAAAACGAAATGCCAACTCTTCAAGTCTTTGTTGAGTATTGGCACTCAAAAAAAGTTCTAGTACAATACTTATAGTTATGGCAGTTGTTGAAGTGCAGTTTGCCAGTTGCCGGAGTCAATACTTAAGTTGGCATTTGACTGCCACCTGAGTGGCATGGATATGTTTGCCAAAGTCTTATTGTTTTGGTTATCAACATTTGATTGCATTTTTATTTGCCAATATTTTCATCTAATAATGAGGGAATTCTCTTGAAATCCCAACTGCTAAGTAAGTTTTCTTTTGGATCTAATTGAATGAAATGTTGAAATCATAGTCAGGCTTATAAAATATGTATGTGACAGTATCCACAACACAAGCTGAGCTTGTTAAATTTCAATAGCCTGGCTCATTGGTATGCAGCTCCAGTGTGTAACTTCAGCAGAAACTTAGCAATTGTGGTATAACATTTTGTTCTGAAACTGCCATTGACAGGGAACAAACGACTACACACACACTCACACACTCACACTCATACACACCCACACGTACACACCCTTACACCTTACTTAGCAAAGTCTGGGGAAAAGTTAGACGTCTGTCAGACGTCTCTTTTTGTGTGCTGCCTGCCTGAACTTGTTTGCAGCGAGCAATCACCAGAACGGGGCTGCCGCCTGGCTGGCTAAACTTTTAATCAGCCCTGCAAAAAAGTTACCATCCAGGGCGCGCAATTATTACCAAATTTGGGCGACAACAAAAACATAATCAACTTAATTGCATCAAGAATGTTATGCAAAGGCTTTCAAGAGCAGCAGCACCAGCAACAGCAAGCAAACAAAACAAAATAGCAGAACAAGCGGCGCCAGGTTTATTGTACTGGAACTACATATGTATGTGTGTATGTATGTGTTTACGTATGTTGGCAACTAAAACGGCTTATTGTAACAGTTGCTGTTGTTTGCTGGTGTTACTCTGTTGTAATACAATCAATTTCCGCTTCTGTTTGTTAAGAAAAAGTTCAAGAACATTTTTGTTTTTATTTTATTCTATGTTGTTATGTTTCGACTTCTTTGCGGCACTTTGTTTTTTCTTTTTATTTTGTTGTTGACTGTTTACCATTTTCTTTCTTTCTTTTTTTCTTTTTTATTGACGTCTGTATTTTTATGAAGCGGAAGCAACAGCTATGCTGCCCAGGGCCTGTTTAAACATGACGTATACGTGATAGTGCCAGTTCCTTCCCTGCGCCAACAATTTATTGATCGCCTGCCATTGCCGGCGCGTTTGTTTTTGGGTTGTTAGGATATGTAGCGATGTTAAGTACACACTTTTTAATTAAATTTCCTCCTTATGGTGCGTAATATCCATTAGCATCTTCCTCTCTCTCTCTCTCTCTCTCTCCATGTCTGTCTGTGTCGCCTCTTTGACTGCTCCAAGCCATTTGAGTTGGGTTTTGTGAGTGAGTGAATGAGTTGCGGCATTGGCTTTGTGCAATTAGCTTTTGTCTCTGATGTGGTATGTGCTTGATTAAGATCCAAATCTCTTAGATATGCCCAAAAGACCACAAAACACACACACACACACCATATCAAGTAGGTCGACTAACAATCTTGTAGCATATTCAACTTTGTCTGCGTGTTGTAGTCTGAGTAGACGGAAATGCTTTTTGCCATAAATTATGCATTAATCAACATCAGCAAAAGGCAAGAAATAAAATCCCTGACCTATTTATAACTTACTTACTTTATTTTTAGACATTTTTCGTTGAGCTTATTTTATTTTAAAATTAATTAAGAAGTAGAAAAAAGGTTCGTTTGTTTATCAACTTTTGCCCAAAAAGTCCAGCAAAAAGGACTTAAACTTTCTAAGCCAGCTTGACGTGAAGTCGTTAATAATAAATGCTTCTTCACTTGTTGTTATTTATGTTGTGCGTATTTCCATTTCATTGACTTGACATCCAAATAGATAACCACCAATCATAAATATTCAAAACATTTAAATTTGATTGCCAAACGTTTTTGCTGCAGTTGTTAAAGCACCCAACCACAAAAGAAAAAAAGATATTCATAAGCCATTAAACAGCAGAGAAAAAAATGTGAGTTGGGGAAATGTGTATGCTATTTTCAAAGCATGTCAACGATAACAAATAATCACTGGCAATTATTCACAGTTAGGCGAATGGGAATGGCATGATATATAGTGATATATGCCTGATATCGATGTGCAGTGTTAAATATATGCGCATAACAAGTGACAAATGCTCTGAATGCCAGACATTCAAGATTTGTCGTCGTCGTCGACTCAGCTCATAGGCATCATAAATAATTTTTTGGCATATCAATAATAAATTCATAGCCAGCCGACGCCAAAAATGGCAGACATTTGTATTATTTTTAAATTTGTTGTGGGTAACAGAAGGTTGTGACAGGCAGAAAAGTTAACTTTAAGATGTCTAAGAAAATCTTTGCTTAGTTTTTTGTTCGCTCATACATATTTAACAGTGGTTTATTTTTAGCTTTTAACAACCTCTTGACTTAAATCGCAATTTACGGCAATATTATTCAGTTCTTACAACCATTTTGTATAGACTTGGACCTCATTTTAATTTATAATTTTGCGCTAATGGTTTCCTTTGTTAGATCTCTCCAGCGTCTGTCATCTGCCCACAGCCAATACGGAAATGTCGAAGAGACCCGAGAATGACAAGAATACAGGAAATGGTAAACGGCAAAAACGAAGAAACGGAAATCTCACGGGCATAACTAAGAAATGTCAATTTATCATTTCCGTTTGTTAACGCTTCGCAAATTGTTCGTTTTCTACCTTTTTTTTTGCGCGCGCTGTCGAAAGCCATTTGATTTCACCACTAAGTGCGAACGACAGTCGTCCTGGGCACACCCCAAAAGCAACAACACCAACTGCGCCCACTGTCCACATTTTATGTGTGTGTGTACATAAAGATATGCATAATTTGTGTGTGGCGCCAGTTTTTCTCAATTTGAACGCAACGACGACGACTGCCAAAGCAAAGCAGACTCTAAGAATAATATCAAATAACATTCTGGCACGCATTTCTCTTATTTGTCCGAGCGCTTTAATGCGACTCTAGTGTCCCACTTTTGTTGTATTTTCATTCTTTATGCATTTCTTTCGTGTAAATATGCTAGAATTTAGCCACATTATAACACTCCCACGCCCGCCAACACCACCCCTTGCCCTACTTGCTGCTTAACTTTCATAATTTTGGGCAAGGCCATTGTTGTTATTGTCTATTTTTGGGCCAGACGGACGCACCTTTAACGGCAAATTAAAATAAATGCCGGCACATGGCGTATGCGTAATATGGTTATAGCTGTGCCAGCGACCAAAACGAGCTGTGAATAGTCCACACCACACACTTGTATGTTTTTCAATGTTTCCCATTACGTCTTATTTTTGGCCTCTAAATATTTATTACCAGCAATTTGAGGCTATAATGGCTTCCAAAGTGTGTTAGAGAACATCGTGTGAATATGTTTTTATCTGATGATATTATACAACATATTCCAGGAAGAATTTTAACTTTACTTCCGCAAACTTAACTCACTTACCCAACCATAAACTTTAGCCCAATTAACTTTTAACTTAACTACCAGCAACTTAAAAGGAGTGCAAACACTCCCAAAAGGTGCAGTAATTAACCAAAAGCACACCTACAGAAACATGCAAAATCAACGAAGCGAGCTGCGAACACGCGTAAAAACACGTCAGAACACAATGGATCTAGCCGTGGCACTGGGAAGGAAGTTGGCCACACCTTTAAAGCTGGCGTTGAGTGCTCAAGGCATAAGGTAAAATATCAAATGTTCATCATTAGCCGCCAATAAATCAAACGGTTGTCGGCAACAAGGCATGAAAAAAAAAACGCCTTATTTACTCTCAATTAGGCTTACATTAGCTCAAATTCAGTACAAAAAGCCGAGAAACATAATTAACAAGCTCAACCGGAAACGGAAACCGCCAAGCCTATAATATATATGTATTTGGGTGGGTGTTAGGGAGTGTGGAATCTAACTAATTAAAATCGTTTGTCGCTTAAAAGCTTTGAACACAACTCAAAGCGTCGCATCGACTTAATTAAAATTATGCAAATATCTACTGTAAGCCCTAAACAAATAATAATAAAATAATAAAGCATACGCCGGGTATCGAGCTCAAAGCTTTTGTGCGCGAATATTATATTAATTCTATTAGTTTGTACACTGCAGTTTAACAATGCAAGGGAACTTTTTGAAAGAGCTTTCAACGTTTTTTTTTGCCGTATTTATATATCAAAAAATTCATATTTTTCTTTAATCGTCTTACTTGCAAGATTTACTTAAAATAAAGGCATCTCTCTCGTTTTCAATTAAATTCAAGAAGTGTATAATTAAGTCGTGTACATGTGTTTTGGGCTGATATAATCTTGCAACGCTTAGAAATGGCTTAATTGCTCATGTACAACAACAATGAAAGGCGCCGCCAACAAAAACAATAAGAACACGAGCAACAATGTGAGCACCGTTCTCTCTCTCTCTCTCACACACACACTTTCTCGCTCGTGCTATTTGCATTTCACATTAGCATGAAAGCCGCTCAAGGAGATACTTTACGAGCGGCTTAGCACTGGGCAAAGTGTTTTATTGTTTGCTTTTCCGCATTTTTCGGATGCCATTTTCTATTTATTTAGGTTTTTTTTGTGCGTGTGTGTATATGTGTTGTGCGTAGATTTACGCATGAGTTGACAATTTTATTCTTAATTTATGTTCAGAGTTTTGTGTAATTCTTGTGAGTTGTTGTGCCTGCCACGCCTCTAGGCAGCTAGCTAATGGGCGAATTATTTTAAGGAGTCTACTTTTGGGAGTGCCTGGCCATAAAGATAAGCAACGTCCACGTGCACAACTACTGGCCGTTATCAGCAGTTATTAATTAGCTTATAATGCGTCAAAGGCAAAGTCATTTTGTCCGACCTTCTTCCTTTAACATGGGTTGAATAAACTGAAGTCCGGCTTCCTTTACGCGGATGCTGTTTTGCTGGCAGCGGAGTATTTTGCTTGTTTTGTTTTTTTTTTTGCTTTTTGTAATTTATTTTGATTTGCAGCCAAGAGAAAAACGCAAACAGACTGCAAATGTGTTAAGCCCGACGCTACGTGTTTATAATATGAAATATTTCTTGGCACCGACACGACAAAGAAATGGCAGAAAGGCAGAGCATAAAGCGACGACAACTTAAAAGGCATTTGTATGGCTGGTTTGCTTCGCAGTAGTTTTTTTTCCCCATCTCTCTCTTTCTTTTTACTTTATTTTTTATGCCTTTTTACAGTTTTTGCCTGTCGTTTTTTATGCCAGCCAAAGAACAACCAAATTTAAGACTTTACGAGCGACTATAAACATTTTTGATATATTAAATTGGGGTCGGCAAATAAAGTATTGAAGAAAGCAGCGAAAGCGTACTCAAAATATTTAATAAAAATTTGATTACATCTTCTTTTGTCTTACTTTATGAGAGAGTAAGAAAAAGTTTGCAAACTTTTATATCCAATATATTTTAATAAGGCTTTAAAAGTATTTTAATATGACTTAAAGCAATGTTGACAAAGTTTGATAAAAAAAAATTAAATTAAAAGTCTTCCACATAAAGTGCAAAAGGTTCAAATCTAATCTAATTTTATTTTATTTACTAAACTTGACATCTTCCTTAACTTTTACAACCTTTCTTTAAGTTTCTGTACACCACAAAAGCTTGAAATTAATAATTGAATTTCCACTTGAGATTTATGTTTTTAATTGAATTTCTAATGAAAGCCACAGCTTTGCCCGCGGCTTTACCAATACAAAGAAATTGGGCTGACGAGACCCCAAAAGCACATCAAAGGCATTTATCAAACGCTAATTAGCGCAACCAACCAAAATTTCGTTCATTTGTTCTTCAAACGAGCAGCTGAGACCCCAACAAAAAGAAGCTAAATTAAAATAAGCCAACGCATGCATATAAATGTTTTTGCGAAATTGGAAAGCTGCGACAGCCGACAAATAACAACAAACAACGAAATTACTGAGCAATAATCATAATTTCTGGTATTAAACGGCAACGGAACACAAGGATACGCGACGATACAACAGGAAACGTTGTGGTCCTTTTTATCGTCACCCTCGCCAGTGCTTTACGACCGCTGATAAAGTGTCGCCATGCATTGTGGCAGGTAGCCCGCAGCTCCATGGTTTTGGGGAGCCAATCCAAATAGCAACAGCAGCAGCAGCACACACAGGAGCCGAGGACTGCACCTCTGTCACGTGGGAAAAAACGTTCTGATAATTTATGAGTCATACTTTTGAGTTCTGAACACTCACACATTATTATTTTGCCTCCGGTACGCTGGCACAACTTGCTCGCAAAAATTTTTATTTTCCATTATTTGAGGCAAACAAACCACAAAAAGTTTTTGACGCTTTGTGAACATTTTTCTAAAAATAACATTTGCGGTTGCAGTTATGCGAATATATATGCAAAGTAGAATGAGAAAGAGAGAGAGGCGGGGCAGTGTCGACTGACGGGGAGAAAAAACATAGTAAGTTAAAACTTTGGCGTTGATGAGTTTAACAACTGTTTTTGCCAAATTGTGTAGTTTATTCAACAGAATTGTTAAAGTTTTGACAGCAAACCAATGCAAAATCTGGCTACTTATGGTACACAAATCTTTGAGGCAGGTGCAATAAAGAGAACACTTTGGGCAGCAAAGTGACCAATACGTAACTTTCTGGCTGAAAAGTTGGTTCAAAATGAATTTATTAAAAGAGCCACGTTGATTGCAACTGTGATTTATGCTTATTAAAAAATATGGTGATAGGAAAGAATTTATTGAATTAAGAAACGTGTTGCTATCTGCGTAAGTAAAGCTGAAACAAAATTATTTATCTGAAGAATATATATCCTAAAGGAAATGTTTAAGAAAATGCTATAACCAAAATTAACGATATCATACAAAATATATAAATAGATAATATGAAAATAAAAACAAAAACATTATCCTCACTCAAAGCTCAATATTTATATATATATATAAAGTATATATAAGCCACCTCTCCGTCCAACCCGTATTTGTTCGTAAGCCCTTAAAAGTAGGCAATGAATTTTGTTCGCTCTCAGTTAGTATCAGTTTTATATCTGATACGCTCTTAGCGCTATCATAAAAATATATTTATGCTGCGCTTATTAGGTAACATAAACTGGACACTAATAAAGCCAATTCGTGGGAAATGTCGCAGTCGGGAAAACAGTACGGCTACTTAACAGAAGTTAAGTGCAACACATATTTGCCAAAGGGCGCACAACAATTTGCACGAAGTGAAGTAATAAAAGGACATGTAATATACTTAGATGTGTAATGTAGTGCGCATTAAGAAGTCATGTATTCCCTAAACACACATATTTATATGCTGTATATGATTGGGAGGGGGTAATAAATATTTCGGAGACCATTAAGCACGTTATTGGATTAGAATGTGAGATAGAGAGCAGAACAGCAATAAAGATGTGACATTCAACAATATAATAAATACTAACGAAGGTACGCATACGCACGCACACACGCACACTCGCACACACACTCATACAAACTGAATAGATTTGTTATATGAATGTATTTTAAGAGAAATTTGAAGTGTTTTTGTTTCATATAGATTCCAGCTTACCTTCGTCCTCATCGTCATCGTCGAGTTCCGTTATTTCCGCCTTGTCGGCAACGCCATTTGTTGCTGACGTCGCTGCTGCAGCGCTGCCACCTTTGGCACTCAACGCCGCCTTGGCATCACCATTGGAGATAATTGAATTTGATTTTGCGTGATTTGTATGATTGTTCGAGGCGGTGGATTTTGCCGATGAGTTGAGCGTACCATCTGCCAGTTCCATTTGTGGTGCGCTCGGTTCCGGTTCGCCATTGCTGACAGCATCGATGGCAGCGCCATCCTTTGTCTTCAGCTCCTGACTGGTGTTGCAGCCCATTCTTAATCGTTTTTCTTTTTCTTTTTTTTTTTGGGTGGACTCTAAGGACTCTGTTGCTCTCTGCTCGGTTCGTGCTTTGAGTTGGCCTAGGTAACCAGACCAGAACCAAAGTCGAATCGCTGTTGTTTAATCAATTGCAACAGCAACAACAAAAGTCACTCACACACACACACACACTTACACTCTCAAACACACAGACAATGCTTTCTTTTTTACGCGCACTCACAAAACAGGTCTCAACTTTGTTTGTGTTGTACAACTTTATTTAGCGTTTGCTATTTGCACTTTGACTTTTGTTGTTGTTGTTGTTTTTATTGTTTGGTAGAAACCTTTTTGTTAGAAAAAAATCCGTTAGAAAAATATTTGAGTTTTGGTTTTAGTTTTTTTTTCCGTTAAATTATTGAATTATTTATTGCGTACTCAAAAGAATTACAAAAAGGTTCACAACCACATAAAATGCCAGCCAGTTAAGTTAATTTTTGAGTATTTTCTAATGAATGAGTTTCGAACAACGGTAAATTCAACTGTTAGACTGAATGGCTGACTGACAGACTGACTGACTGACACTGGCACAAGCTCAGGCACAACTGACAAACGCAAGCGACGCGTCCACACTAAGACCGTATTGCGGCTGGTCTTATCCTGCAGGACTAAAGCTCAACAGACGACAACAGGAGCGACGACAGAGGCAGCGACAGCGACTGCGGCTGCGGCAGCAAAGTCAACGTCACCGTCAGCCGGCAGTCAACAACTAGCCAAAAAAAATATCGGAGCCCCAGAATTTGAGCGAGGGTAAGCGCGTCAACTGAAAGAGAGAAAGAGAGCACACACATATCCAGTCAGATGAGAGAGAGCGCATTGCTTCTCATTCTGTAAGCTGCACAGTGTGGCAAGGGCTGTGATAAAGTCTGACTAGGCGTTTGTTAATAGTCAATGACAAATATTACATTTTTTAAATTTTGCGGGAATTAGAAGTACCTTTTTTTTGCGTACAGGAAAAATATTGTTAAAAGAAAATTTAAAGTACAGACAAAAATCCTTAACTTGTTTTAAAAGTTTTTTTTTCCAGAAATGTTAAAATTTGCTTTGAATAAAAAATCGTTTAAATTAAAGCAAACTTATTTTTGATTGCAAATTGATTATACATTAAATATATTTTTTTTTTAAATAACAAAAATGTTTGGTTAAAACTTATATTTTTTTAAAAAGTTAGCTTTTAAATCATTTTGAAATTTTAAAAAATAAATACACCAAATAAATACCTTACTTTCGTAAAATTTACAAATTTCTATATTTATTTCATAAATATTATTTTTCTTTTAAAATGTTGGCTATATTTTATATAAATAAAATCTTTTCAATACTTCTTGAACCAATGTAAAAAGAAAATTTTGGACAGGCAGCAAAAAACTAATGAGAGAGCAAACAACAGTGAGAGAATGTGCGTGTGTGAGAAAGAGCGAGAGGATAAGCAAATCGGAGAGCAATGACAATACAACAGCTGATGTTTGCTGGCTGCTGTGTTTTGTGTGTGCGGCTCTTTGCTAGCCGAGTGCTTCGTTATGTTTTTTTGTTGCAAACAAAGCGACAGGCCAAGCCGACAGTCGGCACACATACACAAACACGCTTAAGAGGACCACAAAGCCACAGCAGCAGCAGCCGCAGTCGAAGAGCTCAAGAGCAGCAGCAGCAGCGGAAAAGCAGCAGCAGCAGCGGAAAAGCAGCAGCCACCATTGCTGTGAAGTTGCTAAGGCAATGGCATCATCATCCATTGGGACGTTTCCACGCACCAACTTTAACTCACACACACACACACACGTGCACACGGACAGACACACACATATGTATGCTATTTGTTGTACCTTTTTACGTGTAGCGAACCGTAAATAGCAACAGCAGAGAACCAAACAACAGCCAAACCAAAAAAAAGGCAAATAAAAAGAATGAAACTTTAAACCATAAAAATCTATATCAATGAAAAATTCTTCCGCTATCTTTTTGTTGTTTTTGTGGCTGCCTTTTAGCATAACTCAGCTACATAAGCAGCTAACTAGTTTTTTTTAGAATTACTTTTTATTTAGCTTTTTTTTTTGTTGCGTTTTTTTTTTCTGGGGACAATGTTGACGCTTTTGTGTTTTGTTCAACCTTTGGTTTTTATTTTGTTGTCAGCCATTTGGGAGTTCGTTTTGTGTGTGTTTGTGTGTGTGAGTCACTCAGAAATGAATTGGTCTGCTCTTATTGTGTGTATTCAATCCCCGTCCACGTCGCTGGCAGCACACAGGGTGTCGTTATCATAAAGTCAAATGGCCGCCTAGTTTTCGGGGCACCGGAAGATAATCGTAAAAATGCGACTGCACACATATGTAAAATGTTAAGTGACATTCGACTTCTGACACAACGCAAATAAAACGTGCAAACGTGCATGTGTGTGTGTGTGTGTGTGTGGCACAGTTTTAAGCGTCAGCTGGCAAAAGTCTAATCAAATGTGAACTTTGCCTTCAGCTGTAAGTACGACAGAAAATAATCATTTATGCAAATTCGACTCTTAATGCAGTAAGAAACAAACAAATTTCTTTTAGTTAATCAAGCATGTTTTAATAATGAATTTTGCACAGACACCCTGTCTGCTTTTGTGGTATATATATTTGACAATTATGCAAAAATAACTTCACAGCCTGGGACCAAAAAAGTATGCTACACATGTCGAAAATATTGTTAATAAATGGATTGCATGTCAACCAATTAAAAATATACTTTATATGTACATGATATAAATCATGTCACAGCAAAAATGCTTGAAAAAATTTATAAATCTGTGTTTTATGAATATATATATATACATATATATATATATATATATAGATATATTGTTTGTTGGGTTTATTTGGATGTCAATGTGTAGTACTGGTTTAAATAAACTCTTTTAAAGTGGTTGAAACAAAGAAGAACAACTAGAAGAACAATTTAGTTTGTAAACGAATTATTTCTTTTTATACATTTGAAAAGTGTATATTATTTTTGTCATGAAATTTGTAACGTCTATCTATAGATCTATCTATCTATCTATCGATCTATCTATCTATCTATCGATCTATCGATTTATCTATCTGTCAATTTATCTATCAACTATCTATATATCTAAGTAACTATCTATCTATCGATCTATCGATTTATCTATCTATCTATCTAACTATCTATATATCTATAACAAACAATTGGACTAATCTATTAAAGATTTCTCAATATATATTTGCACAATATTCAAAACATCTTTCACATTTTTTCTATAATCTTTCATCATCATCTACATCACTTAACATGACCATGCCACGCTGATAAAGTTTAAGCCATTACACTAAACTATAATTGAGTTGTAAGATTTCGCGCTTCTTGTAAAAAAAATGCACTAAAGCTTCATTGTTGTAGACTATGCAACAACAAAAAAGACTTAAAACTTAATTTAAGTCCCGGGTGACAACTGAAGCTCTTAGCTGCTTGTCGTTTTTGCCAGTCAGCAGCTGCACGACAATTTTGGAAAGGCGATCCATGCCAGACTCGAAGATGTCCTGTTTATGAGTTATAAACGAAAGTGGAAGTCTAAAGAAATCAACTAAAAAACAATGCAAAAATAAGCAAAATTCTTTAACTTCTAACGTATTGTTCCAAAAGCAACAAAAGTATATTATAAAGTTGCCATTAAGCAGAAAAAAAAATCAACTAAACGAAGAAAATGCAGCATATAATTAAGCCAGAAAAACATCAGCAGTTGCTGTGGAAACATCCTTTTAAAACTAATGCGTGAATTTGTACATTCCAGCGGGCACATTTACACCCGCACGACGAGACGATGAACAACCAAACCAAACAACAGCAAACAACAACCACAAAACCAACAAAAATGAACTGCAAAAATCCATTGCGTCGTTGCCGATGTCAAGGACTTAAGATAGCAAAGGAACTGCGCATCCGTTCGGCAGCCAGGGTCGTGTGAAAATGCATGGCAAAGTTTGCCGTTTTTGTCTCTGTGTGTGTGTTTGAGTTAGTGTTGGAATTTCGGCATTCCTTTCATTTGGCAATGTTGGTGGACGAGAGACGCATGACAAATGCGTTGGCGACACACAAACGCCCCCCCCTTCACTGAGGTTGATAAAGTGACAGACAACGAGTTGTATACTATATATAGATGTCCCGAGAGCTACAAAACAGCTCTCAGCCATAATTGACGCAAAGAGGGAAGGCTTAAGGGCTATGCGCACCATTTACGCGCCGAAATGCAAAGTCATTATTTTGCGAATCAGCAACGAAACCAAAACATGGCCAAAAGCATTATTTCGAATCGAGAACATTTCAATTTTTTGGCAAACAGGATGCGAAAGAGCAACGAAACGTGCACAGCCAAATTACGTATACGCCGTGTTGTAAAACTCTCGGCCTATGACATAGACAGCCTTACTTGTGTGTGTGTGTGTTTGGGTTTGTGTTTGTATATATGTCTGTTGACTCCCCCGGGGACAGCTGGCAAGTGGAAAGTTTTCGCGTCCTTTTTGCTCGGAAGTTCAACGGTGCGCAACAACTTTTTGGGGTGGAGACAACAAATTGACAGCAGATATATATATATATATATAGATATATATATATATTAAAGTGCGCCAGCAGATAGCCACAGCTTCGGCTTCTCAGCAGCTTATAACAAATGCAAACAAAGTCCAATTTTAGTGCTGTTTGCTCAGCCAAATCAACAAGAAATTTTGACTTTAAATACTTTTGTCAACTTTTTCTAGTCTAAAGCGATTTACATTTTAAGCTCATGATTCTGCTTGATTTGTGCACGAGCGGGCTTAATTTGAATACGGCATGGAATTTTCCATAATTATTTTTAGTCACATTTGGCTATTTGACACCTATTTCCTTCCTTTTTCCCACCCTTGACACATTTTCCGGCCTTTTGATTTGTGTCTTTTTCCTTCGTTCGTAATTTTTTGCAACAGCGAAAGTCGCTCAAAATAATTGAATTAACGCTGACATGATATATGATACATTTTTCTGTGTCTTTTTTTTGTGTAATAGTGTTCAAGTGTTGACTTGTATATTAATCATACGCCTCGTTGGAAAATAAAATAAATGCTGAACACTTTTATTGTAATGGTTAATTAATTAAAACTGGTTTAACAACAATTTTAACAAAAGTGACAGAAAAAATAAATAATAAATATTTATTTATTATTAAAAATATTTTCCTTTTTTGCTTAAACAAAAATTGCAACAAGTCAAACTTAACTACACTTAATGTCAGATTATTTATTCATTACTCTGAGTATATATATATATATATATATATATTTATTTTACTTGTATATAAATTCAACTGTTATATTATTATATTTTGATTGAATAAT
Source organism: Scaptomyza reducta (assembly GCA_035044485.1). Taxonomy (NCBI): domain Eukaryota; kingdom Metazoa; phylum Arthropoda; class Insecta; order Diptera; family Drosophilidae; genus Scaptomyza; species Scaptomyza reducta. Next base: position 3,760,683 of record JAWNNV010000807.1, on the reverse strand, counting down.
TTTGTTAATTTTTTTTGTTTTTATAATAATTAAATTATTTCATAATATATAAATAAAATAAAATAAATATAAATATATGCAGAATTATAACCTTGACTATTTGAACACAGGAAATATGTCGGAAATACAAATTTAAATCAAAAAAAAAAGAACGAATCCTTGCTTGGCCATTTCAAGGACATTTCCATTCATGTTCCGAATATGAGTCTAGCAAACAGTTTTTTTGTATTATTGTTAACGCTTGCTTTGTATGACTCTTCTGTTGCACTGTTGAAGGCTCCCTCGTGTGTGGCTTTTGTAATTTTCTCTGGCTATTACCTTAATTTGCTGCACACAAACCCATACACACCCTCACACACACCCACACACATATATTCATAAGCCACACACACGTGTTCGTGCAAGTTGCCTCAACGATGTAATTGTTAATTAAAAACGCTCTCGGGTCACGAATTGTTTGTACAGCGCCCTTAAAATAAGGGATGTGAGTGGAACCACAACTGACCATGGCCAGTTAAAGGTGTTGAACAATGTCATAAAGCCAAAATTGGACTCTAGACATGTGTTGTTTTTAGATTTTTACCTTTTTTTGACGGTCATCGTAAAATTGTTTGGAAAATGTTTTTTTAGGACATGCATAAAGCAAATAATATGAAACGTTCATACATCTTTAATGCCCATTAAACATTTAAGTGATTGGCCCATCAAAGGCCAAAGGAATTGGAAAAGCATTTTCTGATTATGTCGAGCAAATGAATTGAAGACACATCAGTAAACAATATATATATATAAAAATAGAGCATGAGTTTGTGATTTTGAGATTTGTTCCACACTTTTTTCCATTTGGGTTAATTTAGATGACATTTCATATATACTATATACTCCTATATTCAGCACAAATCTTTCATCAGCCTTGACAATTGCTAAGCACAAAAACAGCATCAATCTTTTGGCAACTAGGCAACAAAATCATCAATCAAACTAGATGTGAGTGTGTGTGTGTGTATGTGTGTGTGAGTGTCATAGGTTAAGCAAAAACTAGCCAAGAAAGGATATGCGTGGCGCCTTAAAAATAGATGACAATGACAACACAAACAAGGAAACAAATTTTATATATATAACCCAAAAGTAATTTTTTTTAGTATTCAAAACTTTAGAACTAAGAATCTAGAAATTATTTAAAAGTATAAAAATATTTTTAAAACAATTGTTATTAAGTTAATTTAGCGTTTATTTATTTTTTTAAGCAATAAAAATTTTTTAAATTACATTTTAGAAATAAACAAAAGATTAAGAAAATTTTGTTTAAGTTTTTAATTTTTCCAATAAAAAATATGTTTTGCTTATAAGTAAATAAATGAAGCCCTTTATTTATTTATCAAAAAAAAAATATTTGTTGGGTAAAGGTTTTAGTTTAAAAAACTGTCATTCCAAAATAATTGTATAAATTATTTTTTTTTTTTTTTTTTAATATATATATATTCTTAAAAAATATTTAATAGCTTAAGGTTAAGGTTAAAGCCATCTGATTTTCATTCTTTAAATATGTTTTCTACTTTCTTCTCGTATTTATTTTTGAATACGCCTTTAAGCTACATTTATTCGAAACCATTCACAAAAAGCCGAAAAGATTGTTATCTTAATTCACTTTAAATTCGTGCAACAAAAACATCTCAGTGCAACAAAATGGCGTCGTGTCTGGTTACTGATTAGCTAGTATATCATGTATGCGCTTAAGTGCCAGACATGTCAGCCAAATTGAAAAATCCCATTTAAATGCAACTCGATGCCTGAAAGGAGACAAGATTTACGTAGTCCTTGTTGGTGTGGCCTGGAGAGTGGGGTGGTGGTGGGGGTGGTGCTGATGCGATACCTGCGTGACTGCACGTAACGAGCAGCTAGACTTGCAATTTTGGTTGCTGTTCGTTCGTCTGTTTGTGTCTGCCTTGTTCGTCTGTACGTGCGCCTAAATGTATGCTATTGTCATTTCACATGGCATAAAGGATACTACTATCAAGGCTTCTACATTCACTTAGTCCAATGAGCACTAACCGACCGACAAAAAACCACCAAACGTATGACAGACAAAATGACAACACACACACAACACAACACACAACACACACACACACTAACACATGTACATAATGCAAATAGTCCGTGTGTGTGTGTCATTCATATAACCCCTTTCAATAAGCACGACAAGTGTGTGTGGTAGGGGGAGGGTGTTGAGGAGGGAGGGGGTGGGGGGGTGTAGAGTCGAGTTATTGAACTGACTACCTGTGCATGTGTGTGTGTTTGTGATTTTAAAGTCAAACATTGAGTTCCTTTTTGACACACGAGCTGCCAGTTTTTGGTTTCGTCTCACTCTCTTTCTCTCTCTCTCTCTGATGATATGATATCCATTTGGTAGTTATTTTCCCTTTAAACCCATCACAACAACAACAACCAGCTAGTACGATATATTATGATCTGATGCTCATATTGCCGGTTAATATTGTGTTTGGTTTTTTGGCATGCAGCCAGCAAAAACAGGCGCCAGTCATTCAAGGAGCTAAGGAGCAGCAGCAGACAGGACACCAGGGCGGGAGAGAGTCAACAAGAGGGATGCCGTACATGTCACACAGCACCGGATATGGGATACGTATGTGTGTGTATAGATTGGAATATGCATTGGTATTGACGATGGAATGCAAGTGAAGTCCACTTTGAGAACTTAAAGTTTGTGTTTGGAGTTCAAATTTTAGTTAATTTTTTACAAATTTTAAGGGCAAACAAAGTGAAATCTTATGAAAATCAAATATTTTTTTCATAATTTGAAAAATTTTAGATAAAACTATATCTAATCAACCTAAAATAAAAAACTTATAAAATCTTACTCAAAAATGATTATACAAACTCCATATCCTTTCTCTTCCACTTCCTTGAAAATCAACCACTTGTCTTCAATTTCAAAGTAGTTAAAATAGTTTAAAAGGTTAGAACAAACTAATTGCCGCACCTTTTGTGGCATGTTTGGGCTTCAGGTGACGAAGGTTGCAGCACAACGAGCTCGACGACTTGCTTGGCTTTTAACTACGTTGCTTTTTGCACCTTAACAACGTGTTAAAACGCTATCAAAGAAGTGTAAGGAACAAAAAAACTAACAAAACAAAACGAACAGCAAGCAAAGAGAGAAAAGCAGTCGAAAGGCTAAGAGCCAAGAATAATTGAGTTAGAACTATGCAGCTGTAAAATTCTCTTTAAAAAGTTGTAAGTCGAGTTTGTTTGTAACTAATTTCTGAGAACTTTAATAGTTATAAGTTCGTATAACTGACCTCATATATGTTAATTTGTCCACTGAGAATATACATTTGTAATAAACTCAATTTATTCTATAAAAAAATATGTGAAGAATAATGTAACGTAATCAATTATCTGGCTGAAGGAAAATAAACAGATAACGCATTTGAACAGGTGTGGAAAGTAGAATACAGTGGTCACACGTTATGAAGATCGCAACATTTTTGTTGCTTCAAGACCAAAAACAAACATTTTTGTAGCTAAAACTTAAATCATAGTTTTTAATTTATGATTAAATCGTTGTTTTTAATTTATGATTAAATCATAGTTTTTAATTTATGATTAAATCGTTTTAAAAAAGTGCCTAACGTAAGGCATGTTTACACTATAACAACTTTACGAATAGAACCTTTGGATTGTACTTTTTGTGTTATACATTTCAATAATGAAAAGTATTTTTAAACTGACAAATAAGAAATTTGCTTGATTTTTTGATTATTCAGTTTAATTTCATTCATTCAAGCAAAAACTGTAGCAGAAAGTTTTTGACATTAGTGTATTGGTTTTTTTGCTTAGTTTCGTTTTTTGCTGAGCGCTGGACATTGATATCAGTGAAACGATTATTTCCGTTAGTTTAGCTGGCTGCTTTGGGCTTGAATTGGCAGCAAAGTGCCACCAGACATGCAAATTTCCATTTAGTGGAAAAGCATTTGTTTTCTTTTTTTTACTGGCACGCGAAACGCGATTCGAACGTGCGATATGAACGGGCAACAGTTTGAAATTGAGAAAAAGGTTAAAGGGTTAAACCCAAAGACAAAAACAATGCAAATGTAACAAGTTAAAGCAAACAATATAATAACTAACTATATACACTATTATACACTATAATACAGGAGCAGTCACTTGTTTAGGTTTAACTGCTTGAAGCTCCAGGCGATTGCCCAACGTGTGGTTTGTCCTTGATGGAATTCCGTGCTGCAAACATTGTTGATATTCCGGTTACTGAGATAATCCATAATCTTGGGCACATTAGCTTTGATGCCAAGCATGCTTGTATAAATGCTGCAAAAACACACATAAAATTAAACTTCAGTTGTAAATTTTGGATGCAGTTGCACTTACAGCACGCGATCCGGGTGCAACAGACTCTCGTCGATGATGCGTTGCACGAACTGAACTTCGCCGCCGGCACAGGTTAATTCCTCGGCACTGCCAGTGCGCACATTCTTCGGAGCGGGACGTCGCAATGGATTGCGTATTGTGCCTTCGAATGGATTCGATGCATTCGAGTCGAAAAATGGCGGATTGCAGAGACAAAACTGAAAGTCCGTTTCATTTGACGTTTCAAAGTAACTCTTGAATATGCTTTGTTTATCGGGCTGGGCGTAGACCTCTATTAACGCTTGCAACTCATTGCTTTTGACATTCTCGCGGGCGTATTCAATGTTTGTTTGCTTCGATTCCAGTGCCAACATTTGCCATTGATTCTTTTTGGCCGCCAGCAGCGAATAAATGCAGGATGAGCCGCAGCCTGCAAGGGGGTTTTTGCTAAGTTCAGAGTGTTCGTGGTGTACTGCATGCCACTTACCTATATCTATGCCACGCACAGTGTCCAGTTTTTGTGGCGCCAACAAATCCTCCAGCCACAAAATGTAATTGACGCGAAGCGCCAAAGTTGGCACCAAGCTGCCCGGTGCAAATTGCACGTGCAGGCCAAAATATTCAAGCAGCAGCATTTTGGTTAGTTCACGCAGTGTGCGCTCATCGCGAAAGTTTAGCGTTACTTTGCCATTCAGCTGCTGCAAAAGTAACAATTAAATTGATTGTTTTATTTTGTTAAATTCCGAACTCACCAATTTGCACACATGCCGAAAGTCTTTGTGTTTGATGGCCAGTTTTGTGTAGTCGGGCGGTGTGCGCAATGGATTGCGCGAATGCATAGCAAACTGTTTATTGCTATTTCGTACCATTTTTATTAAATGAATTCAGTTAATGCACAACAAAACGTTTGAATCAAATGCAATGCAGCAAAGTGTAAACGTTTCTTGCCAGCGTAAAAATACCTGAATAACATAATACCAACAAAAGTACTAAAATCAAGATTTTCACAGTTCGTCGGTCACACTGCAGTGTTAATTAACATTGCACTGTTAAAGCGAATTTAGCACATTGTAATAATAATATTAAGTGCAGCGAACGAACTTGCGTTATTTTGTTAAATTTACTTTTACAGTTTTGTGTAGTCGGGTGGTGTGCGCAATGGATTGCGCGAATGCATAGCAAACTGTTTATTGCTATTTCGTACCATTTTTATTAAATGAATTCAGTTAATGCACAACAAAACGTTTGAATCAAATGCAATGCAGCAAAGTGTAAACGTTTCTTGCTAGCGTAAAAATACCTGAATAACATAATACCAACAAAAATACTAAAATCAAGATGTTCACAGCTCTTCGGTCACACTGCAGTGTTAATTAACATTGCACTGTTAAAGCGAATTTAGCGCATTGTAATAACAATATTTAGTGCGGCAAACTAACTTGCATTATTTTGTTAAATTTACTTAACGAAAATGTCGGAAACTAGCTCCAAGGAGAATGTAAAGACCGCAATGACTTACATTTGTGGCGGTAAGTATGAAAAAGAGGCGTAGTGCAGCTACAACAGGCAACACTCTGTTTGCTGCCGGACACGCACATGTTTACGGAAAAAAACAAATGTAATTGTTTATTAATTTGCACTTCTTTGCAATTACTTAAAAACAGAATGTCATCATGAGAACGAGATGCGTCCACGTGATCCTATACGTTGTCGCGAGTGTGGATATCGTATAATGTACAAAAAGCGCACCAAGCGTCGTAAGTAGTCTGCAATGGCTTTAAAACTTTACCGAAACCAATAACATTTATCTTCTTCTTTACAGTTGTGGTTTTCGACGCACGTTAAACTGTTCCCAGGAACACAATGGAAACTAATTTAGAGTTAAGTTTAATAATTGGAAGTACAATAAATATAAGAGACTTTTAAATCAGCTGGTTTTAATTTGTTTGTTAAGGTTTTATATATCTTGCAAGCGATTGAATATTGAATTTTAAACAAGAAACATAGGATGGGAGTGTGCAAACGTATTTTCAATCACCCTCAAACTGTGCTGGTACAATGATGTAAATAACATTTTATAGGTACACTGGAAAAAATAAAACAATTCGTTTCTATATTTTAAACTAGTTTACTTTTATTTAAATTTTTGTGTTGTTTTTTTTTTTGAAACATAATTATTAAACTAAAAACACTTATATTTGTTTTTATTTACTCATTTATTTTTTTTGCAACTTTTGCTTAAATAAAATGTAAAGTAATTTGTTCTTACGCACTTTTTGTAGCTTTTTGTTACTTTTTTTTTTACTCATAAATGTCTTTTTTCGTCTCAAAAATTTTGTCTAAATGGCTTTTGTCTCCAAAAATTTACTTTACTTAAGAATTTGTCTTTTGTTTTTTTTTCTTTTTCATTACTTTTGCGTTTGGTGTAATAAATTTAAGTTTAAGTTTACCACATTTAGCAAAAACACACATTTTACACTAGAAATTGTTTATACCATTTATTATTATTTTTTTATATTTATTATTTGTATCTTATGCTTCTTCATATTTTTTTCCCCGACACTTTTCAGTCAAATATTCTTGTTCAGTGTAAGGTAAAAATTATTACATATAAGTGTTTTTTTTAAGTGTATTTTTCTTTTTATGTATATCGTATTTTGCTTCTTTGAGTATTTTTTGCATTTTTTCTTGGTTTTTTTTTTCTTGTGTGTTTAAAAATCATAAATACAACTACACATTACATTTAATATAGATTGTTTTTTGTGTATATAATATTAAATATCTTGCAGAATGTTTGCAGTAGTGTTTGTGAGTGTGTCTGTGTGTGAGTGGGCGCATTGTGGGCGTGGCTGCTTCAAAACTATAACTAAAATTAAATCGTATATAATATGTTGTTTTTGTTTTGTTTTAAAGCTTAAGAAAATAAGGCAAAAAAGATATTTTTTGAGGTTTGCATTCATGTTGTATATATATATATATAAATAAATAATATATAAATACAACTAGTAAAAACTAACATTGTATAAAAAATGGCAAAAATATTCGCGTATATTAAGTAACTTAATTAAACAAAATATTTGTTGTTGTTTTTGTTGTTTTTCTGTAATGGCAAATTAAAGCTATTTTACTTCAAACGAAACTTGTTTTCTTCAAAGACATTTCTAAAATCTATTAAGTGAGTGGTTTTATATATATATATATATATATGTGTTAATATGTTTGTGTTTTTGTTTTTTGTCTTTTTTAACACTGCAAGGTGAGTATTACACGTGTGTGTGTGTGTTTTGTGTGATTTTACATAACCTCAATTATACAACTAATATTATGTGAAATTCATCGAAATTTGGTCGTAGAGCTTTCTACTTTTTTTGTTTTTTGTTTTTAAAGAGAAATTATATTTCAGGTACATCACAACTTAAAATTTAACAAATAAATGCCATTTGTTTTTTGTTTTTTAATGAATTTGTAAACGCCTAATACATAAAAAATGTATATGGCAAGCAAAACATTTGCTAAGTTAATTGAGAAACTGTCTTCCTCTTTCAAACAAAGAGACAGAGTAAAAAGTAAATAAGATCAGAAGGGTATGCATGCAGTTTACAGTTTGGCATGCTTCACCCGGTGATGCAGCTGTAGACTGTAACGCCGCTCAAACAATGCGCTGCACTGCTTGCACTTATGCGAAGCCACACGCAAAGCTCGATGCTTCCAAAATCGATGCAGGGCCAGAGAGCCAAGTGTATGATAATTGAAGCTAATGCCGCCGCTAGCATTGCGCCGACGACTTGCCGAACAGCTGGCGCAGCCCAAACCGTTATGCACGAGTCGATTGAGATGCTTGTCGCGCAGCATTGCAATTACAACTTCGGGTGCGAGACGAATCTTCTTCGGTTGCGCTTGTTTGCGCGAACTGCGCGCCGTCTCCGAGTCCGATTTCTTGCTAAAGTCGAGTGGTGCCGTTAAGTACTCCTGTTTGCTGGCTGCGTCGGCAAGAAGAGGCAACAGCGTTGCCAACTGATTGAGAGACTTGCGTGAGGCATTTACGGCATTGCTGTTGTTGTTGTTGTTGAGGGAATTTGGGATTTTTTTGGGACTTTTGCGCGGTACTGCCAGATCCAGCTGACGTTTAAGCAGCGACTGCGGCGCCGGCGCTGTTGTTGACTTTAACGGTGCGTTGCTGTTGCTGTTGTTGTTGTTGTTGCTGGGCACCTTCGGTGTAATTGTGAGCGTAATGTCCTCCTTGTTGCGCAAATACTCAATATACTCCTCGGTCTCGCTCATCAGTCGTCGTCGCTTGCCCGGCGTTAACTGTTCTTCGCGCTCTTGCTCACGCTCACGCTCTCGCTCTCTTTGCTCTCGCTGCTGACCCGTTGTCGTAGCTGTGGGCAGCGCTGCTGCGGCGGCGGCTAGCATTAACGGTGTTTCGGCTGCATAGTATTTGTTAATAATATCCTTAACATAATTCTGAAATTGTGTGCCAATGCGATTGAGATTCTGGTATTCCATTTGTGTGAGAAAAGGTGTAGTGTTGCTATTGTTATTGTTGTTGTTGTTGTTGTTGTTGCTGTTGCTGTTTGGTGTTGCTGTTACTGCAGCTACTGCGGCAGCAGCAGCAGCCGCTGCAGTTGTTGCAGCAGTTACTGCCATTGTTGCCTCAGTGCTGCCAGTGTTATTCTCTTTATCATCCTGACGATGATTATTTCTATGAGATTTCTCTTTGTAATAGCTGTTGCTGTTGTTGTTGTTAGTATTGTTGTTGCTGTTATTGTTGCTGTTTAGTTTATACGCGGGAGACGATTTAATAAGCTGCACTCGCTGCTGCTGCTGTTGCTGATTCTCTTGATCTTCGTCATACTCAATTTTAAGCTTTCGCTTGCTCGCAAGCAGCTCAATGGCCGTCTGCTCATAAGCTGCTGCTTCCAAAAATGCCGTTGCCATCAATGCTTTATTATCGCTCTCATCCGAAGCTCGCAAGCTTTTGCCATGACGCGACATTTTCATTGGTGACGTCGCACCCGACACACAATTGTACTCATCGCCCGAGTACGAAGACGATGATGCCGACGACGGTGTATTCTCATCATCCTCACCCGTCGAATGTTGTCGAGCACGCATGACGCCAAACTTTTTGCTGTTACTGCTGCTGCTGCTACTAGTGTTGTTGCTGTTGTTGTTGCTGCTGTTGTTGTTGTTGTTGTTGCTGCTGTTAATGTTGTTGTTATTGTTGCTGCTGCTGCTGCTGTTATGATGGCCGCCCATGTTGCTCAGGCTGTGCAGTAGCGCTGCAGCCTCTCGTGTCGTCCATTGCGAAGGCAGTTTATTATTGAACAGGAGTTGATGATTAGCTGGTATTTTCAACTCGTGCACGCCTCCCGCTTTATGAAAATCCTGAGCGACCGAAGCTGTATTGCGACTAATGGCGTCCATTTTTAGCAGACTGTAAAAGTTGAAGGAAAAAAAAACATTAGATTAGTACGGGAACAAATTAAGAATATGAAAAAAATAAAAAAAATAAAAATAATGAGTTTCATACATTAAAAGAAATTTGGCAACAACGCAGAAAACACAAAATTTGGAAATAAGACCACTGAAAATTTAATAAAAATATGTAATGTAAATCAGTTAAACTTTAACGAACACAAAAATAATAATCAACAACTATAAAAGCATTGAAATAAATTATGAAAATTGGCAACAGCGCAGGGAAACAACGAAAATAAAAGCACAGAAATGGATATATCTTTCCGGTATAAAATCAATCAAAAATGGGGTATAAATGTAAAGCCCTATAAGGACAACACAAACGAACACAAAAATAATAATCAACAACTATTAAAGCATTGAAATAAATGATGAAAATTGGCAACAGCGCAGGGAAACAACAAAAATAAAAGCACGGAAAAGGATATAATATCATTCCGGTATAAAATCAATAAGGACAACACAAACGAACACAAAAATAATAATCAATAACCATAAAAGGATTGAAAGAAATGATGAAAATTGGCAACAGAGCAGGGAAAATAAACTTAACCAAAAAAAAAGAATGGAACAAAACTTCGGAGAACTTAAAAAGGAGACAACGTGAAAGAAAGAGGATCTCAATATATACCGCGCATAGTCCTCCGGATCGCTACCCTCGGCTTCGAGGTATTGAAATAAACGCTCTGAACCGCGTTTTTGTGTCGCTGCATTTGGTAAACCTCCAGTAAGTAGATCATGCGGTGGTATCAATGACCCATTGGCACTAAGACGCCAACCGACCATCGATGTGGGATTCACAATGATCTCCTGTAAAGGTCCGCCCGTTATATTGCCGCCAGTGCCATTGCCACCAGAGACACCCTCATTGGTGGTGGTTGTATAGATGGTAACGGCACCACTGCCGCTCACATTGCCAACCGTTTGGCCACCGCCACTGGAGGAGCTGTTAATTGGTTGATCAATTGGTTGGTTGGTTGGTGGGATGACGAGGGCGAGAACAAGAGAGTTTGAGAGAACAAGAACGAGGATTGTAACTAGAGTTAGAGGTGTATTGTTCGCGCTGGGCTTTTGTTTTTTTGGTGTAAAGTGAAGGGGGTTGAGGGTGGGGGTTGGTAGGGGGTTAAGTAGGGCGATCTGAGAACATTACCCAAAAGCATTGCCGGCATTGTGAAACGTGTTGAGTTGATTATTGGCCACCAGAGTGTTGCCAATTGTTCGCAAGACGTTCAAATTTTGGCTATGCATTGCATTGTGGTTGTTGTTGTTGTTGCCATTGTTGTTGTTGTTGTTGTTGCTGCTGCCATTGTCGTTGTTGCTATTGCCACCATTATTGCTGTTGCGCGCTGGTCGATTATCATGCGGACTTGAGTAAGATTGCAAGAAGTGTGGGGCAAAGAGAAACAAATTCACGATCAGATAATGTTGTTGGGGTAATGGTAATAATATAATGATGGGTTACAGAGTCCTGGATGCATCTGTATAATAATCGATCTATAACAAAAAGTTCTTAAGGTCGATAAATATTGAAGGGTACCTTCTACCTTTGCGAAAAAGATTTTTTCCTGTTCAAATTTCATTCTTTTTATATTATCCATTTCGGAAGGGCCGTTCCTGAGGAAATTCCCAAACCGCAGGAACATCTTTCGGGTCTTTTTTAATGTACAACAACAACCATAACGATTACAACAACAACTAACACTTTCATGCACAAAAAAAAGAAAAGTTTGTTATAGTTATTGGGTCCCTAGGGTAGAAGGTACCCTTAAGTTTGGGTATGGATAGATAGCTTCCATGTCTGTTGAATTGTGAAACCCAAGTTTAAAGAAGGTCTTCAGAAGATGTACACAACTTTGTACAATTATAAACAACCTCCGGTATTCCCATTAACTTCATCCTAATCTAAATAGGGTTAGATCGTATAATGTACTTACTGCACATCACTCATGTGAATCTGGAACTCCTCCTGCGTGTCAGCGAGATAGGAGCACTTGCTGCACGCACGCTTATTGTGCACCTTGAGTACATGGGTGGCGAGACGCTCGGAACGCGCCGCCTTATAATCGCAGAGCAGGCAAACGAATGGCTTTGTATGGGTGTTGAGATGACGTTTGAGGCCCCATTTGTCGGCACCCGACCAGGGGCAATAGCAGCAGGTGAAACGCTTTTCGCGTTTGGGTTTCAACAGTCCGGAGCCGGTAGCGCCGCCAGTGCTGCTACTCGAACCGGAACTGGAACTTGCCACCGGCTGTTGAGCGCCATTGTTGGTGTTCATAACGGCGCTGACATGCAACGGCAAGACGGAGCCATCGTCAAGTTTCTCCTGCTTGAGATGAGCGAGCGGCATATCGGCTGCCGAGGCAACCGCCTCAATGGTCTCCACAATGCTCATGCTCGTCGAGGTGGGATGTCGTTGTGCCTCCAGGAATGCATTATCAATATTCACGCCCGTTGCATTGATTGTCACATTGCCACGACCACCGGAATGATGGGAGTTGCCAACGGAACCACCAACACCACCGCCACCACCACCACTGGAGCCACCACTGCTGGCGCTGACATGACGACGCGTCTTGTTGATATCGTATTGAAGTTCGCGATGCATGCGCAGAAAGTGCTTCTTGACATGATCGGCACGATTGAATTGCTTGAGGCAGGCATAGCACTGAAAGGGCTTCTCATCCTTGTGGATATTCTCATGGCGTGTGTACAGATCGCGACGATCTGTCGAATAGGGGCAATGGATGCACGCATAGCGTTTAACTATGTGCACTCCGTTGGCGGCGGCGGCAGCTGCAGCGGCTGCTTGGGCCTGGGACGATTTCTTGCGACTGCCGCCGGATGAGGTGCTGCCGCCGGTGCTGCTGCTGCTCGTGCTGTGGGCGGTGGGCGCTGAGGTGGGCGTGGATTGGACCAAGTTTTGTGCTGCATTCGCAGATGTCGATGGACTCGCATAGATCAACTCGGCGGCATGTTCCTGACGATGTTTTCTAATGAGTACGAAGAAAAGATTTTTAATTGGAATTCAACTTTTAGTTTGACTTTTTCCAGCTACTCACTTGGATTTGGGTGTGCTTTGATGCACCTGTTGTTGCTGTTGTTGTTGCTGCTGCTGCTGCTGCTGTTGCTGTTGTTGTTGTTGTTGCTGCTGTTGTTGTTGCTGCTGTTGCTGTTGCTGCTGCTGCTGACTGACCTGCGCATAGCTTTGCAGTTTACCACCCGTTGTCCACTGCACCAACTGCGGCTGCTGCTGCTGTTGCTGCTGTTCCGCAGTGGCGCCATCTTGCGTCCAACGCTGCTGCTGTTGATCGCCGGCTTTGAGCAGACCCGCCTGACCGGCGGCAAAACCGTTTTGCATTAGTGCGGCCAAACCAAAAGCTGTACTCAAATGATCTTCCGATTTGAAATTGCCAACTGCGGCAATGCTGGGCGCCGGCACTATGGTGGCGCCACTGCCAGTGGCACTGACCACCACTGAGTTGCCTGACTCTTGCTGTTGTTGCTGTTGCTGTTGCTGCTGTTGTTGTTGTTGGATTACATTGGATTGGGTTGTGGACACGTTATTGTTGTTATTGTTAGTGCCACCGCCCGCAGCTCCACTTGCTTCGTATTCAATGCTGGGCGCTGCGGTGCGATCAATTTGTTGCTGTGCGGCGGGAAAAGATAAAATTCCAGTTAAAAATCCGTTAGAATAGATTCTTCTAAGGTTCTCGTTTAAGTTTTAAAATGAATCAACTTCAAGCTTGACTTAATTAATGAACTTAATCGCCTTACCAAATTCGTAAACGAACGTTGTTCGCCCTCGGGCACCGCTGTTGGTCCACTGGTTGCCACTTGTGCCACCGGAGTACCGAGCGTGTGCAAACCGTTGCCGGTCTCCTCGCCGTACAATTTGCGTGTGATTTCTTTGAACATATCTTCATATGTGGCCTCAACATTTGAGGACTGTGATGCGCTGCTCGCTGGATTGCCTGCGGACGCTGGGATTAGTGTTGCCATTGCTGTGACTCTTTGGCCTTGGCTTGCGGGCGTACCGTTGCACGATAATTGCACCAACGACTACTTCTCTCGCTGTTCCCTCCACGTGACCGCTTCGAATACTACAAAAAGAGAGCAGATAGAAGTAAAAAAAGTTAGTTATTGTATCAAAAGCAAAACATTCACATCCGGTATATAAAATATCCCCCACTCTCTTTGTACGATTGACGTCGGTAGTTCTGGGAATCGTCTGTTGACACACCAAGCCAAAAGCTTCTCTCTTGGCTGGAACCTGCCTGCCTTGGGCCCCGCTAACAGTGTTTGTGGGTGTTTGTGCGGGGGTTTTGCTGACGTCTCCGTCGTTGCTGTTGTTTTTAACACAGCATCACAGCTGAGTCAGCGAATCTGAGCGCAAGCAATGAATTAAGCACACTTTTTGTTTACGACTCTTTTTATTTCTTCACTTTGGGCGCGTCAGGCGACGAAGTTGTCGAAATGATTTTCGAGTGAAGCTATTATTTTGAATGACTTTTTTTTAAAAATGCTGAATTGCTTTTATATTATTGAGTGTGACCATATTAATATTTGCCTAAATTCTCTTTAAATATTATCTTAAATATATATGTAAGAGTTAAGCTTTCAAGCAACATAACATAAGTTTTCATTCACTAAACAAGTGTATAATTAAAAGTGAAAAATCAAATTCAACTTTGACATATTTGTCACCAGTTACAGGTTGGGCGCAAAGCTGCATATATTAAACTAACCCATAACACTTTAGCAGCAACAACAACAACTGCTGAAACGGCGACAAGCCCAGCCAAGTATAAGACGAAAAAAAAGAAGGTAACGCGCCCAATAAAATGAATTTTAAAACTTTTGCGAGGAGTCCTCTCTCTCTCTCTCTCTCTCTTTCTCTCTCTGTAAGCGCATCTCATAAAAATACTCAAGACAAATTGTTGGCGTTGTAATTTTTGGCGGCACTTTTGTTGTGTTTGGTGGGTGGCTGCTAGTTGTTGTTGTTGTTGCTGTTTATGGCCCACATGTTGCTGATGGCTGCGCCTCATTTTTCAAACCAGCAAAGATGCTGACAACACACAACAATAAAAACAACATCACACTCGAAACTTTTGCGCGGCGACAAAAATGGTTGTTGTTGTTGTTGTTGTTATATGGGCACACACGGGTACGTCTTGATGGCCCAGAGCCAACACACACACACACACATAGACGCGGAGCCACCCACACACATACACACACGCCTAGGCCCAGGCCCATGCCAAATCTACGAAGGGGGAGTATTATGTGTAAAGGAATGAAAGAGAGCACTGTATATATGTATGTGTGTGTGTATGTGTGTCGAGCGTGTTTTCTTTCGTTGCTTATGCGCTCATATTTCGTTTTTTATTTATTTTTTTTTTGCATATATTTGATTTTATGCTTGGTGTGCTTTTTACAGTTGTTGTTGTTGCCCACACTCTTTGTGCCATCATCGTCGTCGGTCGGAGGGGGCGTTTGCGCGACGTTTGCTTTGCGCTTGTTTCGCTTCTTTTATATTCCTTTGCTTTGGTTTTTTGTTGGGTTTGCCATTGCCTTGCAGATCTCAAAAACACCTATCCTACCCCCTTTGTCCACCCCGCTGACCCATATCATTATATGTATTTGATTGACTCGCTGCGTGTGGTTATTTCTGCAAGCCAAGGGCATTTTTGTTGCTGGGTGAGACTTGACTTTGTCTCAGCTCAAGATCATCCATAAGTCTCTAGTTATACCCCGAACCCATTGAAAATGGGTATATAGGGTAATCGATATAGCCATGTACGTATGTATGAACGCGTTGATCTCAGAGACTTTAAGAGCTAAAGACTCCAGATTTGGTACATAACCTCGCCTAATCCCTAGGCAGTACAAGTTTGTTTTAAATTTGCGATAACTCTTCCCGTTTCCGATATACACATGTGATCGATAACAACAAAATCTTGAATTCAGAAATCTTTATGATGCAGTTTGAAACATTAGACGAAATAATGACAATATGTGAAAATTTTATTGAAATCGGCTGAGAAACACCGGAGATATGGAGTATTGAACTTAAGAAGGTATGTATACGCGTATACATACACACACACACATACTTGCAAGCGGTTCAGGGTATCGTCTAGTCGGGATTTCTCGACTAGAGCCTTCTTACTTGTTTCATATGTGTGTGTGTATTAGTAAAAAGTGCAAGTGTTGTAGCAGACTGGATTCGTAAGGAAGCTTTTCGAAAGCTTTTCTGATTAATTATCTCTTAAGTTAAAATTTCAACACACATTTAAAAAAAAAACAAAAAACTATAAAATAAAATTTTCAATATTTTAGCTTCGATAAGAAAAGGGCCACACGAGTGGGGTCAACTTTTTGTGGGCGAACGATAGAAGCACACACAACAATAAAAACAAAAGAGTGTCATGCCATCAACAACAACAACATCAAAGTGTGTGGGTGCACAACAACAACAACATCCGCTTTGCTAATGGCAGAAAATAAAAAGCACACACAGCGGGAAAAAATCCCAGATAGACAACACAACTAAGTGACGGCGTCAAACGGGCGCGTTGGTGAGTGGGTTGAAAATGGGCGCAACAGACTTCGCCGCCAGCAGCAGCAGCAGCAACAACAACAACAACAAAATCAATTTACAGCAACTCTAACACGCTCACCATCAAGAACAAAATACAACGATCAGTCGCCGTCAGCGATGCCGCCTGTGGTGGGTGTGCAAAAAAAAGAAAAAGAAGAGAAGAGAAATAAAACCCCGGCAGAATAAAAGCAGCAGAGCAGCGACGCCACCGCAATGACAACGCAATTTGGGGGAGTCAACGAGAGCGAAAGAGCGCACCAGAGACGGGGAGAGAGCGGACAAACCGGTTGGCAGCTGAACCTCACAAAACAAAAAAATGCCGGTTGGGAGCTTTAGCCAAAGTAATAATTCCGATGGCGAGAGAGAGCGAGAGCGAGAGAGAGAGAGCAAGCGCAGAAAGCAAAAGGTTTTGACAAGGCGCACGTCGGCCGATCGTCGTCACTCTTTGTCCAGCTGTCGTCTGTTGTCTGTCTTTCGTTTTTTTTTTTGCAGATGCCGAACGATTGACTGTTAACGGTAAACGCATTATTGGGTGGCTTCTCTTCAAATATGGCATTGTTGTTATTTTTTGTTTTTTGTTACTGTTATTTGGTTTTTGCGCTGATAATATTTGTCATAATTGCGTTGCGTGTGCTATAAACATACATATTTACACACTTATATGTATACATATTACACGTTAGGGGGGCGAGCAGCGTCAAAGCGCTAAATTGCCATGCGAAGGCAAAGCCGCAATTCCGTATGTGTGAGTGTGCAGTTTTATATTTGTATTCACATGTATGTGATTGTGTATGTGTGTGTGTGTACATTTTAACACCCGTGGGCTGATTCGACCCGATGGCAGCTCAGGGTGAGCAACAACATTTACTAGCAGCAGTTGTTGTTTTTATTGCGGTGAACGGTGAAAGGCCAAGAGTCGAGACGAGACAAGGGCGAGGGGGTGGCAAACAGAGAACGGACAACGGCAGCGTCAGCGTCAGCAGCTAATGACATGTTAACGCCAAAGCAGCAGCCGTCTCTGCCCAAAACGCCACACGCAGTTATTAAAAAGCACTTTTGCCTGATGACGGGCACAGTGGGGCAACTTAATTGTTAGGGTTAGGTTGGCAATTGCACAAAACTCAACTCAAATTGGAAAGCACATGCAATGTGTAAAAACGGAAACAGGGAACAGGTGTGCCCATATATATATATATAGTTATATTTAAATTTTTATTTTATAGTTATAATTTAATTTTTATAGAGAGTGATAATAATTCAAACTAATAACATTTGCAAATGAAAAAATGCTTAACAAAATTTTCTCGATTATTTTATGGCACAGATTTCTATAAGCTTGTGTCACTGTAAAATGATCATGTCGATACACGCTAGCATCAATAACAACAACAACCACAACAAGTTGCTAAAGTGGGTGGGTGTCTAACAGCTGTTGGTGTCCAGCAGCAGCAGCAAAAAAAAAACAACGATCAACTCAAACTGTGACTGCGATATAAAATTGAAGATTTTATATGCACGCCAGCAGCAACAACAACAACAACGCAAAGAAACGTAACATTTAATGATTATTTTCTTGCGCTGTTTCACACGCCTACGCAGCAGCAGCGACGTTAGCAGCGCAGTCAGCAGCGATGTCAGCAGCAGCGCATGCGTGTGGGCTTTTATTTCGTTTGCATTGGTGTTGAGCGGCGTGGGTCCATTTAATGAGAGGCCAAAAGAGGGGAGGACGTGGAGTTTTTGTGGTGGGCGGATAGCTCAACAAAATTTGTATTTTTTTTTTGACAAAATCAAAAGCTATAAACTTAAATATCAGATGTGCATACATAAACATTGCATATATGTTAGTTTTGCATTTACGATTGTCTTCGCCTTTTTTTTTTTTTTGCACTTTTGGCAGCTGCGCTGCAAAGACGAAGAAGAAGACATCCGCCAGCGACAAGTCAACGGGTGCTGTGCGTGTGCATGTGTGTGTATGTGTGTGAAGGCACAGAGGGCAACTAGCAGGCAGCTTTATATGGGCGGCAGGTGGTAATTTTTTTTTTTGTGTTTTTGTGGCCAGCCAAAAGACAACATGATGCGACGGCAGCTGCTGCGGCTTTGTTTTTTTCCTTTTTTTTTCTTAAACATTTTTTTGGCGTCTTCTTTTTGAGCTGAGCTTTGGGCAAACAACAACAAAAACAAAGCAATATGTGCGTTGGGCTTTCAAGCGGGTTTTGTTGTGCTTATGTGTGTGTGTGTATATGTGTGTGTGAGTGTATGTGTGTGTGTTTGTATGTATTGTAGTTTTTTTTTTTTTTGGGTGGTGCTGTTGGCATTGCCTTGTGGGCGTTTGTAGCAGCAACAACAACATGCACAGCAGCAATAATAACAACAACAACAGCAAAAACTCTTCTCAAGGGCAACAATCATTGGTTCAGTTCATTTAAGTTTAACTTCAAGTTCGATTCGGGCAAAGTCTCTCTCTCGGACTTTAGCTTTTGGCTATGCTTATTATTATTATTGCTGCTGCTGCTGTTGATGTTGCTGTTGCTGGTGGCAGCTGTTGGCAGGTGCGCGCGCCCTCATAAAAACGTCGACGTCTTCTTCTTCTTATTCGTTGTAGTTGTTGTCCGAACGACCCAAAAAATGCAGGCGCTGAGCTCCGAGAAGCAAAGAAGATACAAGAAAGAAAAAAAATGGCGACTTGTGCGTTTTGCGTCCCTCTTATTTTTCAAGTGTCAGTTGTGCACCCTACTTCTCCTCCTCCTTCTCCTCCTCCTCCTTCTTTCCATGCACATCATTCTCATCCTGCTCCTGCCTGCGTTTTCTTATGAAATCTTTGCCTTTTACTTAAAATGCTGCCCAAGCAACATGTGCATCGATCCTCGATCCTCGGGTCTGTCTCTATCTGTGTCTGCCCCTCCCCAGGGGTTGAAAAATTATGCAGTTGTTTCAATTTTTAGGGGTGGTTTTTATCCTCTTACATTCGTGCTGCTTCTCGTTTAGTTGCTGCTGCTGTAGGGTTGCCAGGCAGGTTGCAGCTGCCACCAAAATGAGAGGGAGCGTCGTTACTTGTTCGTGACTCCTCTTTAGCCTGTTGCATGGATCAGTGCTGGAATGTTCTGCACTTGCCCTTTTTAGGGGTTGAGACATTATAATCTGACAAGTGGATAAGCCATGTTAGAAGGGATGACCATACATATATATATGTACATATATATACATATATTATAATATATCCTTGGGATTTGTTTCACTTAAAAACTCGCTTGAAGTGGAGTCAGCTTTGATCTTTTGTTAGATTAAAATATAAGTTATTTTTAATTGAACGATTTTTAAAATGATTAACGTATATATTTTTGCTTATTTTACACAACTTTTGGAGGATTTTCCTTTATAGTATAATAAAACTTTCTATAAAATCATTATATTTGAACATTTTAAACTTGAAAGTTATAATTTTCGATTATTTCCTGCATAAAATCTCAGTTAACATGACCTTAAAATAATATTTTGACATCAAATAGTGCATTTATGTTAAGTCTGGATAAAAATTGGTTCTTGGAAATGTTTTTTTCATTTAGTAAATACTTTTTGCCACAGAAGTCGCAATCCTTTTAAGTTATATCTAAGAATTTCATTATTTCCTCTATAAAATCATAGTTGAGATGACCTTTAAAAATATTTGTAAATCACATCGCATGCATTTATGTTAAGTCTGGATAAAAATGGGTTCTTGGAAATGATTTATTCCTGCAGTAAAGTTTAAACAAATCATTTAAAAATATTTTTAAATCACATCGAATGCATTTATGTTAAGTCTGGTTAAAAATTGGTTCTTGAAAATGTTTTTTCATTTAAGTAAAGTTTTAACAAATCATTTATATGGAGCAAATACTTTTTGCCATAGAAGTCGCAATCTGTTTTACTTATATCTAAGAATTTCATTATTTCCTATATAAAATCATAGTTCAGATGACCTTTCAAAATATTTTTAAATCACATCGCATGCATTTATGTTAAGTCTGGACAAAAATTGGTTCTTGGAAATGATTTATTCCTGAAGTAAAGTTTAAACAAATCATTTTTATGGAGTAAATACTTTTTGCCACAGAAGTCGCAATCCTTTTTACTTATATCTAAGGATTTCATTAGCTTAAGTTCGTTTTTTCAGAATCTCAACTTCTAAGCGTCTAATATGCGTGATTAAGTCGATTATATATCCGCTTTGTGCATGAACTCGAGAAACCCAACCCAAAAACCCAACACTGGACGCCTCTTAAATATACTAAAACACCAGCAGGCAGTTATACATACCCACACACATACATATATATATATATATACCGATACAGAGATGAGACTCCGAACGAAAGAGAGACCCAATAATGAAATTTCACAAACAACCTTCAAGCAGACATCGTCGTCGGTCTTCGAATCGTGTGTGTATTTATATTTCTTGGGTTTGTTTTTTGGGCCGTACCAAGCGTTGAATATTGAAAAACGGTTGAGGTTTTTAGGCAAATTGTAGTAGGAGGAGGCGATGGTGATGCGACTACCCCTTCTCCTCCTCCTCCTCGCTTCGTCTACAGTGTTACGCCTTACAGCCTCACTCAGTCTCAGCCCCATAGAATGAGGCAGCGAAACGCAGATAATGATGATCACAAAGCACAAAGCGAAGACGAGTTTCTCGTTGTTTTTTTGTTTTTCTTTTTTTTTTTTGGGCCCAATTCGAAACGAAGAAACCAAACCGAAAATATAATCAAGCCAAGAGGGTTACCCCTCCCCCAACTGTTAAGAAGCATCGAGACCCAAGAGCCCAACCCAAGTTTGAAAGCGGTGAATGGTCCACAAACCAAACCAAACCAAATGAAATGAAATCCTACGCAATGGGGTGGCTGCTTGCTTGCCGCAAGGGGACGCGACTCTTTCAAGACGCCACAGGTAAAATGTAGAAACCTTGAAAGCCAAATAAACAGCTGCTGCTGCTGCTAGTGAACAGGTAAACTCTCTTCGAGCCGGCAGGTAAGTTGTACAGGACGGGTTTCGGGGGAGGGCGAGGGCGACGCTGACGCTGTAACAGGAAATTCCTATGTGATTTTTTGGTGAGATTGTTGCTGCTTGGAATAGCAGCGCAGTGCAAGCAGCAACCAGCAACCAGCAACCCTCATGTGGCAGGTAGCCGACCCGCCAACCATTGATCGTCCCTTTTTCTGCATGCCACCCTCCCCTAAAGAGCGACCGTCCAGTCCATTTTAGCCCCGACGACGGGAAGTGCGTAATTTAGTTTTTGTGAAGTTGCGTTTTGGGGTCGCGCCTTGTCTGTTCATGGGAACTTGAACTTAAGCGAGCGCGACACAAAGGGAGGGAATAGGAGTGGGCGTATGTCGTTATACAGTTGGCAGGGGAGAGAGAGTACATGAAGAGAGAATTAATCGCTGAACCAAAGCTTTGCATAACTAAATGCGTGAGTCAAAGCTCAGCTTATAGAATTTATTATTTGCATGTCAATTCACATACACACATACATACATACATACATATTTGCATATAATTACGGTTGTAACAAAAACCGATCGTCACATTGACAACTTCTTGACTGCACATAACACAAAATCTGCTAAAAGCAAAGGAAGAGGAGACGCAACACAAAAAAAAACAACAGCAAACAATAATATTATAGAGGGCCGAATTTGTATGTGGGGGCGGCAACGCAGACAGCAGCCAAGCAAAGCCAAAAACGAAGAGAAGCGGAGAGGCGAGGCGAGGCGAGACGAGTCGAGGCGATTGTAAATAATGCAAAAGTCGTCGCTGGGTGGGTGTAAGAAAATTCGTCAGAAGTCGACAGTCAGAAAAAGGCAGCGGCGAAACTGCAGGCATAAGCACAAGAATATTTTTTTTTTTGTGTGTGATAAACTAACAGAAGGGTGTGAAGGCAAAAAAAAAAACCCAAAGAACACAACTGAAAACTCAAAACGAGGGCTGAGAGCCGCTGTTTTAGTCATTGGACGCCAAAATAAAAACCTACGAAAAAAAAGAACAAATCAACGTAGGGAAGCAGCGGGCGGTAGAAGCAGGCAGGCGGCGACGGTCAGTCGCGAGTGAGCGAGAACAAGCGAAAAAGAGAGAGAGAGAGAGGGAGAGAGCGCGACGCCGAAAGTCGGGAGTTGAGCCAAGCGAGGCGGCAATTAAAGAGCGCAGCGGCTATGCGACAAAAGCAAAAGCAAAAAAAAACCCAACAACAATAACAGAATAAATAGGGCTGAGGTAGGCGTCGTTACTGACTGCCTGACTGCGTGCCTGCTGCTCCGGGGCAAGATTTTAAAAACATCACCCACTCACATGTGCATGTTAGTATGCATGTGCATGTGTGTGTGTGCATGTGTGTGTGTGCGTGTGTGTGTGTGCGTTTGGATTGAATGCGTTGCGCGCACAGACGCAAAAACACGAGGCGAGCGATTGAAAAGAAAGTAGGATAATATAGGCTTGCAGGGTTGCCAGACCAAAAATTGTAAATGCCGAAGCTACAAGTGTGCGTAAGAGGGAGAGCAAAAAGGCACGCAAGCTGACAAGGATGTTGTTGCTGCTTATGGTTGTTGCTGGTGTTGGTGTTGGTGGTGGTGGGTTTCACATCGTTATAGTATGCCCCTTGCAGAGCCGCGTCGCGACTGCGCCAAGCGAGGGAGGGCAAAAAAAAAAATAAAACTGTGATGGCGACTTGTGACTGACATTGGTATTTGTGTGTTTACGTGTGTGTGTGTGTGTGTGCTGGCATCTCTTTTGTGTGATTGCCACAGGCGGGCCCCGACCCAACAACAACAACAACATGAAAGGGGTGCCCACTCTTTGCGGGCATTCTTTCTGTGAGCCGTTGTTTTTTTTTTTTTGGGAGTGTGTTGGTGCGTTTTTTTTTTTGGGCGTTGGAGTGGCTGTGTTTTTTTTTTTAAATTTTTTTTGGTGTCTGTGGGTATAATTGGAAATTGGGTAACCGGTTTGGTTTGAGCCGCTAGCTCTACCTGTGGGTTGTGTGCTTGTTGGCTGTGGCCTTCGGTATGATTTTTGGTCGATGGGTCGGTCTATGTAATGTTCAATGGTATTGGTGTGTCTGTGTGTGTTTAGGTGTCTGTCTGTTAGCCACATGGGTTCGATTCTAAGTGGTAACATGTGTCCGGGGTAAGGTTCAAAGGGGGGTGGGCAAGCAACGGCAATTAGAAGAGTACAGGAATTTCATAAAAAGAAGTAATGGTCTGTATATCCTGCCAGGAAGAGATACAGTATATATGGTAGAAGTGTCTGAAATTCTTGATATTAATAATAAAGGGTTGAGAGTTAATTGATTAAAAATATATTATTTGTTGTGTGCAAAATAGAATTAGTGTAGCAATGCGTCCTTTATTGCGATTAACCACTGTACTTTGATTTATTTTTTCCCTTTTCTATGAACTTAATTTCTTACTGCAGTCTGGCAACGTCCTACAATTTTGCCGTCCCTTAAAAATTGCTCTACTTCTTTTCAACAACAAACACTAAACACACATTCTTGTAAATATTCAAAGCCGGCATTGTCCAATAATATATGTATTTATATAGTTTTGTTTATAATCTACCTTTTAACTGTTGCAATTTGTGTGCGCTGTTTTTTTGGGCCCTTAAGCCATTTCAATTCGTTTGCAGAACGTCCTTATTATAGTTGTTGTTTTAGTTGCACTTGTTACGCACAGAACTTTTACACTTCTTTTGATTGAATGCAATTAATTGCTCATTAATTGTGTACTTTTAATTAATCAAAACACTGGCGAAAAATCTTTGAGTAAAAACACGCGCCGGCCAATACCAAAAATTGTTTGTTATTGCTGTATTGATGCGCACGATTGTCAGCAAAACGAACCGAACGCCACGAAAAATTCCAACAGACTGCGAGAGCGTCACCGACACCAGGGCAAAATGTGGGAGAGAAGCATGGTACGATGACGATGACGCAGCCAGCTGCTGCTGCTGAAACGAACGCGCTCGGCAGCGTCAGTGGTGTCGCACAGTGGGCTAAGTGGACAATACAAAAGCAGTGTCTATGCATGTAAATGTATAGCAGTATTGAAACTCAACTGCATAACTTTATATATATATATAAACCTTTTAATATTTTTGTTTGTACTTTATATATATTATTTTATTCAAAGGGCGATGACAAGTGGAAAGTGAAAAAAATGTTGTGAGCCCACTGTGCACAGCCGCCAGGGGGCCCAAGCGGCCACCTTATAAAGCGAATGATCGACTAAAAGAGAAATTGCAACAAACAAGCAGTAGAGTCGTCAACGTCGCTGCCTCAGCTGACGTTGGCAGCAAGCAAGGCAAGCCACCCGCTCATTCACGTTTTTGCTGTGTGTGTTGTGTGGGCCACCACAGTGAGAGCGTCAGAGAGAGCGAGAGTGGGAGCGAGGTAGTATGCACGCTGTTGTTGTTTATTGCGTAGGGTGGGTTGGCTTGTAGAATTTCTGGACAGTGTGGTTGTTGCTGCGCTGCTGATTTAGCGACAGCGACGGCGCTGCCGCGCAGAAGCAGGTCAGTTTGTGTGGCGTCCGCTGCGCAACTTGATTTCTGTTGTTGTATTATTTTTTTATGCGCACCCGTCGGCGTCGGCGGGTTGACTGTTGGTAATGATCTTCGTGCATGTGGGTTGCTGTGCTTGTGGTTGTTTTTGTTGCTGTGACTGTTGGTAGCTATGTCGGCGACGGGGGACGATTGACTGTAGCGTTCATTAGCGTGGCTGCTTTTTTTTTTTTTCGAGGAGGAGGTGCTGATACATAGTCCAGGTAGACACAATATGTGGCGGAGTAAACATACATATATGTATATAAGGTTGGGCAGGTAGTTGCAGCTGGGTGGCGCTGGCTTCGGCGTGGGCAGCACTGATATTGAGGTTAGGTTGAAGCTAAAAAGCCTCAGCTAATATATTCTCTGTCAATGATATGCAAATTGCGTGACTCACATGGGAAATACCTCAATAGTACAGAATTGCACTGCACTGCAATAATTATATTAATAATAACAACAACAGTAACATTGCGATTAGCGACAGCCAGTCAATGAAATTGAAAGTTGATCGAAATCATTCGCTGCAGCGAAGATGTGAAGGAAGAGGAAGCAGCAAATGTAGCAGCGCAGCAGCAGCGAATTTGTTTTTTTTTCGCTTTTACTGTAGCGGTAAGTTAAGGTTATCTTTGCTGCTAGTTGTTGTTGTAATCAGAAAGACGCACTGCGAGGGAATAAAGACTATGGTAAAATTGCATAAAGCACCAAGTGTATTGGAATGCAGTGAGGTGAATTACAGGTTAGCAGAGCTTTTTAATGCGGTTCACTGCGAAAGAAGTATTGAAGTAAATGCGTAATATTGGTAATAACATGAATTATATTGAAATGGAACTAAAATAAATAAAATTTCAAAAAATAAATCAAATCATAAAATAAATCTTATTAAAGATATTTAAAATATTATTGAATATTAAACACTATTTCTTCTTCCACAGCTTGGCAATCGGAAATGCCTTAAACGCCAGTGATCCTTTGATCACTTAGCTCGGAGACCTACAACGGAAAAAAGAAGAAGGAAAAACAGGTTAGGCAGTGAAATGGAGCACCCTACATTTAAACTTCATTGCCACTCAAGTGGCATAAAGCGGATGACGCGATCGCCTTGCAAAAGGAGTTAACCATCGAACCGGTTTGCAATTGAGCCGATCTAAAACATGTGGCCCACTAGCCCCAACGAAAGCAGCCGACAACCGATTCACATCGAACTCAACGCGTACCTTACAGTGCTTGCGAGCTGTATATCACAGCTGTTTTGTTTGTCGGGTGCACCACCAACACGAATCCACCATGATCATGTTTAACCTTTTTGCCATCCTTGTGTGTGATATAACGTAAGCTGCGTAATGAGCCAGAGCCAATTACAAAACACCACATGGCTTCGAACACAGAAAACCTGTTGAAGCCCTTCTTCTCGGCGGTGGGAGAAAGTATCGCTGACTAAGGCTTCCCTTTATAAGGCGCCAACCATTAAGAATAAAAATCCCTGTAAGCACTGCTTTTAATACTCTACTTCACTCTTCGTCTTGTCACGATTTGCTTGCACTTTGTCACGTCTCATTTAACAAAAAAGAGTATAAAAAGAAGCGAACCCAGCCTGACCCTAACAACGAACAGACAATAATAGCCAAAGGGTGAGTTTTGCGATCACACACATAGTAATATTTAATATGGCGTAGCGTGGGATGCAAATGGGAACGGAAGGGAGAGGTGAGTGCTGGGGGTCAGGCAAGTTTCGGGGAACGGTAACGCATGCGCAATTTGCCGACAAAACTTTAAAACGTGGGCGTGGGTGGGCCGTCCATCTATTCATCTCTTTCTGTCTATCTGTCTGTCTGTCTGTTTCTCTGCCCGTTTCGTCTATCTATGTGTGTGTGTGTGTGGTTGTTGTTGCCGGCCACACGCTTTTGCGGTTTGGGCGGTGCTCGCTTCTGAGTCACGGGTTTCTGGGCTTTAGGTGCTTTGTTTTTGTTGTTTGCTGCCAGGTCAAAACTGGAATTTAATCAACAGGAAATGCTAAGCAGTTAAGATGTTTCCCAGTTAACGCTTTAAATTAGCCTATTTGATATTTTATTAAAAGAATAACAAAGTTTTTCTTTTACTGTTTTTATTCCTTTGCATGCAGCGACAAATGTTTAAAAGAGAGAAGTTGAACCGTTAAAGCTCAATTACCGCTAAGTACCAAAAGCTCGCGTTAGGACAAGGCAAAGAGAGCGAAAATATCCGCGGCGACAGCGCAGCGATCCTAAGCAAAGAGATAGACAGAGAGAGGGCGAA
Organism: Scaptomyza reducta; assembly: GCA_035044485.1. NCBI lineage: Eukaryota > Metazoa > Arthropoda > Insecta > Diptera > Drosophilidae > Scaptomyza > Scaptomyza reducta. The sequence continues at coordinate 3,733,376 of JAWNNV010000807.1, read as the reverse complement.
AAGATCCGCGGCGACAGCGCAGCGATCCAGAGAGAGAGCGAGAGGATTAACTGTCTCACAAAGCTGAGCTTTTGTGACAATTGGCATTTATTCGTGTCGTAATGCAGGTGTTGTGGGTGTACCTAATTCGGTTCTGTTGTATTTTATTTGATGAGTGTGAAAGTGCAAAGTGAAAAGTGCAACAACAACAAAGATTATTAAGCGGTGCATTTTTTTTCAACTCTTTTAATGTTAAATTTACAAAACGGAAGTTCTAATGTACTTCCAGCCATAGCGGATGTTTGAAGCTTTGCGATTATAACGGGAATACAAAGTAAGTAAAACTTTGTGCTTATCTTATAAATGCTTGAGCAAATTTTTCATCTCACCCTTTAAGTGCAATGAACCGTTAGACGTGATATTTGTATGCATATCTAAATCTTTGTTAGAAATCAAATTTAATAAAATTTGTTGGCAATTTCTAGAAACTTCAAGGCAAACAAAAACTCTTTTCAAGCATATTAAATGCACCAAAAACCAATTATAGTACTATTGTACGTATATCTACATATGTTAATAAAATATGACATATGTATATAAGTTTGATTGTATGTTTATTCATAATCCCTTTGCAAATGAAATAAATGCATAGAGCTTTGCATATTATATAAGATATAAATCATGTATTCGATATATGTGTATATGGAATTCAGACATTGAACCCAAACTCCTTTATCAAAAAATATTTATTTCAATTGCCTAGCAACAACACACACACATATACACACACACACATACAGAAAGAATATTAGTTTTACAAAATGCATGAAGCATGAATAACATAAATACAAATTATATAATAAAAACACACGCACACACACACACATACATATATGCCGCATATGTTGCATAAAATGCCAAAGCACACACAAAAAAAACCATATGCGATTAACGCCCAACAACGCCCACACAATAGTGCGAAAGAGATAGAATGAGAGAAATGCAATTGCATTCCTAGAGAGAGTAATAGCAAATTGAAACTATATATATATATATATATGTGTGTGTGTGTGTGTCACTTTGCGAGAGAGAGAGCGTACAAAGCTCAACGCATAATGTTCTCACTCTCTCTCTCGCACGGTCTCTATCTCGCTCTCGCACGCGCTGTGTTGTCAAAACTGCAACAATTCCTTTGCACTTTTTTTTGGAGCAGAACGAAAAATTGTTATAGACATCAAATTTATGTTATGCGCCGCCCGGAATGGTGGTAGTTAAAAATCCATCCAACCACCAGCTGAACCACCCACTGCGCCTGCCTAGCTTTGTAGTTTTTCCCAAAAATGCCAAAGCTTCAATTTCCATCTGTGTTTGTGTATGTGTGTGTGTTAGTAAGGGGTTTGAGTGTGTGCATTGTTTTGGGGGTTGGTTATTTTGTGCTGCATAGAGCGCCTGCTCCAATACTCCACAGCCAAACCATACCAATACCAACACATACATGTACACAACAAGAACAACAACAACAACAACATGGCAATGGTGTTTCCATGTGGAGGCAAAGTATTGACGATGGAAAAACAGAAGTTGGCGCTTTTTAGTTGTTAGAGGGGGTTGTTTGTTGGATAGTTGTTGCTTTTATGGTTGTGTTGGTGTTGGTTGGGTGTTTCACTGGAAAAAGTGCATACCGAAAATTATACGCACACAGACAAGGCCCCACACGCACACACACACAGAGCAAACGCAGTGCGGAAAAATCAATAAATCATTTGTTGGAAAAGTTTTTAATTGCTTGCAGGCAAAAGCTTTTTCAATTTCCCTAATTAGATTGGCTATGTTTTAAATTATTTTAAACATAGAGGTTTATGTTTATAACAACTCTCATGTTATTATTTTGAAATAAAAAATACAAAAATTTCCGTTAAAAATTCAACTATTTGTTATAAGTATTGCCTACTTTTAGTTGCTGCAAAACTTACCAACATGTTCGTAATGATATTCTCGGCCAGCCCAAAAGTATGCAACACAATTTAATCGCCAGCTCAGCAGCGCTCCAACGTTTTTTTTTTATTTTCCTGGCTGTTCCTGGACTTGATTACGCACACTGCACTTAAAACATATTCTTTTCGTTGTTTTTTACTTATGATTTACTATTTAGCGCTCGTCAACGTTTATCACACACAATGGGGCTTTTTACAACTAACCTCATCAACACTCACACACTGAATGAACAACTTGCAACTGAATGAATCGGGAGCAGAATATGTATGACTGCTCCTAAAATGCAAAGCGAGTGTGTCAGCCCTGGCTTTAGGAGCAAGGCGGCGCACCCCGCACCTCGCCCCTTTTCCTATCTTTTGATACACAAGCACACGCACACTGTCAACTATTTAACCGTTATTTGTGTGTGTTTTGTTTTTGCGGCGGCACCGTTAGTGCTGTTGTTGCCGCGCCGATTGCCAATCGCGCAATAATTGCGCTCCGAGTTGTGCAATTGTAGAAAAAGCTTCCTGTTTATTACGCACCTTCTTGTTGTTGTTGTTGTTGTTGCTATTACACAAAAAAAGCGCGCGCATTCCAGAACTCTCTCTTTCTCACAAACACGCATAGCCACACACAGAGAGAGCGAGAGAGAGAGCCAGAAAGAGTGAGCGATTCGTTCTCTCTTGCTCACACATATTCAAAATTGTACGCTGCTCTCCGGCTGTCGCTCATACCATGGACGCCATGTTTATTTACAAAACGTATACCGTTATTTGTGCCCTACAAAGTGTAGGGCGTTTAAGACTTAATGCAAGTTTTGTAACTTTAAAAATATGCTCCATACTTCTACTCGATTTGATTTTTATAACAAATAGCAGTAACAGAATAATGAAAAGATTTTCTTTTCTGAAACAATAAAAATAAATATAGCTGTGTGCCAAAAATACAGCAATAGTTAATGGACAAGATGCCAACATGTCCAAAAAGTAGAGAAGCATGGAACCAGGTAACGGCGTTTAACTATCTGAATGATAGTTGTACGTTTTTTTAAAATGATTTATTAACCAAACTTAAAGGTTTGCCGCTAAAACGTTGCAAACATTCAAATTTTCCCACCTTAAAAACGAAGTATGGCAGCTTTGTCTGGCGTTGCCACAGTGGCAATGGTGTTAGCCGTGACAGCAACCGCTTACAACCGCTTTAGCTTACAAAAGCAGCTTGCTATGGTACACGTTCTTTGAGCTTAAATCGTTAATTGCTTGCGATAAGTTTTTGAAGTAAACTGTATTGAAATTATTTTGAATAATTTTGGATAACGACGCTGAAAAGTTCTAACTCTGCTTATATTTACTTTCTGTTAAGCTTGTGTACGAAAATTCAACAAAAATTGAGCTTTATTTTGAAATAAAGTTTTTAGACTTAAAAACCATTCAGAAAAATGAAACTGCTTTCGAAAGTTAGTTGAGTTTCGACAAAGTAATCGAAGCTTAAAGTTGCTGAAAGTCATTTTCGAGTGTTTTATACGAATTGTTTTACCAACTGTTGCATCATATATTTCAAAAGATATACAATATGCCGAGATAACTTTTAATCCTGCTGGAATGAACTGAAGCTTTACATTCTTTTTCGTACATTTTATTGTTTTGGGGCTATAAAGTTTTAATCAAATTGCATATGTGACCAAAAACACATATGTATGTGTGCGTGTGTGTGTGTGTGTAATACTCCGCAGCATGCCACAAAAAAGAGTTGCAAGCACCACCACCCAACCTATTGACGCCTCCGCCACTAACCCAATTTTGTTTTCGGGTTTTGTTTAAACATTTTTCGCAATATTTTCTGCAACGTCAACTGTCTCAGAAAGTTTTTAATCATCGTCATCCGGCAAATTTGTGATATTTTCATAGCCTCTTCTTCTTCTTTTTTTGTTGTTTTTTAAGGTACTTAAGATTTGCCACACACAATTTTATTTCTTGTTGTTGTTGTCGGTTGCTGGCCTCGATTTTCGTTTCACAAGCAACGCAACGAAACAAAAAATACACTGCAATTAAAAACAATTCATAATACATTGTTGTTGTTGTTGTTCGCTTTTCCATATGCAGCTACATTTTTAATACCCTGAACTTATGGTCTTGTGGCAGCATCACCGACTTCATAGAGTATATTCGATTCGATATAGCCATGTTCGTCTGTCCCTTTCCGATTTGGAACATAAGCTCGCCTTATGCCTAGGCAGTACAAGTTGGTTTCAAATTTTCGATAACTTTCCGCGTTTTCGATATACACATGTTATCGATAACAACAAAATCTTGAATTTGGAAAACTTTGTGATGCAGTTTGAAACATTAGACTAAATAATGATAATCTGTGAAATTTTAATTGAAATCGGTTGAGAAACAGCGGAGATATGGAACATTGAGTTTAAGTTCAGGGTATATTCTAGTCGGGCTTACTCGCCTCGAGCCTTCTTCCTTGTTTTTTTGTCTCCCATTTGTTTGTGTTGTTTTCGAGCTGTGTAATTGCAACACTTTTTTATGGCTTCTGTCTTTTTGTTGTTCGGAACAAAAATATGATTTTTAATATAACATTTTTACCGGCCCAAAACGCTTTTGGCTTTATGCGTTTAATTACTAAAAAAAAAGGCAACGACCATGCCCTGAAGCCAAACACTCGAAATGAAAATGCAATGAATTAAAAAAAACTACAAATAAATAGTAAAAAAAAGATGCGGGACAACAAACGCGATGCTTAAAATATACAAACAAGAAACGGAAAAACTTATTTAGCAAAAAAACGAAGAAAAAAAAACAGAAAGAGCAACAACTAACAATAACAACAGCTAGTACAGTGAATACACGACAACGGGGCCACCAAGAGAAAGAGAGAGAGAGATAAAATGTTGCCCCGGCTGCTTATGAAAATGGCGTCACAAAAGGGGGAAAAAAACACATAGACACACACGCGTGCAGACCTAAGCTCCCACGCGTGCTTAGCTTTGCCCCAAAACGTTGCACAATGGGCGGTCAGCATTAAAAAACATTCAACAAATCAACTCAAGCTTCCACAAAATATTCAAACCTTTAAAAACATGAATATTAAACTAAACCCAAAACAAAAAAAGCCCAGAACAACTTTTGAATATCAAAAACGTTTTTATCATTACTTATAAATAAATAAAAGAAATGTAAATGATAAACAAATAATGAAATATTAATATGAATAATCAAATATGTTTTAGAGACTTAAGTTAGCTTTTAATTAAAAGTAAAAAATAATAATAAAATAATAATAATAAATATTTAAAATAAACCATAAGTGAATTTTAAGTCTTTATTATACCGAAAGAACTCATAAGAGCGGGAAAATAAACCATATAAAGGTTACCTAAATGACAAAGATTGAAAGATTGATTGAAATTTAGCTTACATGTGCTTTAAAAGTTGCATGTTGAAAGTTTTAAGCTTAAAGCTCATTAAATTTGTTTAACCAAAGTATATAAATAATTTGTACTTTATTGGATTTCATTTACGGAAAGAATTTGTTTATTCCACAAGTTAAAGCTTTAAAAAGTATTGCATAAATTAAATTAAATTTAAAAGATTTATTATTTCTTACGGAAAGTAAGAAAATGATTTTCTACAAGTTTTAAAGCTACAAAAAAAATTGCATAAATTATTTTTTTATATATTTTATTTAATAGATTTTCTACAAGTTTTAAAGCTAAAAACAAAATATTTCATAAATTGTTTATTTTGTTTAAATGATTTTCTACAAGTTTTCAAGCTACAAAAAGTTATTTCATAAATTGTTTATTTTATTTAAATGATTTTCAACAAATTTTAAAGCTACAAAAAATTATTTCATAAATTGTTTATTTTATTAAAATTATTTTCTACAAGTTTTAAAGCTTCCAAAATTATTTCATAAATTGTTTATATTATGTAAATGATTTTCTACACGTTTTAAAACATTAAAAAACTGTTTTTTTGAGAGAAAAATAAAAGCTTTAAAAGCGTCAATTGAATATCGAAACTAAAGCTTAACAAAACTGAAAGCTTTCGCAGGATTTAAGTGAGCTTTGAAAAGCTCATGCTATCCATACTCAAAACTCTTCGTTCTACAGATTTTTGCAAACTTTGTTAACTTTTGGCCAACTGTACAGCCGACAGGTCGACCTGCTGTTGCATGTGGCAAAAGACTTTGGCCGCAAGTAGCCCCCCATTCCACCCAAAAAAAAAGAAAAAGGAAAAAAACGGCCCCATTTGATTGTTGTTTTACCAATGGAAAGCATTAAAAACAAAAATTCTCTCACCATTGTTGAGGGCGCGCGTGGGAAGCGTTTCAATGTTTTGTTTGTTTGAACATTTTTGCTCGCTGTTGCTTTTCTTGCCTCTCTGTGTATGTGTGTGTGTGTGTGTGTGTAGTGCATAAATTTGTTCGCCCATCCCCTCCCACAAAATACAAAGATCCCTAACTTTGCTGAATCACAGTTTAGTCTAAAGTCGTATAAAGCCAGTTGGGTCTCTAGTTTTCAGTTCTCTTTTTTCTTTCTTTTATTTTTCTTTCGTTTATTTTTCGCTTGCTTTGTTTCGTTTCTTTTTGGCCAATTGCGGCACAAGAAGTTATTAATACATAATTCATGTTTAATTGTCTGTTGGTTTTTAATTATTCGCCGCAAACTTGGCAACACTTGCCTCAATAGCGGGGCCCGACGGCGGCGGCTAGATAAGTGGTTACATATTTATTTTCTATGTCTGCCCAAAAAGTTGATGAAAAACTTTCGTTGATTGAGTTGCATTTAGTTTTTGCTTGCGATCGATTCGCGTTGACAGACATTTCAATTAGTTTTGGGGGGTGCTTCGTAGTGTGCGGGGGGTGAGAGGATGGGGCATCGAAGTTGTCAGTTGCAAACATTGCGTTAGCCTTGCGGCCTGAATGAAAATTAGATGAACGCGTTGACGAGTTGCATGCGGCACGTTTAAAACCCAACCACACGGATCAAAGAGAGGGTTGAGGGGAGCGGTTTGCAGTTTTAGGTATTAGGTTAACTGAGTTACGGAAAGCTGAAAGACAGGAGGAAGCAACAGAGAGAGAGGGAGAGAGAGGGTTGTTTGGAAAACTCAATGAATTTGGGTTTAATGTGTGTAACTAGCTAGGGACAAACCACTCGGTTGAACCACTCGTTTAAACCACCTGTTTTCCACTACTAAGGGTGGAATTCTTATGCATTTCTGACACTTACGGTTTGACTTAATGCTTTATTACATGTTACCCCAATCGATTGAAACATATATCTCTATAACTTAACTGCAGTTGATCTAAGCTCAATTTCGAGTGAACCCCAAGAAATATCTGCTGGAGTTTTGAAAATAAGCTTCAAAAGTAAGCCTTAATAGTCTTACAAAACAGTTTTCAACTTATATTTGTGTTGATTTACACACAAAACTTGCTGTGCACAACATTTGGATTATGAAATTTCAATTTTTTGAAGTTTAGTAATTTAGTTTTTCAATTACTTTTGAAAGAGAAACAATAAGTATTTATTTATTTAATCACTTTGTGTTGCAAGCAATACAAATATTAATACTTTGAACTTAGTATGTGTATTTAAAATATTTTAAATTTGTCTCTCGCAGCGTATTCAAAACTTCTTTCTAATTGACTTCAAAACTGACCCTCGGTATGGAGTTGTAACTTTTATTGACGCGCTGCGGGTTGAAAGAACCCAAAAAAAAAAACTATAGTTGCGGGTGGTCAGGGAGGAAACAAGTGCAACAACTATCTTCTCCACTCTTTCTCTCTCTCACACTCTCGCCCTCTATCTCTCTCACACTGTTCCGCTAACTCTCCCTGCTATTTTCCTGGTTGATACCCTAAATCCAATGCTATTGTATAAAAGGGGTATAAAGGTTTTCGAATAATGTTTGTAACAAGCAGAAGGAAGTTTTTTTGATTCCATAAAGTATATATATTCATAATCAGTATTGAAAAATGTATTTCCGAGCACTTAAGCAATACAAATCGAATATGTTATGCCAAAAACATTCTGAAAACGTATCAACTCAACACTCTAAGTTATTCAGATATAAATGCTGGATCAAGACGAGAAATATTGTATAGTTGAAAATGTCAAAAATGAAGATTTAAATTATTTTTTTGATCGTTTTTGTTGTGCCTAAAAGCAAAATTTAAATGGTTTCCTATGAAAATGTAAAAAAAAAGATTTAAATTATTTTTTTGATCGTTTTTGTTGTGCCTAAAAGCAAAATTTAAATGGTTTCCTATACCACCAATATAAAGAGAAATTCAAAGCACGAGAAATTTTTAATAATTGTTTCAATATTTTTGCAAAAAGAAACAAATTTGAAACCGATTAATAAGAATGGGTAAATGGGTTTTGCATTCAGGGTATCTGTTAATCGAACTTTCTCGACCTTCTGTCTCCTAGTTGTATGGTTCCGTTAGAAAAAACTGATATGAGGGATGGAAGGAAGCGGAGAGCTCTGCGGGCAGGTTCAAAATTTCAAGTGCAACAACAACAAGTGAAATAAAAGCAACAACAACAACTAAAACAACAACTATTGAAGTTCATTAAATCGTGCTGCGTGTCGCGTCGAGAGACAGAGAGGGGGAGTTATTGCCCCTTTCACTAGCCCCCCTCTCTTTCTCTATTCTCTATGTGTTGGCACTATTCTATTATTCTGAATCTGAGTTTGATTCCGTGTATATATGTATATATGCTTCGTGGTTGCTAACGGCGTCCAGAGAACTCGAGAATTTTTTTTTTTTTTTCTTTTCACTGGCTGCAATTTTAGAGTATTTTAGGATATGTGCGTAACGTATGTGTGTGTGTGTGTGTGTGTGTTGACGCTGCGGGTGATTAATTTGGTGGAATAAATGTGAGCTATTCAAAATTATGGCAACATTTTTTTCACTTCTTCGACCATATACGAGGTAATCAGTTTGTAATTAGGACTGGAACGAGGGTGGAAAAACTGTTTGGTTAGCAAAAAAAATGTTCAAATTGACGGAAATAAGAAGTAAGTAATTGGAAGCTGAACATGTTTAGCAAAGCTTTAAGGTGAATGATTTTTTAAATAGTTAAAAAATCATCAAAAAGATTTATTTATTGTTTATTAAGTAGATAAACTTTTCGTAGCTGTAGTGAGTTATATGTATATTTTAATTTTATAATTAATATTGTTTTACTTCTCATACGAACATGTTCGTTCTCGTTTCTGCTTGCAGCAATGAAGTTTTTGATTTGAAAACTTTTTGTTGCAAGGCCAGTTGTAAACAACACAGGCGGCGAGCTCGAGCGCGGTTTGACTGGCAGCATGTTTGAAGTCGCATAGGAGGTGCTGGTCTTCGCTAAGCTTACTTATACTTTGAACACTTTTAAGACTTCTACTGTGGATCGTAATTATAAGATCTGTTACTACCAAATAACAATAACAATGATAAATAATAACAAAAGAAAAAAAAAGAAAAAATTAAAAAACAGAAAATATCTACAGCAGAAAGTATTATTTATTTTAGGTGCCGTTACTCATTTTTAGCCTTTTTAGCTTCTTTTTTTCACGCTAGCTTATTTTAAAGCCATGAATAGGCAAATTTGTACACTTATACTTGAAAATATAAGACATCAACACCATTGATAAAAGAATATAGAGGTTTTCAAATAAGTTTAAAGGTAGATGTACATGTAAAGAACAATACTGAACTAGTTCGTTCCACAACCCCAATCTAAACAAAAAACATCGCAACAACTTACTTATACGTATAAGCAGTATAAGTGCTTGGCTAAATTGTTATATTATACGTATGCGATTACGTCTTATACTTATCTTCTAAATATTTATAAGCACCAGCAGCTTATAATAATATAAGTTGCGCTTAAACTCAACTCTGCTACGCCTAAAACATGTCGTATAATTCGAAGCAATTTAATTTCGAAAATTCGACAATCAACGTACTCTTGGGTATAAGCTAACATAGCAAAGACAGCAACCTGCTACGCAACCAAACCGAAACATGTTGGCAGTCAAACGACACACGACACGAACTTACAACAACCTGTCTCAAAATCAGTTGCAGTTGTGGTTGCAGTTGTAGTTGCGTTTAACTGAGTTTAGCTTAAAACCTAAATTAAATATAATTAAATATAATTAACTAAATAAAAATAAAGTTATTATGATTACAAATATTTGAATGGATAAATAAATATTTTATTAAATAAATAATAATCCAAAGCATGTTGCATGCAACCGAATGCAATTCGTGCACTCTGACTTTATTACCCTCTCTCTTTCTCCCTCCCCCTCCTCCATATTTGTGTTGCTGTTGTTGTCGCAGACAACTTGAATGCCTTTGCACGACATTTGACTTTAGACCGGCGATGTTTTTTGTATCTGCTTTAATATTTATGAAAAAAATAAAAGGCAAACGGCGAAAACTGCCAGAACGAAGCAACAAAACAAGCTCGCTTCCTCGGGTGTTGTTTGCCGCTGAGCGTCGCGCATTGCAAGCCGCATAAATATCCGCTAAGTCCCATGCAAGCTCAAACACACACACACACACACACAGGCATATGCATGTGGTGCTATGTGCCACCCTTAAGTGAAAACTGAAGAAGACCTCTCTGTGTGAGTGAGTGTGTGTGATTGTGTTTGTTTGTGTGTGTGTTGGTGTGTGTGTGTTTGTGTGTGTGTTTGTGTGTGTGTTTGTGTGTGTGTGTGTGCTTGTGTGTGTGTATGTGTGTGTGTGTGTGTGTGTATGTGTGTGTGATTGTGTGTGTTTGTTTGTGTGTGTGTGTGTTTGTGTGTGTGTGTGTGTGTATGTGTGTGTGTGTGTGTGTGTGTGTGTGTGTGTGAGTTTCCCCCCTTTGAGCTGTCAAGCGTAAATTCAATAAATATGAATATAAGATCAGATACACTCTCACACACACACACACACACACACACACATGCAGCACTTGTTACATTTTTCACTCACTTGGCTAACACCGCCACGCCCCGCCCCGCCCCGCCCCTACCATTGACAATGACGCTGACGTTGTAAAGTACAAAACGGCTCGAGAGTTTTTCGTCTTTCTCTTTCCGTTCTTCTTGTTGCTGCTGTTGCTGTTGTCATCTTATTTACTCGATATCGAAATCTTTGTTTGTGCTTATTTCTTGTACCGTTGTCCTTTTGTGTCCGTGTGTGTGTGTGTGTATTCGGGTGTGCGTGTGGGTTTCTACTACTACAGGAATTTTTACGATTGACAATGACAAAGACCGATTGACTACAGCGAATGAAAATGATATAAGCGAGACAGCCGGAGGAGGGGGACAGAGAGTAAGCGGCAGGGAGACAGCGTGATTCGAGGTTAGTTCATAAACAGAAAAGTGAAAATGCTTTAAAGAACACTTAATGAACTTCACGATTGTTTAAGGAAGTTCATTAAAGAAAATAGTTTGCTCAATGAACTGCTTGTTTATCAAATAAATAAATATTTATTAATAACAAAAAATCAATTTAACCTCTAAGCTTGTTTATGCTGCAAATTCATACTTCATTCTGCCTAGATAAAATCAATTTAGTTAATTTATTGAATGAAGTCGGACAATAAATAATAAATAACAAAAATATAACCATACAAAAATGAATAAAATTAATTATGGCAATAACATAATTTTAATTTATTATTAATTAATATTATTATTAATTTCAGTTCGTTAAATGTCTTTAGAAAATGCAGTTAATGGTTATTTTGTAATTGCCTTTAAATTGTATTTATTTTTAAATATTTTTTGATATTATTTTAAGTGTTTGAATGGCTTTATTAACTTAAATCAAAATCTGAAAACTATAATATAATATTATTTGTAATATTTTATTTGGCTGAAAGTTAAATACTCAATTAATTGAGTACCTATATAAAGTGAAAAAGATTCAAAAGTAATTTGCATTTTTCTGATCAATTCTATACCCTTCAAGCAACCCTCGTAGACATTGGCTAACCTTGACAAAATATGAAATAATTCATTGCACTCGTACTTTCAACGTTGTAGATTATATTAGCGTGCCAGCGAACGTAGCATCCTCATAGTCATCCTGCGTCCTGAGTGTAAAACCTGAAAGTGTGAGCAAGAGAGAGAGAGAGATTGTAGGGGGAGCGAGCGAGACGACTGGCAATAAAGTCAATGGAGCTATCAAAAATCGTCAACGCAATGAAGCTAAAACTTGCCAAAGTGTCGCGCCACATATGCAGGAACAAGTATCAAGTATGGACTGAGGGAGGGAGTGAGTGGGCTGATGCGGGGATGCTATATCATGTAGGGGCTGTAAAGTGCACAAGGGCAGCAGATCCTGTGTATGCATGTATGTGTGTGTGTGTGTGCATGTGTTTTATGGTATGCATGTTTATGTCCAACGAACAGTTTGAGTTAATGCAATGCCCAATGGCTTGTAGTCGCTTTTGGGCGTTGTAAAACTTGGCTACAACTGCTACAAGTGCCTTGCTTTGATGGCCACGATGAGGCGGCCATGAAATATGTAAGCCATGAGTAACGAATATGGCCAGGCTAGCATATGATTAACAGCAGTCGAGTGCTGCTCCGCTGATAGTTTTATAGATAGTCACTGCGACTTAATATGATTTGAAGCAATGTTTTCTAACTAGCACTTCCTGAATTAAAAAAAAACAATTTTACATCCAAAGGAACTTCTTTTATTTGAGGATCCATTTGCTGTAACCAATGAAGAAACAAACCGATAACACTTTCTATATGAATAGTTCTAAGTTTGCTTGCTTCTTCTTTCGCTAGTCTTCAACTTTTGTGCCTTGAAAGTTAAGGACAAAAGTCATAAAGGCATTTCGATTGCAAGTTTGCAAAGAAACAAAGAGCTAAGAAGGGTTCGTCTGTCAGGCACAAATAGGGTGAAAGAAGAAAGAAGAAAGGCGAAAGCAAGAGCTAAAGATAGTTGCGACTAAGGGTTGCCCAAATTAAGCCTCAATAACGACAAAAAAAAAAACGAAATCAAACGCGTTAAAGCCATTTTGTAATGTGTGAATTTAAAGTAATTGAAGTTGGCCAAGAGGAAAAAGCAAAAGGTTGTTTTAGTCCGGGTTAACCGGGCACTGCAAAGGATTCGGCCAAACTTGGCCAGGCGAAGCCAACAAGCCAAAGCTGAAACTTGCTCTAAAAACCAGCAAGAACAACAGCAATAAACTGGAGCAAAAGTTTACAGCTTAAGGGAAAGTGGGGAAGCGGGAAAGAGTTGGCCCAAATCAATTGGCCCAAGGCTTGAGGTTGGCCTCTTTTAAAGATTTGCATCGAACGAAAGTGAATTAGTTAAAAGAGTTTATTAAATTATAGTTTATAAAAAAGAAAACAAACAAAACGAGAGGAAGTGAAATTTGTTTTAAGTTTTATTTAAAGTTGTTCATTGACTAGAATTTCAAGACAACTATAAACTCTTAATTCTTGTTTATTAAATCAATGTCAAAGCTGCTCAAATGCTTTCAAACATTTTAAACATTTCTTGCAGCTATATTAAATTAATTGTTGGCTTATTTATAGAATGCTTTTGCTAATTCTAAGAATTTGTTTTTTGATTTAATATTGCTGTTATCTGACAGACACTTTCTGGCTAAGTCAAAATATTCAGTGCTCCTTAAAGCAATTTGTCATATCAAATATCCCATTATTGCCTTCTTATCAACTATCGCATCAGCCACGAAGTTTAAGCAAACAATCTGATCAATAAGAAAGTCTTTCGAAACATCATCAACAGTAGAACCCTTTACCATTCTTTTCTCCATTTATTTTGGAAATGTCAGCAACATACGCAAATAACAACATTTGTTGTACTTTAACCCCTTAGACCCTGAGGGCTGCTTCAACTCCATAAGCTGTCATCATTTTGCCCTTAACAGCAACAATACTATGCCAGGCATTAACATTGGCAACAGCCAATTATAGTTCCACTTTAGAGTCTAGAGAAAGAAGGAAAAAACGAGAACATGGACGAACCCTTCAGGTGGACGAAAGACGACCCCACAAAATGAGTTTTGTTTTCCGACAACGAAGCATTAGGAACACACCCAGCACCAATCCAGACCTAAGCCAGCAACTAAACCCGGTTGACGAGCGAAATTTTCAGGGTTACTAAATTTTTTTTTTCTGCTGTTGGTGTTTGGATGGAGCCCAGACATGGGGGCAAGTTGTGTGTGTGTGGCTGACGTGCACTCGAAGGGTCGGAGTTAACAGTGAAAACCAGCGGCAGACGCATGTCAAACCCAAACGGCAAGTTTATCCAGCCGGGCAGCGGATGGGGTGAAGGCGGAAAGTGAATGCTGTAAACTGGTCGGACAATTTTCTTTCGTTTCCAAATAGAAGTCTGTAAATCTGGTAAACAAAGCAAACAATTGCAACAAGGGTTGATAAGACAGCGAGAATGGACTATAGTATATATATATATATATTTATATGGAGTAAAAGAAAAGTTTGTAAGTAAGTAAAAAAAGAAGGAAAATGCAGGACACGGAAGTTGTCAGTTGTTGCTTTTGTCTACTTGATGGGGCGCAAGCAACAGCATTATTTGTGGGTTTTGCTGCAACAACACAAAGCAACAATAAAATAATAACAACCAGACAGAAACTTACACACAAAAAAAAAACAAGAAGAATAAATAAATAAGGAATTGAATTTAATGCGCCTGCTTTTAGTTCCATTTATAAATTTTCTTTTTCTTTAGTTTAAGGTTTGGGTTTTTTTTTTGTGTTGTCAAATTTATGGCACGCGCCCCTTGATGCTTCTAAGCCATATGTATGAGTGTGTGTGTGTGTGAATTTTCTATCTAAAAAGCAAAGTAAATATTTTATTACACACATTTATGACGCACTTTGGCGCAGCGTTGGCGCAAAACTTTTTCGGGACACACAAAAATGCCAAGTGGAACTATTAAAGCTGTAAAAAAGTTTGCTAAACAGACAGCCACACACACACAAACACACACATTAGAACTAGAAAAGCTCATAGCAATGAAGTAAAACAGAGAAGGAGAGCCACAGAGAAAGAGAGAGAGAGAGAAGCACACAAACATGCGGCTGGCGTTGTCAGCAGTAGCTTTGTTGTCGTCGTCATTTTGACCGGAAATGCGCAGTTTTTAGTGAAGTGCATGCCATTTTGAATTGCCAACATACACACACACACACACACACTCTCTCACACACATATATCTAGAAACAAATATGCAGAGACATATACCACACACACACAGATGCTCACCATTCGCGTTTGTCAACACAGTTCGCGCGCACTTTGACAAAAAAATAAAAACGAGTGGGCAGTTTCCATCAGCCCCACTTTCCCCCTTTTCGTCACACCAACAATTCACAAAACGACCAAGTCATCTATCCCATCTCCTGCATACCCATCGCCTCATCTCTTTCGCCATCTGCAAACGCTTGTTCATAGCACACTAAATTCAGTTGGTCAATATGGCGGTTTGTTTTTGCTCAACTCAAACGCCTAAGTTGCTCCAAGGAAACTTGTTGTTTTCTAGAGATGTAAGCGATTTCGCAATTTAAGCTATGCTTTAAGAATGAAAGTATTTATTTTGAGTTTGTATGTATATTTTGTTCTAAAGTGCATATTTTTTAGGCAGAGTTATACAAAAATTTATAAAAAGACATTTTCTTAAAAAATCTATTTCTAATAAATATCTTTTTCTTTTTTTGAAGATATTAAATTTTTCATATATAAATTTAATTTAATTTAATATGTAAATGAAAATTGTTTTTAAAATATAGATTTATTAAATATTTGTTAATATTTTAATACAATTATTATTTTTATTTTATTTACAGTTCAAAATCACTTTTGGTTTTTTTCTCACCCAATAAGCTCAAAATAAAATAGTCTTTTTAAATTCAAAGTAAGTAGTTTATTTTTGCTTATTTCAAATTTATTCAAGTCTGTGATACAAACTAATTTGTTTTGATTTAACAAAGCGTTTAATATTGTATTCAATAAATTCAAGATTTTTTTCAATATATATTTTTTAATGTTAAACTTTGAAAGCATCGTCATGTTAGTATAATTTTAGTCACTGTTACCAGCAACGTTTAAAACAATTATTCTCTCTAAGCTCAAAAAAACGTATGTATTTGATTTTGTCATCATACTCATATGAGTTTTGTTTCGTGTCACGTTGTCATCTCTGGCTGTGTTGGTCAGTGAACCCTTTGGCCAATATGTGTGTGAAGCGTAAACTAAAAAACTGAAAAAGTGGAGAACTGGAAAACTGTGCGACTGTGTCGCCGCGCTAACTGTCGCTGTCGTCTCTCGTTTGCTGTTGCAGTTGCTGCTACTGTTGATGCTACACTGCCTCTGCCTCTGCCACTGCCACTACCACTGCCACTGCCATAGTCTCCGCGGCCGCCTCTCTAGTTTGGTTGCAATGCTAATATCGACATTTCCGTTTAGGATTCATTTTGTTGGGCAACAGCAGCAGCATCAGTTAGTTGTTGGTGCTATTTTTTTGTTGCTGTGTTTATTTCATGACACACGCTTGCCACTCAGCAGCGTGTGTGTGTGTGTGTGTATGTTTATTGCATTGTGACCCAAGGATAATTTTCAACAGAGTGTTCGGTAGTTTCACTTTGCGCTTTATTTGGTTTTCATTAGCTTGTTCTTTGCTCGATTCGGATGGCACAAAGTCTGCACCAATCTTCTTCTGGGCTTGCCACAAATTGTTTTTGTTGCCACCAAGAAAAACAACGCTAAGAGAGCTATTGCTGTTGTTTGTACCATCGAAACGATGTGAAACCAAATTAAACTATTTCAACAAAATTCATTGAAGCATTTGCATATTGCTTTTATTGTTAAGAATGCAACAAAAAAAATGTATTAAAAATATATTACCGAATTTAAAACTAATTTAAAATATTTATTCGAGCAGAAAACGGCAGAAAAATCCATTTTCCAAGCGCATTTTTTTCTCTCCCGAACCACCAAAAGGCAGTTAATTATAAATTCACTGCATTTTGTTCAGCAATTCAATTGCATTTTAATCAATTTTCAAATTTGTGCAACAAAATGTTTTCAAGAGCATAAATAAGCGCACAGGAATCTAAAAAAATGTATGGAAAAAATACGATAAATATTTAAAATATCTAAAATTTATAATGATAGGAAAATAAATAACGCAACGCCAATTATGGAAAAACTTGCAGAGTGCAACCTGAAAATATCCTGTAATATAGCATACATATTTAAAATATAGTTTTTTTTAATGGTTGGGGAAAGTTTTAATAAAAAAAAGTAATCAAAAACTAATTTACTTTAGTAAATGTTAATGCAATATTTTTTTAGTACTTTGTTAATGCAATATTTTTTTTCACAATAGCAAAAGTTTCTTGTAGCAGAGCTAAATCCGCTCATTGCATTTTTAGCGAATCAATGAGATATATATTCGCAATAAGGTGGAAAATCGCAGCTACAACAACAGCAGAAAATAAGTGTATTGAAAATTGTCGAGAAAAATCAACAACGTGTCCCAAGAATTTCTGAGTGGAAAAATCAACAGAAGCCCGTAATGGCCAGGACTAAAGTCAACGCCAACGCCAACGGATTGAAAGCTCCTAGTTGTGGCAGCTTATTAAAAACTACTTGTTAAGTTTGTTGTTTTCGTTGTTGTTTTTTAGTGCTTTTCTTTACTCTTTATTTTGTTGTGCGAATTTTATTGTTTGTTTCGCGGTCGAAAGTAGAAAAAGCATAAAGCGAACGAAGCAGCGAAGTGAAAGAGGATGGAAAGGTGGGTGTTGTTGTTTGGCATAATTGTTGCAAAAGCTGTTTTGGTTTTTCAATTCCTTTCTATTTTATATTGTGTGTTTCCAGTTGTCGATAAAGTTTATTGTGGTTGTGAAATTGGCGTAGAACGTTGCAAGTTGCCGTTCATTGATACGATACGCGTATGTTTGCAAGTTTTTGATTAACTTTTAATTAAAAATTAATGAGGAACGTATCGGATAACGATTCGTGCTTCTGTTGTTGTTCCTGATGATTAAAAAACATATGTTATATGGTGTTAGAAAATAATTACACGAGATTTTGGCATCGTTTAGTAAGGTATGGAGTCGAAAGGGATATAGAATAACAAAGATAGAAATAAACATTTCTCTGGGCGAAAGATTCTGGAAATCATGCCATTGCGTTATTTGACATCACTTAAGAGGAAATCAACTCTGAGAAAATTCATCTTCCTTCATCATGTTGTATGCATAATATTTGCCCAATCACTTGTGTGTCCATGCTACTATTCCAAATCCACAGCTCACACTACATAATAATAATGTGTCACCCACACCCAGAGAGAGAGTGTCTCTGGATTGGGTTTTTCCCAGGTGTATTAGCATTGATGCGGGGGTTTGAAAAACGTACGACTGTAATACAATAATCATGGCAATTAACATGCAAACGAAATTATGAACGAGAGCAAAAAGTAAACACAGACGGCCGAAACGAACGAGACGGACGAGAAAGAGTGAATGAAAAATCATTGTAGAAAACCCGCAAAGCGGCAAAAGAGGCAATGTTTAATGAAACAGGGCAAGCAAACACCAAAACACACTCACACACACACACACACAAACAGGCCTACAACGTGCCATCAAAATGGGATGCCTGAGAACCTTTAAAAAAGGCCGAGACGTGATGCGACAGATGCGGCGTTCAGTTTAGACTCCATTGGCATTGTCATCTCAACGCTCTCTTAACTGTGATGGGTTTTTGGTGGCGGCGGTGGGGGGTAGCAATGATTGGCAAAGTGTCAAAGACTTTCGACTAGGCGACCTTTGTGCGTATGTGTGTGTGTGGGTGTGGGTGTGTGTGTGAACGCGTTAATTAAGCAAAGTGAGCGAGACACACGTAGAACGTTTGTGTGTGTGTGAGGCATTCAAATGAAATGCACAGACACAAACGCTCAGGACACAAGGTTAAGAAAAGGCGATGGTTTGTAATCTACTACCTGCAGTCTCCGACTCAGACAGGCTAAGAAGAAAAAAGATGAGATATACAAATATATATATATAGAGATAGAGAGCGTAGCAAAGATGCATTGAAGCGTAAGTCAGTGATAATCACAGCAAGGCGACGCCTCAACACGTAATGTCAAATGCCAAGACACGAACGCGAGGAACAGGAGCAGGCCGGGAGACAGGGCGACGCAGCTATTGTCATTCAGCCAGCCAGCGAAAATTGCACGATAATCACAGCAACTTGAGCTCTTTCAAGTGTGGATGGCAAAGGCACAGGGGGAGCGGAGCGTCTGTTGTGTCTGTTTATGCGTGGTAAGCCAATTTGGATATGAATAAAGCTAACCAAAAAAAAAAAAAAGAAATTAAAAAATAAGAGAAAGAAAGTGAGAACCCCCATTTTGCTTTTTGTGTGCCATTGTTAAAGTGCATGCAAAGTCATCAGAGGACGAAGACGAGCCAAATAATGTCGGCGACAGAGTAATGACATTCTCAGCAATTGTTGTCTGCCGTTGAAAGGGAAAATCTTTTGCCTTTTAATTGTTTGGCTGCAAGGATCCGGAGAGAAGCCAATCTAGAAATTCATATTTAAGTTCTTCTAGCTGCAAATCTCATTTGAATGAATTGTTGTTACAGCACAAACATATTTCAATATCTAAGCCCTGGACATACAAAATATGCCAAGTCAACGCAAAAATTCTATTGAGTATTTTTACAAATTGGTTTTAAGACCAAAAAAAAAAAAAAGAAATTGTAACAAAATCGATGCCACAAGCATAGATAGAGAGAGAGAGAGAGGATGACAGAAAGAGAGAGAGAGAGAGAGAGATAAAATTGAATGAAATATTTTTACGCTGATTTTGCAATTAATTTGCTTGCTTGGCAACATACAACATTCAGATTTCTATAACACATTTCCTTCAGTGCCAGCATTCCTAAAGTAGAAGCAACAAAAACGCAGTAGAAAATAATAAAATTGAGATTTGTAATCCCCAAAATGCAAAATGCATATTTGAAATGTGTAGAAAATTATTGGTTTGTTGAACAAAAAAAAATATAAAAATTGCAATCAAAGCCAAGATGAAAATGACGACCGGAAAATGTTGTCCATTTTTGATTTCTAGCTGACCAAGATATATGATACTTGGTATGACCTACGAATCCAATAATTGGTGAGGTTTTGATGTAAACTTTCCCAAAGAGCTATTTTTTATTAAAGCAATTGATTATTATTCAATAGCAGGTAAATTATCTATATACGTCAAATACGTTTTATTATTATATGTATGAGTCCTAATTGGCCCTCATTTCATGTAGAGGAACATTCCCATTGCCACAACATAATTTTGACCCACATCATCCGCTTAGCACTGCTAAGGACCTTCCTCAAAGCACACGAGACAGAGACAGAGTAGTGAGAGTGGCAGTTTGCTTGCCACAAATGGTTCAGAGTGGGAGTTTGTGGCGCGTATCTGTGACAAGTTCAATATTATAATTTGTTTACGAACTTTCGGCTGCATTAAAAAAAAAAAACGATAACAGGAAAAAATGCCGGGCACGCCTCACGCAGATAAGAAGCAAAAGCACACACAGAAATAAAAGGACAATACACAGTTGAAGACGAGCGGGAGAGAATGAGAGAAGGGAAAAGAAATATGCCCGCAAAAACGAAACTCAATTTTCGTGAAATAAAATCAAATTTAAATAATACAATAGGGAGAAACCCTAAACACCAGCACAAGAAACCAGCAAACAGAAACAGCACCAGCAGCAGCAGCAGCAGCAAAAGACAACAGCAATAACAACATTAACAGCAACAGCAACACCAACAGCAACAGCAGCAGCAACACCAACAGCAGCAACAACAACAACAAGTCAATAGACAGCCGTGAGCACGACAAGAGCAACAAGGACATCATCAAGTATATCGCTGCTTATTTATCTTTATCGCAATTCGTTTCGAGTCCATGCCCCCCTAACCCACTCCTCTGCTCTGCTCGTCTATCGTGTTTATGCTGCGGGCATCTTTTGATATTGCAGCACTGAACACCGACAATGACAATGATGATAGCGAGGAAGCGGCGAATGAAGGGTTCTGTGAGTCAAAGGATGACATCAATATTATTGCCATAAGTTTCATATTTGCAGGCTTTAGATGTCGTTTAAAATTTCGCTGGCAAGCGGCTTCGTCTTCATCTTCGTGCCCGTTCTGCTCGTTCCCCCTACTTGCAACAGGACACACACACCAAAGTGGCGGGCAGTTTGTTTTTCATTTCGTTGAGGCTTCCGTTCGATTGCGTTTACTTTTGCCGTTGCCAGCGACTTTAGCAAACGATTTCTATACATTATATAGCATAATTTTTTATTGATTTATTTGACTTACCCACTACAAAAAAAAAAAAAAACGAATAAGAAATATAATGGAAATAATGTTTGCTGAATTATGTGCCACCGACTGTATGTATATGTATGTAGATGTGTCTGTGTGTGTGTGAGTTGTGTAGGAAAAAAAATCAAACGTAGACAAGTGAAAATTTGAAACGATTTACGCGCAATTTACGAAAATTGCAGTGGGGCATATCAAATCGACAAACAGGGTGCGGGGAACGAGAGGATGCGGATGATTTTACTGAATAAATGATGGGCGGTGGTTCTTGGTGGTGTTTGGGTTCTGGTGGCAAGAAATGTTCCATAAAAAATGAGAAAAAAAAAAACAGAAATAATAAAAAACCAGCTAGATGAATGTTGAAGTAAAACTAATAGCAAAAGCGAATGGAATGAATGAATAAATAAATGAAATGAATGACTGAAATGAATGCTCACGAATGACAGCGTATGACAGACAACAGAACTGGTATGTGAGGCGAAATTCGTAATGAAAAAATTCTGGCCAGAGAGTTTGGGATAGAAATTTCAAATGGAATAGCTTATATTGATAATATCCGAACATTTACATTTAATTACATCGTAGATTTGAATTCGATTTTATGCATTGATAATTGCATAAATTATGAATAAAGATAAAACGTATTTTGCCATTTGCCATTTGAATATGCCGAAAAATGTGCACAGCAAATAGTTGGATTGTGCCTAAGGCTTGGATTTGATTGGCATCCATCGATGACTATCTTGGTTAACTTATTTCCAATGCATGCACTCAAGTTAATTAAATGGAATAAATAACGAACTAATCGATTTTTTGATCGCCCTGCAGTTATATTATTTTATATCCCAATAATTTTGCTAAATAAGTTTAATATTCAGGAAACTCTTTTTTAGAAAGTGTTCGCCTGCAATGGTAATGAGTTGCAGTTATATGGCAAATAATGATCAAAAGGTTCGAACCTAAGCACAATCATTTTTGTGTGCTAACCATTGATGAAAAAATCAACAGGTTACATTCTAATTAACTTTGACAACCCTAAAACAAAAAAGGGTAAACCTAATTAAGCTGCTTGCCCCGGCTTAGAAATAAGTCAACTTAATCAATAACAATGCTCAACTAAGCAATACCCTGCCAATACCTGGAAATGCTCTTCAGTTTCCCAGAACAAACCGATTAGACATTGGGTAAAAAGCATTTTAGGATTTCCCTCATTCGAAAAGTCAATTAAAAGGTCTGCCTAGTGCACAGCTTAGGCAACACGCTGTTGGACCAATTTGGGAACAATTTTGTAATCAAAGTCAGCCGAGCAAACAATCAACATTACTTTGACCAAAATGTACCTTTGCCTTGGAAATAATATAAAAAACACCAAGCACACAATAAAAAGGAAACAACACAAAAACAACGGCAGGGCAAGTAAAAAGTAAAAAAAAATAAAAATAAAAAAGTAGCGCCAAATTAATGAAAAGCGCAAATGACAGACAGTGCGAAAAAAATGGTCGTGAATTTAAAGCGGCGTAAAAAATGTGCGACAGGAGCGCGACGCGAGTGGAAAGCAAAAGTAAAACGCGAACAACTCTTTGAAATGAAATTTCGAAATAAGTACGAAAGATAGACAGATACAAACCAGGCAAACAAAATGAACGCCAAAGCGAAGCTTACGCAAAAGAAAGTACTTTCGTGCACCAAAAGGATGCATGGGGGGGAGGGCGGGTGAGTTCATGGCTATGCGTACAAATTCCGGAAAACGCAAATTTATTTCAGCATTGCAAAAAAAAAGAGTGAAAAAAGAAATAAGTAATAAAGAAATCAAGAGAAGTTGAGTTAAAAAATATATATAAAAAAACAGAAAAAAATCAGTTTACTGTTGGACTGACGGCGCTAACAAAGTTGCCACTTGTCAGACGTCAGTTGTCAGTAAATGTTTATGAGTTAATCAACTTGTAATGACCAAAGGAGGCGTCCCCCCACCACCCCGCCAAACAACTGACAGCGAAACAGAGCAAGGGGCGGTCGGACGGATTCGGTCCACTTTAAGTGCGAGGCGGAGGCAGAAAAAAAAGTGTGTGTAAAAGCACACTGAGTGGAGTGTGTTTTCACAAACTGTTGAAAAATAAAACTTAATTAGCTTTCATTTAAAGGCACAGACAACAAGACCGAAACAGACAAAAACCAAACGACTGCAGATAGTAGTGCTGAAAGCCCAAGCTACAAATGATGAAAAAACATCAACATCAACTTAAATGAGCGACAAATAAACAAAAGTAAAAGTTTTATCCAACAACAACAGCAACAACAACAACAGTGGGAGCAGCAGCAGCAGCGGAAATGCGCAATGCGCGTTGTTAACACAAAATGTGGCAAAAGGCAATGGCATTCGGGGGCACAAAGTATGCTGTCGTCTCCACAAGTATCAGCAGCAGCTCTCTGGGTTATGCTTGATGGTTGGCGGCGGGGCGAGTTGGGTCACAAATGTCATTTAAAAAGTTTTTCGGTTTCAGCCATTTATGGAATTTCTAAAATGCCACTCGACAATCTGCACTCTTACACATGCAATTGGCTTAGAAATTGCAGTCAACTGGTATCTAGAGATGGCTGAAACACATCAACTCTTGTGTTTTTGGGGTCAAGTTTTAGTTATGTGGCATTTTTGGGTTCTTTTCAGTTTGTTCAGAGTCTAATTTAACACCAACACCAAAAACAGCTTCAAGTGCGAAAAACAAACTTAATCAAAGCTTGAATTGAAACCTAATCAAAGCTTCAATTCAACTCAAACTCAGCTAACCAATTCAAACGAATTACACAATTAACCTTAACCTTAATAACGTTGCAAGCATATAAAGCAATTAGTAAACAGCACTTAGGACCCAAAGCCATTTTCAATCAAGAATCTTACGCAGAAAAACCGCCGACTCTTTGGATAGCCCATTTAAAAGTAAATTATATTGCAAGCATATGAAGCAATTTGTAGGTAAACATCAACAGACAGACAGACCCTTTAGTACACACGCCCACAGTGGCACACAGAGAAAGAGAGAGAGAGAGAGAGAGAGAGTTAACCGAATATCGTCGCTTCAGTGTGCCGCACCAATAAAACGTTGAGAAATTTGCACAAGCGTCGACAATTTGCTGAGGTAACAACATTAAACAGTTAGCATAGTTCGTTGTCAGTTTTACCTGCCCCCTTGGGCGGCTGTCTACCACGGTTTAAATGCCGCTACTCACACCCCACTCCCCCAAATGTTCTTTTGACAAAAACACAACAATTACTTTTATGAGGCGGAAGGGGGGGTTGGTTGTGCAAGTGCGGGTGTGGGTGCGGGTGCGAAAGTTTAATGCCCGGTTTAAGGTGCTGCGAAAGGAAGTACCATAGATAGAAGTAGTTGATGTAGATGCAGAGAAAGAGAGAGATAGCAAGGGGGCAAAGGGCGCGTGGTACACTAATTTCTACAAAAGATAATCAACAGTGATAATTATTTTTGTGTTGTGGGAGAGTTGTTGTTCGTGTTGCTGTTTATTTTTAGTGGAGGATGATGAGAACCGCAGCTAACGGCGAGCACCTGCTGTGTGAATTACTTGAGCGGCGACAATAAGTTGGCATCCCCGCATAGGAGCTGGAACAGCAACATTCCCAACATAGTTGGGTGGCTTTGAGGTTTGGCATCGCCAATGTTTAAGCTCCTGTTTCTGTGGACGATGATGATAATAACAATTTTGCCATAACGTTGACAACGGACCAACGTTTATGCGTTCAGAGAGCATTGGAGCGCCAAAAACTTTCGTAATTACATAACATTTTTCGGGGTAAATAACTTAGAACTACGTTCTGGCTGGCAGGCGTCCCGCTGGCTACTGGCTGCTGGCTGCTGGCTGCTGGACACCTGACAGTGCAACAAACTACACTAACTCCAACTTCAACTCTTGCCCAACAGCTGACCCCACAAAATGTTCCCTAAGTGCGCCCGCACATTTCGAGTAATTAAAATTTTGTGTTTATGTTTTGGGTCGTTGGCAATAAACACGCAAAGCGACAGCATCGACCATGACCAAAAATAAAAAATAATTGTTGAAAAATAATTCTTGGAAAAAAACTTAAATTATTGAGACGAGCGTAAAATGTTTATAGACACACACAAATTTTTTACGCAGTCCTAAGTTCTTCAGAATTATTCAAATTTTGAGAAAAGGGTACATTGATTATGGTGTTGAAAAGTTTTTAATATCTTTAATATAGCATAACCGAAAGAATTGATATAATCTTTATAAGAGTTAACTGTTTGAGTACTTCATTGAATATTCATTTGAAATTAAGTGATTTTGTTTATTTTTAAAGCATGTTTTTATTCTTAATTACTATTTTCTTGATAAATGAAATGAAATGTAAATGTTTTGTACAAAATAATTTTTTAAAAAGTATTAAACAATATGCCAACTGAAATATTGTTTTAATATTAAGTTAAAATATTACTGGAATTAAACTTGTTAAACTAATTTTAATAAGATATGTCTATCGATCTATAAAATATCTATATGATCGATTATTATATAGATTATTATTCATCGTACATACATTTAATTTATATATAGCTAGTAACTGAATTATCATAGAGATTTATTCTGAAGCAAAATCAAACTTCTGAAGCTCATTTTATTCAGATATATCTATCGAGCTTAAAAATATCCATTAACTTCGATTATTAGATGGATTATTATTCAACCTACAACAAATGCTTTCTATATGCAGCTAATAACTGAATCATTATAGTGCTTTATTCTAAAGCTGAGTCAGAGTTACAATCACTTGTGGTATAGTCACAATCTTAATTAATTTCACTTCAATTTAATCAGTAAAATGTTCTTTCTCAGTAAGTGCATTCCATGTGCGTCTTTACGGACTGCCATATTTCCAATCAAGAATCGTACATATATATGTATTATATATAGGTACTTATTAAACACACACTCTGTACACATTCATCGTCATTCATTTGCAGACGCTGTTTATTGTTGCACTTGCCACAACGCTTCTACACACACCCGCCGACACAGCGGGAAGTGAACCGCAGTCAAAAGTTGACTCAGAGTCCGAGTCGAAGTCAAAGTCAGTTGTTGTTGTTCTTGTTTGCTGTCGCACGCGAGGCGCGACAATTAAATTAAAAATAATTAAAAATTATGAAAATGGACAAGAGTCGATGGCAAATGCGGCCAGGGCCATTGACCCTCCAACGCCCACCCCCCATTTCACAGTATGTCCTGCCACTTTACATTGACTTTCGTCTGTGGCTTCTTTGCGTTGCGCATTTAATGAAAATTTATTCTATTCAATTTGCGACGACGCGCCAAGTACTGATAAACCAGGCATGGGATAACGGGTCGAGGAGCGGCTGAAGGGCAGTTGCGGGTGTTGGTCAGCGGTTGCTACAACTTACAGCAACACAGCCCATCGCTTGTCTCGTGTCAATCCAAATGTCTTTCGCCTTAATTAGAATTGCTGGCAATGCACAGCGGAAATAATTTAATGCATTGAGAGCGAGGAGAGGGAGAGGGAGAGAGAGCGAGAGGCAGTGGGGCAACTCTGGCTAGTTGGGCAGTTCGGCTGCCCTTTGATGCCAAATGTCGCCAACAGAATTGTCGTTGCATCGTCTCCTGAACATTGCAATTCGCATGCGGCGTTATGTTTTATGCAATTAAATGGGCGTGTCTCTTAGCTTTTGCGGTTTCGTGTGTCTCCACTGGTTACACCCCCTCGCTCTCTCTCTCTCGCTGTCTCTGTTTCTCTATATGTCTGCCTGTTGATCTTTATCTAATTGTTGCCGCCAACAATGTCTGCAACTTCTCTCTCTCTCTCTCTCTCTCGCTCGCTGGGCGTTTTGATGTGGTGCCAACGCCGACGACTCTTTTGGGGCCCCCTTGCGGTGAGAGGCCCGTGGCGTTTATAGTTACTGTGGGTTAGTTGCGTCAAGGTGCGGTTAACTGTTGTTGTTGCTGCATTGTAAGTGTCTTTTGGACGACCCAGCAGACATGTCATCAGCGGTCAGCAAAGTCATGAATGTCTTGCTTGCTGTGTTCATGGTTTGCCAATTTACTATAAATAGTTCTTAGCAACGCAGAATTTGCCTTAAAGCTTGTTTTAATGTTGCATACCAAGATATTAGATGCCGGGAAACTAGTTTGCAGCCATGCTGCAGTAAGTTTTAACAATAGTTGAGACTTAGTTAAATCATTTTGGGCCATATTTCGCATAAGTTTCATAATCCAATACTGTGTCTTATTCTAATCAGTAGCAGTTTTGATGAAGTTGTTCGAAGTGTGTTAAGCTCAAACCAAGATTAAATCGTCATGAAATCCCTTTACATTTCTAAAACTTATCTCTGTGTTCAATTTGGCTTTACTCCTAAAGTTAGGTCATTTATTTAAAGCCTTCAATAATGCACACAAAAGTTGCAAATCCAACTAAATTTCTAACAAACTTTGTTCACACACACACACGTACACTTACATGCATGTATGCATGCATATAATGGCTAACTTTCAATTGCTCTCTCTCTCTACCCCTATCGCTGCAAAATGATTATTCAAAGTAGTTACTTGTAATTAGGAACTGAAGCCAAAGTAATTGTGAATAATTATAAAACTCGATTTCAATTCAGAGCCAAACACACAATAGCCAAATCCTCTAGTCAAAAGTATCAAGTGCCTGTTGCTTTTGTCACAAATCTGATGGCAACCTCAACTTCTCAGCAACTTGGCAACAGTTTGAAATATTCTCGCTCTCACTCTCGCACTTGAGTTGGTATTGTTGCCAATGCTGCTGCTTGCTTGCTTGCTACGGTCCCATACAATTACATTAATTAAGTTTTAATGCATCGCTTATATTGGACAATTACACATAACAACAACGAAAGTAGCAACAACAGCAAGTCAAAAGTGCTGCCATATGCACATTTTAAATTAAACAAATGCATCGACTTTTGAGTTACGGCCCCAGACATTTAAACATTTTTAATTTGTGCTGCAACAAGCAACAAGCAACAACAACCACAACATGCATAAATCAAACAGCTGACTGCTGTCGACATCGGATGCGGAAAGGGTTCGTTGAACACAGAGGAACTTGGGGGGGTGCATTGGGATCTGTGCTCAGGTCAGGTGCCAAGACTTCGAGCCCTATTGTTTCGCCTGCAAAGCTTGTCGATCTATATATATATATATATTGTATGTACCTCAGCAATTTTGTGACAACCTGTGGCCCATGTGCACCGGAAACATTTGGTCAAGTGCGCTGCACCTGTCTGTGTGTGTGTGTGTTTAGGGCGTGGCATGTCCAAAACTAGTTGAGGCACAAGGTCTGGTTATGGGCCTGTTATAAATTTGGTAACCGCAACAGCAGCACACTCTGTAATTATATATACATATATATAGGTATACGTATTGAAACTTCCCACCCTCAATTGTTTGTTATTGTCCTCTGTTATTACTTTAAGTTTTGCGTGTTGCATGTTGTTTTATTGCATACATATTATTATTATTATTATTATTATTGTTATGGCTGGTGTTGCAATTGTTTAACGCGCGCTTATTTATGTTTGGCATTAATTCGAGTCCTGCGTCATGCGTTCGTTGTTTGCATTGTGTGTCCTGTTTGCCTGCTGATATGTTATACTATAATGTTCACACAGCACTCTCTCTTTGTTTTACTGCCGAGTGCTGAATTTCTGCATATGCCGACACTTGTTTAATTAACCAGCAGCAACAAACAACGCAGTTGTGCTTTTTTTTTTCATTTTTAATTTCGAGTTCTTTCAACTGCTTTATTGCCAGGCAAATGAAGCTTCATTATGGTCAGCCGACGGGTCGTCAGTAACCGAAACTAC
Organism: Scaptomyza reducta; assembly: GCA_035044485.1. Taxonomy (NCBI): domain Eukaryota; kingdom Metazoa; phylum Arthropoda; class Insecta; order Diptera; family Drosophilidae; genus Scaptomyza; species Scaptomyza reducta. The sequence continues at coordinate 3,704,137 of JAWNNV010000807.1, read as the reverse complement.
TTAAACTGAGTCCGAACCAAAAACGAACGAACCAGTACCGAAAAACACCAACAGCACCGGCTTCAGAAACTGAACCGAACCGCACGAACGGCACTCAGGCGAAACATTTAAAAACCACAATGACCAGCGGGAATTCAACACAGTCACAATTCGGAGATTTTTTGAAAATGAAACTCACAATGTTGACGGACGTTGTTTTATGAGAATTTATGAAATTGGGGTATATCATTCCGGTGCATGGCGAAGAACCGTTTATCAAAAACTCAATTAAATTGTGCACTCAACTATTAAAACAAACCAGCAAACTGGTGTGCGTTTAATTTGAATGATTTTTGCAAAAGCGCAATATGGAAAGTGGTTCATAATAAATATAACTAATCAAATAAATAATATACAACATTTTAAATAAAATACGATTAAAGATGCATTCAACTGTTCCCCAAAATAAGACCAATCATAAGCAAAAAAACGCTGAAAAAAAAAAAAAAATTGAACTACTTGGCAGAAAGCTTCGTCGATGCGAAATTGTTGCTCTTGTGCTCAGTAATTGTTTGTTTGTGTTCGTTCATATTTTCTATTTCATGTTTCATGTATTTTCTTAAAAAAAAAAAATATCGTCAAGGCAGCAGCAGCAGCGGGGGCACTTGTTTGCAACGCAACCTGAAACGAACAAATTGAATGGAAGTAATCGGAAAGTTTCAACCAAAAAAGAAAAAAGACATAGCAATCCTATTCAGTGTGCTGGAATATAAAAGGAGACCAGCATCAAAGACGCATAAATAGCGAGTTGGCAGCACAGAAAACAGGGGCGAACAAAAAAGAAAACCAACGTTGATATAAAAACAATTTTCTGTTTGTCGAATAGGCAAAACAATTGGGCTTAGCCACCGGGTCGGAATCGGAGACTGACTATATCTAAGTTCCTAACGAAAATCTTTTTGAATCCGATAAGATAGCATCCGGCTTTGGGCAGACAGAGAACAAACTGATAGCTAAGTGATATCAAATATCTATGGTAAACCGAAGCTCAAAAGTTTAGTTCAATGTGCGCACAAAAATAAGTCAAGTTTTGCAATAATAAAAACAAAATACAAAACAAAATACAACATAAACAAATTATGTAAGAAAACAAAGTAAAACTAAAATAAAGTTTATTTAAATTTCACATGCTGTATTCACTTCTTCTTCAGTATTATTAATTTTTTTTTGATAACATATTTGCTACGATTTGTAAAACATTCAAGTCTTTTGTTGGCAGTGAGATATGATTTTAAAGTTAAATCCTTAAATCTTTTAAGGCAGCCCAAAAATTGTACTCATAAAGTGTCTGGCAACATTTGCTTATTGTTGCAGTTGCTACAGCTGCAATTAATTGTGTGTCTGTTGTAACCTGAACCCACTCAACCAACTCACAACAACAACAACATCAACTAAAGGCGAGTTATGCAACACGAATCAGGCATACAGTCCACAGGCGGCTCATCAGCTTGTCTGCCACGCAGCACTGAAGACCAAAATTGACAGCAACAGGAGCTGGATTCCAGTTGATGTTGCTGCTGTTGTTGTTGTTGTTGCTGTTGTTATTGCTGCTAGGCTGTTTCAAGTGCTCAACTGTCTGGCCTGCCCATGCCCCCAATACACACTTCGTTTTTTGTGTTGTGCTGTACGTGCCACGTCGCTAAAAATCATGGCCCGCATTTCTTTCTTTCTGTTTAAATAAACAGCAGCGACGGCAGCAACACCAATTCGCATATTTATTTGTTTATTGCATGCAGAGCCTGCAGAGTTGTTGTTGTTCAGATTCTACACGTGCGTTATAAGTCCCCTTCCACACACTCACAGTGCATCCCTTACCGCTATTAACCCTTTCCCACATAAAAAGTGTGTATGTACATGTGGACTGATGGTGTTGCTGATTTTTGTCCTGTTGTTGCTTTTATGCCATGTTGATTTATTTCAGCAGCTATTTAATGTCAAATGTAAAAGCAAGGATGTATGTAATGGAAATATAAAAAAACTGTTGCCTACATTTGTGCGTTGAAAATTGTGACCTGCTGCTGTTGGTGTTGCTGCTGCTGGCAACCAATTAAAATGTGGATACATTTTTGGTTTTTGTGGTATGCCGTGACCCACCTCTCGATACACAACAAACTGACCATATGAATAACATTTTAGCACTGATTTTGACCGCCAGTTGAGGTTTGAATTAGTTGCAACTACAGTATTAGACGCGTTGCGAAACAATCAATGCTTTTGTTTATTTAAAGTGCGTTTTTGCAACTGTTTGGCTTTTGTTTCTGACTTTCTCTATACACAAAATGTTAAATATATAATGAATAAACAAAACTATAATAATAAACAAACGCGAGTTATTTGCAAAATAATGAACTTTTGATAGCCCTCAGTCATATACATATTTTATAAGGCCTTTGCCCTCCTGATACCCTTTTTAGCTAACAGTGTGTGTTCATGTTTAGTATATACCTTTTGATATATTAACAACTTTTGGCATATAGAATCTTATAATATGTATAGGGTAGCTTTTAGTCAGCTTTTTTCTTTGGTCCTTGCCTAATTGTCTTTGTTAAATTCTTTGTTTTGAGAACGTGCAGAATGAATTGGTTTTTGCAAGGAGCCAACAACTTTTCAACCCTCTGATCAACTGGTTATTATTCAAATTTGAATTTGATACATTTGGCATGGCTGGCGGCGGGTTCTGACAATGTCTAAGCAGAAGGATGATGTCTCCACGGTCTCGTGTGTGGGTTGGCATTAATGATGGTCATTGCTGGGCATCCGGCCAAACGAAGAGTCCTTTCCACTTTGTCCAAATCCAATTCAATTCGGCCAATGGCTGTGGCTGGCTGCCTTTGTCAGGCATTGTCTAGACTTTATTTGAGTGCCTGCGTTGATTTATAATTATTATGTATGAGTGGCGAGGAAGGAGTGGTTGTGGGTGGCAGCCAGGACCAGCAGGGACAGATGGCATTGACATTGCCACACCTAGCACAGACGACCCCTCCTCTCGTCCCGTCTTTGACAACGTGCCGCGCTGACTAATAACCAAATTTCATTTCCTCAATTTTTGATTTCCTGCACTATGTGGTCAGAACATTGGAGATGGAAATGTGTGTATATACGCAACAGCAACAGCAACAACAACAACAACAACAACAACAGTCGGTAACATATTTTATTATTTTAACACGAGCGCAAGTCATCATAGATGGTAAATGGTAGATTTTTGGCACGCACTCGAGCGGCCCTGGGCCCTGGAAGTCCGTGGGGTCCAGAAGCAGGGTCGTTATGTCAGTCAGTGCAAGGGTTAACAGCTGCAGCCACACCCGGCGCCAGGATTTGGCTTGGTTTGAGTATTTGCTTTGCTCCTTGCCCATTTTGTATGAGTTTGTCAAACCAAAATATTTGGGTTTTTATTATTTTTATGTATGTGTATGTGTATGTGTGAATGCTGGGCTCTATTGTTTGTTGCCAGAAATCATATTCATAAATAAAATTTGCATTTGGCATTTGAAAGGGTGTTGAGGAGGAGGCGGGACGAGCAGAACGAGAGATAGGAAGACGCACGCCTGGTCGCATGTGTTGCCAGGACGAAGTGGCCATGGCCTGGCATTTGACACTCACACGATTGCCCGTGGCTTGAAATCGAGGACGAGCAAGGATAACCGTTGGTCTTTCTCTCTCTTTCCTCCTTCTCAGACTTTTCTTTTCGCAACTGTGCGTTTGTGTATGTGTCTGTGTGTGTGTGTGTGTGTGTGTGTGTGTGTGTGTGCTAACTGCCCAACATTATGGCACAATGGAATGTCCTTTTTTACTTACGTGCTGGGCTAATATATATGAATTCGGTCTGCCCGTCTCCGACCTGACCTTTCATAATGCTGTCAATTTGTGCGCTTGCCTGCACAAAATGTACATACATATTAATATGTATGAAAACGAGAAAAAGAAATATATTTCGAAGCTCATTTTGTCAAGCAGTTAGTTTAATACGCTTTTTATTCACAAGGATTTTTCTTTGTCTCGAATTTTATTTTGAAAACAAATTTTGTAATATATATATATATATAATTAATAATATAAATGGAACTTAGACTTAAATACTCACAAACATAAGCAGAATATTAAAATACCTTTTCGAAGTGTATTTAATAGAAGTAGAATGCCTTTTTTATATGCAATAATAATAGAAATATGAATATAACATATAAATAAAATGGCCTTTTTTTTGTGAACGGGGACTGAATTGAGTTGGACTGAAAAGTATAAATTTGAAATTTTATTTCTTAGAAAAGAAGTAATTGTGCAGCGTTTTTTTTATCTGTTGCCGAATGAAAGCTGTTGAAAATTCCAGCCACATCTCACGGTTTGCTTTCAATACCTCTGGAATAAGACTGCGTAAGTATAAAAGTCTGTCAGTGTGTGCTTAGAACACTTACGCACACACACACACACACACATGGATACGCACACACGCATTATGTTACAATGAATGCATTCATGTGCATGTGCGTCTAAGTTGATACGAAAACTTAAACATTCAACAGCAAACTAAACAAAACTGTGCAACGAAAACTGTCATAGAAAGATTTCAAGCAAGTACGTAAGTCCCATATGAACCCTAACAGCAAAACTTATTACAATGCACAGTGGAACAGAACTGCTAGTCAAATAATGAACTTTCTATGAAAGATGAGAAAATTTCCTAAAACCTAAATACCACATTATCTAAACAGTAAAGTTGGAATGGATAGACAATATTTGTTTAGATATGCATGTAATGGGCCACTGTGCGGCAATGTCAGAGCCAGTGCTATGGTAGAAGAAACGGAAACGGATGAGCGCGGCAGGAACAACTCGAAGAACATATCAAAAGTTGTAGCGCGACTTTAATTAAACTTCGCACTGAGGATGCCGAGCAGAGAAGTACTTTTGGCAGTTCAAACATACACAAACACCCACACAGATAAGGAGATATTTACTAACACACACACACACATAGATACACAAATTCTGATTCAAGGATTGGCAACAATAAGTAGGCATGCCAGGCACGCTAGGCAGGACTTCCATAAGTACAATGGGCCTGTTTCCAGCGTCGGACGAACAATGGATCACTCTTCTACAGAAAACTTGCACATACACCAGGACCAGGTGCCAAGAGTGTGCTCGGTGCTTGGTTGCCTGCCTGGCTGATGCCACACACAGTGTCATCGTCATCGTAGTCTGATTTGAAACAAACTGTTGATGACTTGTGGCAGTCAGCCGTGGCAGGCAGCTGTCGGACGGGGGGCGAATAGCTCGTTGTGTATTAGTGTGACACCCAAGACAGTTAAGGATTAAATAGTAAAATACCACAAATTGCTGAAAATGCCGCAAAGTTTGCTTAAATGTAGTGCCTGTTGTTGCCTAAAATACCCGCCCAACCCTCTAGATTACAAAAGCACCCCTTTGGCATGGCATGCTAAACGTTTGCAATTCTCGCTCAACTCAACTTCAGTCGGCTTGGCTCACATGTCGTTGTTGCTGATGGCAGCTGAAGTTTGTCGAGCTCTATATGCTTCAAAGTGTGTGTATGTGTCTGTGTTGGTCGCAACAATGTTGCAAGTGCATAGTACAAACACAAAATTAGTTGCAACGTGTGCTGCTTTTTTATTTACCTTTTGATTTTCTTATACCCTGTAAAAGGTAGCATAAAGTAGTTGTGTAGAAAATTTGACCAAAAGGAGAAGAAGAAGGAGGTAAAGATCCGGTTCCTTATCATTATAACCATACATATTGGTTTATATTTCATGCTATTTAATAGATATCATCTAGTCGAGCAGTGTTTCTTGTCGCATACCTAACTCGTTATTACCATGTATATTTTTTCTGTTGGCTTCAACGAGTTGCCAGCGGCTAAGCTGACATTTTTGCTATGAAAAAGGAGTCAACAGCTGTCCAGCTTTTTTACTTTTTCCATGTGTTTTGTTTCTATTTACTCTAAGCTTCAAGTTACTAAAATGTCAAGGAACGTTAAACAACTTGTGCTAAATTAAACAAAAACTTTTGTTCAACAATGTTAAACTCTTTTTTTTTTTTGCTTTTGTCAAGTCATTTGCGTAAAAGTTAACTATTATAATATTTAATTAGTTCGCTTAGAATGTTTTGTTAATTGAATATTGGGCACTTATCACAGAATACTTATATATATAGAATTATATTGTATAGAATATATTTATTTTGTTATTTACATGTTGTTTGGTAAACTTTATTATAAGCCGCTTAACATTGCATCCACTTCAATTGCTATAACGTAATCCTATTATATTACACACTCGACTGAAGTCCATAATGTTATTCAGTATTTTATTGTCAACTTTATGTTTTGGCAACAAAATGCACAATATATTGCCACATGAAATAACTTTCTGGAAGCTTTAGCTAATACTACTTACGGTTGCTGCCGAACGTAATGAAAATTGTTGTGCTTTGAAAATGTTTTTCTTTTAGTTTTTAGCTTAAAGTGGGAGCACAGATGCTGTCTAGTTTTGAAAAGCGACAACTGCAATGTTGGCAAATCGGCAGCACCTCATTGCGTGTTAAATGGTTTCACGCCGCAAACACACACACACACACATGCTAAGGATATATACAGTATTTATATGGAAAGGATAAGAAGACAAACGATGCGTTGCAAGACTTGGAATTGCCAAGCTCGAGTGCCAGCATTTCTTTCAAAGCAAATATTTACTTAAGAACTGAATCAAGCTGAAGTCGAGCCAAATGGGTTCATAAGAGAGTTGGTACAGTTGTGAACTGGTTTTAAATGTATTAATTTTGCAAATTTTGTAAAGTTTCATCTTTAAGAACAATCTTCATCGGATTTAAGATTTAAAAAATGCTGTGAGAGTTTAGCTTAGTTCTTCGTTTTTAACAAAATTTATCAGACTTTAATTGCAACAAGCTCCAAAGTTTTTTTTCATGTCAATTTTTAGCCTAGTTTAAGCTGTTTCGCCATCAACTGTTTCGGTGGCAGGTGTTTCAAATGGTGTGGCACACACCTACGCTCTCTAAAGCTGCCATTAAATATGCAGCACGTTACGCACTGTGGATGACACAAATGAAAGAACGCACTTTTTTTCCACACCATCTATCCTCTCACTCATCTGGGTTGGTTTTATTCCGGTCGGCGCCATCTTCCATACATTTGCATGCAACATTTAACCGGGGCGTTGAGTGTTGGAACGTTTGGCAACCGCAACGGCAATTAATTATGCCATTCTTTTCAAAGATTTGTGTTTCTGTGTCTGTGTTTGTTTTTTTGTGTATGCGTTTGCTGAGCATGTGAAACTAGCCAAAGTCGTTAAGATTTTATGCTCGGTTGGGATTTCAGTTTGTGCTTCGTTTGTCACACCCCCAACCTAGCAACAAAACTGCGACTTTTACTTCAACTTCATATTCCAAAGCTAACTGCAATGTTTTGCATATACTCATACACACACATCCACATACACATAAATAGTGAATTGCGCAGAAGAGAAAACGAGAAGGAAAAATAAACAAACTTCTTTTTAATTGTTTTCGAGCTGAGCCACTTGACTTGTACGTTACCCTTTTTTAATAAATAAAATTTGCGAACTCCTCTACTCCTGCTGCATCTACTCCTCTTTCTCCTGCTGTTTGCGCGAGTCGTGCAACAAAGTCGACGGCAGAGTTTAATGGAGTGCATGCTGGGAGTTTGTTGCAAAATGGCGGCAAAGGATCAACTTGCATGAGAGAACACAAACAACAACAACAACAACGGTATAAACGCAAATAGGAAGTCAGGTTTTTTTCGTCGCAATGCAACGAAGTTGAGATGCCCTACATGAGCGGATTAACGGAAGTGCAAAACATATTTATTGCTTTATAAACCGGATGATATAAATCCAAAGTGCAGCAAAGAATATTTATCTAAATTGAAGAACTGCAACAAGTAAAATGCCAATAAATTGTTTGTATTATTAGTTGGCATCTTAATTAAAACGAACTCATTATTATGATTATGATTTTGACGACTTTTTTTAACCACTTGTCTTGGGCTTATGGCCACTTTTCTGTTAGGGCATTGAAACAATGTTGCAACAACGATACGCCGACTTTGCCCGGCATCGTTATTTTACGCTTAGTGTGGCGCGAGCGCATAAATTTTTGAAATTAAAAGCGGCAAAGAAAACATGAACCTAGGCGGGCGAAACCGACGTCCTTGTTGTTGCCGTTTTTTGTCTCCCATTGTTGCTGTTGGTGCTGACGGCGCGGTGGCAGTGGCAGGCAGTCAGGCAAACACTCCAAGTCGCGCTTCCGGTTACCATGGCGTATACTTGATACGGCTGCTGTGGGCGCCGTTTTGATGTAGCATGTTTCACCATGCGCTCGCCCTGCGTTCGTTGCACTCAATTTTGAAGCGTTAAGTTGCACATAAATTTAAATGGGCTGCATTTTACCCTGGCACTATTCCCACACTGCCATGATCCTTCACCTTCCCTTTTCCCCTTTGGCCATGTGCATTACAATGCTTCCACTGGGATTTCATACGCCTGCAATTGGTCAGTTGTAAGCGTTGGCTTTGCGCTGCCAACAACTCGTTGCTGCAATGAATACTTCTGTCCTGGCATGAGCATGAGCCCTTTTGGATCGATCCCAGACTTTGTCAACAAACAAATGCATACAGGCTATTTGCTGTTCAAGCCCTCATTTTCCATAGCGAATTTCAATTGTGTGTGCTTCAATCATTGATTTGCTGTGCTGCTTATTGTTGGAAAATGCTTGAAGGCATTGAAAATATTAAGACGGGTCATTTAATGCTTGAAGCACTGCCATAAAATTATGGAAACTGGGAAAATTTGATTAAATTGGACAATATTTATTTTTAAATATTTTTTCAGATGAATTTTGGACTTTCAAACGTTTGAAGATATTTTCCCTGAACTTTTTATAAACATTTTATTTTAGTTGGTATTTTTTTCTATTTGTTTTCTATTTATCATAAAAGATTATCATTAAAAACAAAATTTACCAACATTAATATTGTAGTTTGATTTTTGTTTTGACCAAAAGAACTGTCTAAAATGAAACAGTTTTTTATCGAAATTCCTCAATTTTTTTTTTTTTTTTTTTAGCAATTCTTTAGTTTAATAGTAAATATTTAAAGTTTAAGTTTTAAAAGAATAATTCAAAAATCTATTTTATTCAACAGTTCGTTTAATTAGCATAAGATAACCGCTTATTTAATGTAGTTTACATAAAGCAAGTCTTATTGTATTATTTGATTTTGTTTTATTTATGTCTACTGACAAAAGATGTTTTGCGAACATAAAAATTCAAACCGTCAGTCGGCATCAAATTTAGATGATCATGAGGAGGAACTTTCGACTCAAACTGAAGGCCTTATTTTTACTACTGATCAGCTAACTAATCAGCTTTTGTTCGTATGGCAAAACATGTTGTACCCCACCTGAAAACAAAATCATAAATTTTAACCAGGCACATATAAAATAAACTAAAACATAGGTGCATGATGGGCTAATATAAATGCCATTCTGAATACCAGTGTCTAACAGTTAAGACCAGTTTATTTGGGCAGTTAAAATAAAATTTAAATTTATTTATTATCGCACACACACACACACTCATACACACAAAGTATGCAGATTGTGTGACATCATTAAAAGCGAATATGGTTGGAAAATTGTTGGGAAATTGAAGTTTTGTTTGTGTTTTGTTTTGCGATAAAAGTTTTCTACACCAAAAATACTTTTAACCGGTTGGGATGCATGAAAATTTTGTGCATTTTATGCAAAATTTTCAGTTAATTGCGGATAATTTATATGCTGCATGGCACATAATTTATTACTGCAGCTTATTAGCTTTTTGCGAGTTTGGCGACTGGCAGGCAGGTCGAAACGAGTCACTTAAATGAAATAAAATAAATGATAATAAACATTATTATTATTGTTGCTCAGTCGACAAACCCAAAAAGTGCCAACGTTTGCACTTCTTGTCTGTCTGTTAAATATTGAATGGATTTATGGGCTACCCAAAAGCATCCAAACCAAAGCACACACTCACACACGTATACGAATCCACACACACCATCACAGATATACGCCCACTAAATCGCAAAGTAACGGCTTGCACTTGAACTAGTCCCAGTGAACTTTTGTGGCAATTTGATTAAAACAGACTCGGTGCCATCAAGAGCCAACAGGCATGCAGGCACGCAGGCAGCTTAGTTTCTGGCCATTTTGTTGACCATTTTTCCAGCATGTTGTGGTGTGTGTGTGGCATAAAATGCGGTTGGAGATGTTAACCAAGGGAATTCTTTTTTTATTTTGTTGGCAGCAGCTCGGCCTTTGGGTATATATCACTAAATTTGTAAAGTTCGAATGATTTTCATTGAAAATTTTCAATAAACAAAAATATAATCACCTATTTTTGATTTATAGCCAAATGGTGAAACTAATAAATTTTATGAAATTCAGTTTGCAGTGAAAATTGGTTTCAGTTTCCAGCCCTGGTTGCGGTAATGAGCAATGCCACGCTGCTGCTGCTGCTGCTATTGCTATTGCTGTTGCTGTTGCTGTTGCTCCAGTTCCGTTGAGCTCGTAGTTCAGTTTTGTGGTTTATGCGCAAGAAGATATGGCACAAACATATGCACCATAAATATATGGGGTCAGCTGCTCTGTATCCAGGGGTGAGCAGCAGGCAGCAGACAGTCAGACGTTGCTTCCTGAACTGGACTGCTCAGTTATGTTCTGTTTGTATTTGGCGTTTGTATGCTTGTGGCAATAAAACACATGAATGAGGCGAATGTTAGCGTTGGCAATGTCAGTGCCACTGACACAGCCATCGACAACACCAACAGCAACAACAACAACAACACCAACATCAACATCACTAGAAGCTTCCAATATTAGCAATGAACCAATGACAATGGGCCCGAGTGGCCACAAAACTCGCTGCCAACTGACTGCACACAAAATGAAACGACGACAATACCAACTGGTTGCAAATGTATGTATGTGTGTGAGTGTATGGATGTTATGTGGTCGCCAAAAAATCGACTGACTGAAGTCCTCCTGCATTTGCAGCATATGGTCCAGGGCGCGAATGTGCAAAACAAACCAAAAAAAAATAAAAAAAATAGAAACCAACAAAAATAGAGTATAATGAGCTCAGTCAGTGGACAGTTTGGACTACCATTTCAATGGGTTTCACTGTGGTATTTTTTGGTTAGTGGCTAACTGTGGCAGCATTTCACAGCAGCAGCAGCATCAGAACCAGCAGTAACACTAGGGTGGTTCAGTGTTGAGCAGTGCGGGAATGCTGGTTGGCGTAATGAGCAGTTGGTTTGACAGTTGCTGCAAACTGTTGGGCATAACTTTCATTTCATTCCCACTCTTCCCCACTCTCTCTCACTGTTTCACTCTGCAGTAAGTGTGTGATTTATAGCGTGTACTTAGTTAGTTACTGGGTTGAGCCATTATAGATGGGCGCTCGTATAGTTTGAAACTGTTTTCCAGCATTGGGCTAATAACAGAAACATATATATATATATGTATTGAAGTCAAAACAATACTGCAAAAGTTGTGATTTACAGTGTGCATAATTTAAAAACATTGTTGCATCCATATAACAAAATGGAATCATTATGAAAATGAAAACGTTTTACAAAATATATATATTGCAGTTTATTTAGTTTATTGGCCAAGTCATGTGATTTGACATTGTGTGTGAGTGTGTGTGCGTTCTGTTGACATCGAATGTGTAAAAACTTTATGGGTTAGGTTTAGTTTTGGGGATTGATGAGTTAAATTAATTCCCATTACAAATGTAAGGCAGAAAAAATCTAAGTTTTAAACTTTTTTTTTGGGAGGAAAAGGCGATTAAAAGCACATTGTTTAATCCTTGATAAAGTGCCATCTACTATTTTTTTTGAGATAAATTACAAACGTGTCTGTTTTAAATGTTTTCTATTCCATTTTTGCGACTATTTATGAGCACTTTAACAAATTCGTTCAACTGTTAGGATCATAAAAGGCTTTAAATATGCAAAACAGATAAGAGTGGTGTTAAACAAATGCTTAGCATTCATCCATCAGGCGACAATTTCAGCACATGCGGCTTTAGTGGTTTTTGTATTTGCTGAGCCATTTGATGCTGTGTTGCAAGCAATTTAGCGTAATCTATGGCGCTCGCAATGAAACTACAACCGGGCATTAGAATAACAATGAAATGCCTGACATCAGTTCGACAAAAGGAGGTCCACGACAAATTCGCGCTACCTACGCAAAAATCAGCCAGCAAAATGCGACCGACGAAAACTAGCAAAAGGAAAAAAAAAACGAAAAATGCACTCCCCAAACCCAAACCAATTGACGTTGCCATTGTCATTCGCATACTTGCACATTCAGTCACCACACACGCACACACACGGGTGAGAGTCCAGTTTTTGTATGTGTGCGGTGACCGCCTGGGGCGTTCTAGTGTACGCGCATAGCCAAAACCAAACGTATACCCATGCACTAACAACAACATGAACAGCAGCAGCAGCAGCATCAGCAGCCTGCCTGCTGCAACAACATCAATACCAATGCTAACGCCAGTACCAAGCACACAATTGAAAGTTTCGCACAACGCGGCGTATACGTAATTTATTACAAGCGACGCCATTTTGCGTCATTTCGCGCTCTAAGCTTGTCCCTGTGTATGTGTGTATGAAGATAAAATGCAAAATAGACGTTACAGCAGCTGCTGGTGTTTAGATAGGGCGAGCAGTCTCCCCTGCCATTCCTCCCTCTACTCCCCACGATAAAGCTGCCATTTGCTGTACGACCATGTGCCCCGGCTACTTGCCTGAAATATGTCAGCGCTCATGTTCAGCCGCTTGAGGCCCGTGTGTCGAGTCTGTATACGTGTCTGTCTAATTCAATTACATGTTAAATGCAAAAGACCCATTCACAAACACAAAAAAAAAATGCTATTTGACCTGGCCAGGGAACACACAGACTGACAGACAGACAGATAGACAGACAGACAGACAGAGGAGCCAACTAATTTGGAGTCAACATCGAAAACTAACTAACAACAAGCACTTTAGGCCAGTATCTCTCGTTCGCAAAATGGCGGCAATTTCAACAAATTTTCATTATGCAAATCAATTTCACACTTTTTATTGCCTGTCTCTCTGATGGAATTTCGTGCATTAATTTTGTAGAGTGAACGAGAGGTCCCCCATCCTCCACTCTAGTCATTTAAGTGCGCGACTGCCCGCCGAAAGTTTCTTTAGGTGCTTAACGCTCTCTCACCCAGCTTAGTTTTTTGGGGTTGGGCATTATCGCAACGTTAAAATCATTTCGAGTGCAAATCTTCAATTAGGCAAAACAAGAAAATTGTTGAAAATTCAGCGCCGCTTGCAACCGTTGGGCTCTTGTCGGGTTTGGGTATTTTTGCCGCCATTGCTGCTCCTGCTAAAGTTTATTTATGTTTTTTTATTTTTTTTCTGCTCATTGTGCCTGGCATTTTATTTTTTAATTTTATTTCATTTTATTTTGCACACAAATCTGCCTTGCGCTTTCTGCTTTTCGGCTTTCATTCATCGAGCTAATTATGCGCTACAATGCGTCGCTGCGACCATTGTGCCTATACAGCCTCCTACAAACTCATCAGCTATGTCTATACTCTATGAACTATGGGATTGCTTTGGGGATGAATTGCGCTGTAAGGTCAAGGGCAGCGCAGGGGGTTAGCAACAATGGCAGTGCTTTATGTCAGTTTTCTATACGTATTTTACGTATACATGCCTAGTTTAATGTTTGAGTAAAGGATTGAGTTTTGGAGCAGCTTCCCTTGCCATTGATTTCGTTGAGTAAAGTTGGAAAATAAAAAATTTCGCGTTGTTTAATTTGAAAAGTTTTTGATGCTGGCTGAACAGTCAGCTCAAGTTGTAAGAGAAATAAAATAAAAACTAAATATGTAGTTTGGTTTGGAATTTATGTTAATTAAATTAGTGGCTTAACTGCATTTTTCATTTCTGCTTGAATCCAACATTGTTTTATATGCTTTAGCAATCAGCTTATAAAAGTTTTAAAATTATTTCCAAACTTAGGCATAAATATGTCAAAACAAAATATAAAAGTTAAGTTATGTCTGTTTTCCTACTTCACTTAAATCACCTAACGTACACATTTTCATCCCGTGATATATTCTAATAAGTTCCAGCTTTATTCAAAGCTGTCAACTGCCCAGCAAAAAAGTAAGGAAAAAAATTAGCTTCGGATTATTTAGCTTATGCTTCGACGCACTTATCAACCTGTGTTTATGTTGCTTCATTTCCGATTCCTGATTTTATCTGACAGTTCAACGTTCATTCGCTGTTTGATGTCTGAGCCGTAAAATCAATGGTACTGCTAATGAGAGTCCTGCATTAGTGCATGATATTGTTGTTTTGTAACTTTGACTTTGACTTTGTAACAAGATAAGTCACTTTTCTGCCATAGATGTAGCTCATAAAATGTAACATGTTCCTTGTTCCATCTACTCCAACCAAGCAGCCCTCAATTATGGACTGTCTGCCCGGAAAAAGAGGGTTGCTTGTTGCAGACCCATAAAAACTTTTACTATATTTATACAATTAACACAATGAAAGATTTCAACAACATTTGTTTATCGTAAAGGCAGCCGCGTCTTTCCATACTGTGTGTGATTAGAAAATTGCCAACAAATAAATTAAGGACATTAAATTTGTTATTGTGAAAGCCCCGAAAAGGAAACGCAAAACGGAAGCCAGAAAGCTTCCTATTCTTTTGTTTCACTCTCGCTCTCTCTATTTTTTCTTCGTTTTTTTTTTTTGGTTTTCGTGTGCTGTGTGTGTGTGCCCCGACATTGAGTTTAATGCTGATAGATGATGTTGATTGGAAAGACTGATGCGACGAACCAATAATCAAGTCAGGACCGTACATAAGCCCTTCAAGACGATGGCAGCGCGTGCCGCAGCTCAACAAAAAAGGCCAAGGAGATCTGGAATTGGAGCGAAAAAGAAAAGTGAGGATATTCGTAAATGTTGCGGGTGGAGCAAAAGCAAGGCAAAAGGAAAAAAAAAACAGCAAACAATTTTCAGAGACGGAGTGCGCGACCTTTTAACAGTGGCACACATTCTTCCAATAACTTCAAAGTTGGGACAAAGCTGCAAAATGGTAAAAGAGCGAAAGGCAACAGTTGCGAAGACTCGGTTGCGTCAGTCACAAACCACAGAGCCAGGGTCTCCTTCTGGCCATATTTTGTTTTCGCTGCCGTCCTACGTTTGAAGAAATGAGGTATATCTGTTTTTTGTTGGGGTTTGTCATGCTGGAGCTTAAGTAGTATCTGCAAATATTGTTTGTAATTGTCTTTCGGAATATATTATTCTTATGGCAGCTACATGCATACTTAATATTTATAAAGCAAGAAAGCACCAACTACAGGGTATCTAAAATTCGACATTTGTCACATGCTTTTAAGGTTTCTGTTCGTTCTTCTCTGTTGCTACCGTTTTCTTTTTTTGTGTCCTGTTATTCATAGCTTATAAAACAATTCCCTTGGCTATTGCGCTCTAATGTTGGTCGAGCATTTCGCCTGCCTGCCACCCCCTCATATCGTGGCAAGGCATCTTAAAAAAGGAAGTAGAAAAATACCAAAAAAAAAAAAACACATCGAAGCGTAGAAAGGAAAAAGCAACGGCCGTATGACTACTTAAGGTAAATAGATGGCACTAGCCCCGGCCTGAACCTGAACCTAAACCTAAACCTGTCCATGGCTGCCACATGCAACACAAGACAGTAAGAGGACAACCTTCGGTTGTGCCACGCGCCTGATGCTGATGATGATGTTGCTTATGTTGTAAACATTTTAAGCAAATTGTTTAGGTAAATAGATAAGACGTGACCTTTTCTTTCACGGCACAAATGCATTGTCAGTGTCAGTAGTGGGCCTGCCTGCCCCAAGGGGGCCGTATAGGCGGCGTATGGATGGAGAGTGGTGAGGTGGATTTGGGCTTATGTCTGGCTAATGTATTACTTACCATTATTCTGCTCTTTGCTGTTTTCTTTTTCCATACATACGTACCTATCTTTTATGTGTTATTGTCAATTATAAAATAGCGGTACAATACATGCGGCTGACTGCGGCTCCAGCTGCGACTCCTGTCTTCTCTTCTTCTTGTCATTGTTCTGGATAATGACATGGCTTTTGTGTGCGGCACAATAGTCCTGGTTGTAGTGATGCTGCTTCTAGTATTCCTCCGCTCATTGTCGTCTTTAAGTTGAAAAATATGCAAATAAATACACATAAAGTAGGTAAAATTGTCTGGCCAACAACCCGAGTGCGTTTGAGTGGCCTCGTCCTGTTTGCTTTAAGTGGGGGGGTGTGTTGGGCTTTTACTCAGCCGGCCAAGTAGACCCGAGAGTATTGCGCTTAAAGTGTTAATGGTGCGGGCCGGGTTACAATATAGAATATCTGCATGTTTGTGTGTACAATGACTATGACCCTTGGGTGACATATGCTAGACATGCGTGGTTGGGGTCAAAGGTGAGGGGTAGCAGTTATCCATATCATCTTACTTAGAAAATCTGAACTTTCTTCGAAAGTGACTTGATAGTTCATACATATGATAGAGGTGGTTATGAATTTACATTCATATCTAAAATGTGTGAAAGATAACTAAACGTTTTTGAATGAAAACAAAAATAAACTTCGGTCTGCGGAAGCCAGCAAATATGCATTCATATAATTTTGAATCTTTATATGTGATATAAGTTTATCTAATTTTATTTCTCAAATTAACAAAATTCAAACATGAACAATAGATTATGCTAACATTCTTATCAGATTTAACCGCATTTATCTAGTCTTAAGACAGTTGGCATATATTAATCAGTGCAATGAACTTGACTGATTAACCATTTATTTAAAGTGACTACGAGTGGGAGCTTTGATAGCATTATCAACTTGATACTATATGCTAATGAAAAGCTTGGGTAAATTCCACAATTTATTATCAAATTTCTTTGTGTGTGGCATTTAAATGGGGCAAACAATAATTGAATGATTGCTATGACTTTATCAAATAAATAAATAAATAATAAAGTACTTGTTGCTGGATAAAGATTAGAAAACTACACGTTTCGGGTGTTCTTTCAATAAGATAAGTTGCTGAATTAACAATTAACTTCAATTTTGAAGTGATTCAAATCGTTAAAGCAACTTTATTTTATATGTTTAATACTTTTCAAAAATTACAATTTTACTTTCTAAAATTGTTTATAGAATAATAATATGGTATTTAGTATATATATTTAGCACACCATCAGCGCCTCAAATACTTTTCTAGCCATGTTTCTCAACACTTTGCCATTGTTATTTTGTGGCAAAGTGTCCACAAATTGAACTCCAGCATTCAGTTGCTTGTATTCCACAACAACACGCTTTTCCACATGTTCCATGATCTTTTGTTTGGTGATTTCAGTGCCGGGTTTGCGAATGACGAGGGCGCCAGCGGCATCAGTATAACCCATATTTCTAACACCAACAACGCAAACATTCTGAATCTCTGGCAATTCGGAAATGATTTGTTCAATTTCATTGGGCCAATAGTCCTTTGATTTGTACTTGAGCACTTCCTTTTTGCGATCGATGAGATATAGATTGTTGTCAGAATCAAAATAGCCAATATCACCGATATGAACCCAGCCATCCTTGAGTGTGGCGGCCGTTTCTTCAGGATTGTTGACATAACCCTGCCATTTGATACCAGCATCGATGAGTATTTCGCCAATCTGATTGTGTCCCAGAGCATTACCCTCATCATCAACAATCTTCATTCTGACACCCGTTAGAAGTCTTCCTACGGAACTCTCCAAGGTCATGTCAATGTTGATTGACATGGCGCCCGTTTCAGTTGTACCATAGCCGAACATAATGTAGCACTGTTTCATAAGATTCTGCGCTTTCTGCAGATTAGCCGCTGACAACCAGCCACCAACAATAATACATTTGCGTACACTGCGCAAAAACTTCTCAGTTTCTAAGCTACTTGTGATTATCTCGAAGGCCTGCCAAGGTGCTAACACCATCATGGTCACCTTATACTGTTCGACCATGCGTATGAAACTGTCCCCATTGAAGGGCTCATCGAATATGACTTGTGTGGAGCCAGCTAAGAAGGTGAACATCAGTATACCAAAGCCCGTCATCCAGTCCAATGTGGCACTTGTCAAGATCACATCAAGGCTGTTGGTTAATCTACAAGGAACAAAAGTTGTAACCCACAAAAATCCGAAAAATAAGCTGATAGTTTTCTTACGGCTGAATTTTGTTGACATGTCTATGGGAAATGGTCACAGATTTAGGTTTACCCGATGTGCCCGATGAACAGAGTATGGCTGCTGTTTGATCGCCGCTTACAGCTAAAGTTTCAGGTCTAATAGAATAAGGAAATGTTTAAGTACAGTTTGATTTCGATTGATTAATCTCTTAACTTACTGGTAGAAACGTTCCATTGGATGTGGTTGCAGTAGATCCTCAACGCTTGGCACACCCTTGACACGACCTGTTAGCGTGACTATCTTGGGATTCCAATCCTTTGTTACATCCTTTATTATCTCATAGTGTGCAGCATCGCAGAACATAATTTTTGGCTTGGTCATCTCATAGAGTGCCTTGATAACTTCTGGTTCCTTCATGTACGTGTAGGCAACGGCATGAAAAGGTGTTGCATTGAAGAAACAACCCACAGCTACCGAACTGACATAGGTACTGGCATTGCCAATAATGCCGACGACATCCTCTTGCGTTAGTTTCTCACTCTTGAAGTAGAGCGCAAAGCGTATGGCCCAAGATTGGACATCTGCATAGGTCGCTACGCGGCCATCCATGTGTGTAATCTGTTGAACATTCTGTGGAAAGTTCTTAAGTACATTGAAGATTCTTTCACCCGCGGAGCAATCGTAATGGAAGTGCTTTCGCATTTCAGCACCACTCCACACTTTTGTCTGCTCATCGAAGGATGTTGGGAATAGTGCTTTTGCTGCCATTTGGTTTGTGTTAAAGTTATTGAACTACTGTTTGTGTTACGACGGTGAAAAATTCTCTTTATATAGTTTTTGGAGTAGCACTAATTCAATTTATTTATCTTTTGGCGATAGTGACGATTTATCGCACCTAGTGCAAAGTGTATCCGATTTTGTGGTTGGGCATTCTTACTTCAATAATAAGTGTCTTATCTATAATACTGATGTCTTTTAATTCCCTTGACAACGCGCTGGATATCGCCTTATGTACACTGATTAGTACAGTTTCTCTATTCTCGTGGTTTCGAAACGACTAAAGCACCAAAGATAAGTTATTTAAATGATTTTGTTTTATATAATTATATGATTGTTATCTTCTTTCAATAGCTGTATGCACACGCAAATGGCTTTTTGATGGGAAAGATAACACAAATTTCCTATCAATAGTTATTTTTAACTTGACAGCTTATTTTACAGTCCTTATTTTTCAAAGGGTTCTTTTTTGGGTATGCAAAAAACGATAAATATGCTAAAAATATGAACACAAAGCAAACAATTACCGGTCGACAACAGGACAAGCTCTTTTCATACCTCCCTCGCTTTTGCAAGGCCCAACAGTAAGAACAACAACAAACAATAACAAGAGTTTCACGCTCGACCGGGAGCTTCATCTTCATCTTTTGCAGCTGCCAAAACAGTCAAGTGTTTCTTTTTTCCGTTATTGCCAGCCAAAACCCCTGCTCCAACCCCTACTAAAGGCCCGAGCATCATCTAATCGAATTTGATGGCTTCACACTGATAGGAGCAGCTGCTGCCTGCTCGCATCCTACCTACCTCTCTGCCCACGAATCCGAATCCGGGCCACGGCCACGATTTTTATTGCCTTTTATATTATTGTATTAGCCATGGCATATGCTTTAAATATTGCCTGTCCCTTCTCGCCAATTCAGAAACGATGGCTTTTGTTGTTAAGCACATTTTGTTCTTGGTTCGTTTTTTTTTGCTGTGTGCAGATTTCAAGCGCCGATTTTTATATTCGGCGTTTATTATGCTTTACTTTTTCGCGCCTCTTTTTTATTGTTGTTGTTGTAGTTGTAACCCCTTGTTTTTATTTTTATGTGCCGCTCGGTTCGGTGTTGCGTGTGTCGACCGGAAATGCCTCATTTTTAGAAGTGTTTTGCATTTTGTTGCCGCCTGACTCTTTTTTTTTCCTACTACAACTCGTCTTCTACACTTCCTCTTTTCAACAATTGTAAACGCGTTTTCCTTTTACTTTTTTTTTTTTTTTAAATATTTTTTGCACTTTGTGTGTTTTGTTTTTGGTGTGTCGTTGTTGGTGTTTGGGCTTTTGGTTTCTATTTTGCTATTCTTTTGGTTATTTGTGAGATATATGCAAATGTGTTGGCAGTTATTTGTGTTGAGGATTTGTTTTTAGCTTCAGCTTCGGCTCATGTTATGCATATGTATTTGAGTTTTAGTTTAGTTTTGTCAGCCTGACATGGCATATGGATATGGATATGGTTTTGGGTTCGTTATTATTATTTCTTCTTTTTTTTTGTTGGTGGGGCGCCAGCTTTCGTTTGATTTATGCTGCCAAATATTTTCAGTGAAAATTTTTTTCGTTCACATGACAACATAGTTTACTTTTTTTTTTTTTATTTGCTACACATCGCAATCGAAATGTCTTTAATATTTTATATCTTATTTTATATAATTTAAAGTGCACTTAAAATTCCGGTTTTTTTTTTTTTTTTTTTTTTTGTAATTTTTGATTATCCAAATATTAAATGTAGGGCTGATAAGGCAACGATTGGTTACGGTTATCCCCAGCAGAGTATCGAAAATAGTTAGCTACCGTGTGTTTTGTTTTGTATTAGCAATAAAAACCGTTAAAACATTAACATAATTATTAACGAAAGTATTTAGTAGTTTTTGTAAGTTTTGTAGTTTTTTTTGGGAATTTTTTAAAAATAGTTTAAAGCGATACTTTTTAATTTATGTTTATTTGTAAGTTTGTCTTATCATTTCCAATTATTTAAATGTTAATTTAACCATTAATCGTACATTTTGAAAGCTAATATGCCTTCACATTGTCTATCTTACGATAAAATGTTTTTTTGTTACGTTATCAATATGAGCTTCGGTGTGTTCCTAAGGAACGTAATGTTATCAACGAAAAGCTTCCGGAGTCTCCAGCTCAAACAATAACAATAGATTGCGCACGAGTTGGCACATGTCTCGCTCTTAACCAGTTGACAGCATTTGGAATTTCCCCATTATCTGCATACCCTATAACCGGAACAATGAAAGGGTTTATCGTAGTTATGAAAGTCTCATCAAAATGATATAAAAAAGACTTAAGAATACTTGAAGAATACAAATACAAATTATGTTCTGAATCGTTTTGCGCATACAAATGAAAATCACTGCATGATTGGTGTTAATGCCTGGCTTTGCCACGTCGAACATGTAGCCATCATAAATAAAAGAAATGAAATCATTTCAAGCAATTTGTCTACAGTTTTGTGTCACTCTTTCTGCCTCATTTCTCACATGCCATAAAAATGCTACACACACACACACACCGACCCACACACAGGACTAGCCCACAGGACCAAGTTGGCCACCCGGCAAGGTGTCACACTGATAAATGGCGTTGCCTTACTTACGCCAACTTCTCTATCGGCCTGGTTACCTGCTTCTCCTTCTCCTTCTCCTACTATACTTGCCATGGCCTCCGCCATTTTACATTTATTTTTCACAAAACTTTTTTCCGTGTGCCAATTTCAAGAAAGATTTGCTTTAAGTGTAATAAAATGCAGTGTCGCTGTCATAAATCTATTCCGCTCGATTGTCGACAACGACGCATCGCCACAAAAATTGAAATGCATTGACATTGAAAAATGAATTATAAAAGAGTAGAAAGGCAGCACACAAAAAAAGGGAGTCAATGTTTGAGCGTTGGCATTTTATGATATGCACCAAAAAAATTGTGTCGCAGCGTTAATGCGGAAATTAAATATTTTCGGTTAAAAATAACTTAACTCAAACAAAATGCACAACAACAATACAAAACAAAAAAGTAAAATGGAGAAGCAACAACAAAAACAACTAAACGCCTCGAAACAATTTCAAAACATTTTCGTCGACAGCGGACGACGAAACACACACATGCCCACACACATCCATACATACTGTTTGCGCATGAGAGTATGCTACACATATACAGCTCTAGCAATGAAAGAAGAGTGTTCCTTAAATCAATTTCGCCTATAGATTCAACATTTTCTGTATGAACAGCAAGTTAATCTGCTTGTTAACATATATAAAGACATGTAAAATGTGTTTACAATGTTATAAAAAACGCACACATATTATTGGCGAAAATATTTTGAAACCAACTTGAAGAACCCGATGTGTGTAGTTTTTGCGTCTGGTGAAAAACGTTTCTGCGAACTGGCTTAAAAATTCTAATAACACAAATATTTGCAGATGAAAGAGGTACTAAAAGGCATTTGGCCGCACACTCCACTTGTCAAACTGTGGCGTTAGAACGAGCCGAAAAGGGGGCAGAGTTAGAAGCATGGTAGCTGAAGCCTTAGCTCCATCGACCCCTTTGCCCCAATGGATACAGTTCCTACTATATGTATATATATGTGTATGCATATAGAGTTTTGCCACAGAAGTCGCAATCTACCCGCCCCCCAGATGGCAGTCACTGTCACTCCATCATTCCGGGACCGGCGTTGGCATACTTTTTGACAACACCAGAGACAACAACAAGCCACAGAAAAACTAACAAAAACGGCTCACACACAAAAACGCACACACATAGATAGAGAGAGAGAGAAATACAGAGAGCAAGAGATAGAGAGAGAGAGAGAGTGAAAAAATTTGTAATTTTCGTAGCATGTTTGCTGCGTTTTGCACTTTTGCTGCACATTTTTCATTTGCTGCACAAAACTTTTTGACATGTTGCAAAGCAAATTGAATAAGTCCGCACAAAAAAAAACCCCAATCACACACACACACACATACACCGCATCAGTGTACACTGCATAACAATAGAAGAAATGTTGCCCGCATGTTTTAATACATGTACATGTATGTGTGTGGTCATGCTTGTGAAAGAGAGAGAGAGAGAGAGAAAATTTCTGCCTGTTGTTTGGAAAAATCAGATTTGCTTTGCTTTCAATTGCTCGGCCAGTGTTAATCGCTTTCTGATGAACTTCTGTTGCCTTGCCCATTTTGAAACGTGATGATCTCTGTTCAAATTGTATTCCCAAGGAACGAGTACAAGGTTGGCAAAAGCTTGCAAAAGCTTTTCCACAACAACAGCCAATATATACTTACAACCATGGAGCCCACAAGTAAGTAGGCTTTTCAACTCTAGTGTACTCGTCGCACAAATGTGCGAGTGTTATAAAGCAAACTGCATTGTGGTCGTGCGAATTACACTTTTACTTTTAAAACATATATTTCGCACATATTTATACTTAAATATTTATTGTAATTGCATTTTCGCATTCGATAACATTAAATTAAAGCTTACATATATTTTCATTTTAGCTACGAAACCAATTTGCTTGGATCAAGACGAGAGGCGAGAGTCATATCTCATATCTGCTTGCATTGCCAATTTAAGCATTTGACCCTCCAGTTTGGAATTCTCTGTTCGATTTGATTTCCAGGCTCTAAAGCTACCACAAATTGTATTTCTCTAGCAAAATATTTCCAATATTTTTGAGCATATTT
The DNA here is from genome assembly GCA_035044485.1 of Scaptomyza reducta. NCBI lineage: Eukaryota > Metazoa > Arthropoda > Insecta > Diptera > Drosophilidae > Scaptomyza > Scaptomyza reducta. The sequence continues at coordinate 3,680,303 of JAWNNV010000807.1, read as the reverse complement.
TCCGTCCGTATATACCAAACGTAATTCACCTGCTCTCTCTCTCTCTCTCTCGATATGTATGAAATGTTTGCATCAGCTACGTTTTTGAGGTTTCCCTACCAAATTGAATATAGAATCCCTCACGTTCAAATCATGGCAAACAAAAAAAATGTGTGTAGGGAATGAAAGGGAGATGTAAGTGCTTTTCACTCAGCAAAGCAATACATATCCCACACTCTCAAACACATACACACACACACACACGTAGAGCAATGTGCAATTTCAGTTTTTGGAAACTGGTCGCTGTTCACTTTGTCTTGGTGTTTCGATACGATTTTTCTTCATTTTGTGAAATCAATCAAATGCAGGCTTGTTGCCTGCCTCACTGTTCTATTCGACTCTTGTATGTTGACCAGTAGATGCCACGCCCATTCGGCGCCTAGCCTGTCAACAGAGACGCCTGAGCCGCCTTATTGCCTGCCTGCCAGGCTGCTTGTTGGACATTCATCAAGCCATTTCATCTATTGACTGATTGATAATATTTTTGATAAATGATTGGCGGCGACGTTGTGTCGTCCTGTTACTCTGCTCAGCTGGGACGGGCAGCGACGTGCCGGGCCAAACCCTGGTTATTTACGGCGTGCAAAAGAGGCAAGCAAAGGATTTATAGGTGAGCTGCCCGATAGCTGAGCTGAACTGAGCTGAGCTGCTGCAATATGCAAATTGATGGATCCTCGATGGGTCATGTACATATGGGATGGTATGCGAATGGGTTGCTGGCTAAGCTTATGGCTTTTGCTTGTTACTTGATTGAGCTGTCCAAGCTGAGCGAAGAGACATTGGCAAAAAAAAAAGGGCTCAAAACCCAAAAGGCACTATTCTCGCCCACAGCACATGCGACTCATCATTTTTCATAAGGTAAGGCAAAGTAGTTGGAGCAGCAACAGCAACAGCACCCATGCGCATAACGAGTTGAACTAATAAAAATTAATTGAAACATCAACATTAACACCACACTCCAGCCGATTAGAATCAGTTCCGGGCAGGCGCACACATTAAGGTGTTATATTGTTGTTGATGTTGCTGTTGCCTCTTGCCTCTTGCTATTTTTGTTGTTTGTTGTTGTTATTGTTTTTGTTGCTGGCAGTCAGGCACGCGCCAATGTTTACACGGCTCACGGCACAAACGGCAGACGAAGGTAGTTGGTAGTTGCCTGCCTGGGCATATGCGAACCAAGAATCACAACAATCAGACAAGCAACACCACAACATTTTGTAACAGCAACATCAACTAGCAGGCAGCTGGCAGCAACTTAGGGACACGGCCACATAAAACGCCCACATTGGACGCTCAGTTTCAGACGGACGCGCTTATACAATAAGCCACACATTGCGGAGACAACGGACAACAGAAAAGACGGACATCGGACGGGGGCAAGAATGTATTCAACGTATGTACGTGGAACTTTGGACGGACATTGCAGGTTCGCGGCAACAGAAACGAAATAAAAAAAGGTAGCTAAAAATCTTTCGTGCAGAACTTGACGGTGTTGCCCTGTTTCACATACGTTCACGTTATGTGGCATGAGGCATGATAACTTTTAAGCTAAACTCGGCATATATGAAGATATTTAAAATGTGCATTTAGCGATAGATAAAACAAAGTTGAGCATAATTTGAAAAATTTTAAATATCTTAAGTTATCTAAAGCTTATGCAACTTCTTAGCTCAACATAAACATAACTTTACAACCAAAACCACGCATAGAGTATTCAATTTGCGACTAAGTACATTTTTGTATTCCTTTGATGTTGTGATTCTTGTTGTGGTAGTTGCGTTTGTGCTGCGGTACTTCCACCTGAGCTGAGTTAAGCGCCGCGTGACTTATTTGATTGTTAAACAACATAATCTGTTGTAGCTGGCAATTTGGCGTGCCCGACGCTCTTTGCCGGTGTCTCTGCCAATTGATTTTGGTCAAGTGTGGCAAATAAGTGAGTAAACACGAGGCGCCCAAAGTGTGGCCCACGCGACCAGCCAGGTGACTAGAATCAAAAGGCAAGTACTAAGTGAAGAGAGACAGAGAGAGAGAGAGAGAGAGGGAGAGAGATGCATGGACGAACGAACGAATGAGATAAACGGCCAACACCCGTAAGCCAAAAGCAATTCAAGCAATTTGCAATAAGACGACTGGCAACTGTCGACTTCAATTGGTAACTAGTTGCCTTGCTGGCTGCCTTTGACAAGCGGTTCGAACAAAAAATACAAAAAAATGTGAAAGAACTTTGCTTTCTTTGTCTTTGCTTTTGTTGTTGCCGTTTTTTGTTTAAGGTATCTCCATCTCGTTTCTGCACACGTGTTAGTGTAATGAAAGTGCAGTGTAGCGGAAAATCACGCCAAAGACACGGTGCAAAAAGTTTACAATGGTCTCTCTCTCTGTGTGTGTGTGAGTGTGTGTGTATGAGCCAGTGGAAATTGAAAAGTAACAGACTAAAGTGCAAAATGCCCCCACCAAAAAAAAAAAAACAAAAAACTGAGAGTAAAATCGAAAGAATTTTGCGAAAAAGGTATGAAAATTTCGTTAAAAATTCATGCATGAATACAATGACTAAAGTCAGCGAAGAGTTGCAGGCGGAAGCGGACTGGCAACTGCCACTGGTAGTAGCAAGCGTTGTGTGTGTGTATGTAATGGAAGGAGAAGAAGAAAGGGTAACTGGGATTCCGTTTTGGTGGAGGGGGGTTTCCACTATCGTGCGCACATTCTGACAGTCAATATTGCCTGGTGGACAAAGCCACTTTAGGTGTTATTGTGTCAATGTCTCGTAGCCAACATAAAACCCCCTGAAGTGCATGCCGAAACTGCCAGGGTTGAATTTTTCCCAATACCCTATGAATAGATGAACAAATTTTGAGAAAGGGTATACTAAGGTTGGTTTTATTTCTGCCTATTAAGAGTAACGAAATCAAAGTTAAAATACTTTAAAAAATTATGAATCTTTTGAAAGTGATAATCTTGAGTGTAATTTCAAACATTCCGCTGGAAAGTATCGCTTGATGTCAGATAAAAAGAAATATATTAAAAAACTGAGATATTAAAAGACAATTTGATTACATTCCGCTTATGAGCATATTAAAAATATATATGTGCACGAGAAAAAAATCGACATAAGAATTAAAAATATTTTGCCAAAAGTTAAATGGTTTTGGGTGTGTAAATGTGTTTAAAGAAGCTTCAAGTATTTTTATTTAATTAGATAAGTTAATTTTTATTTGTTTCGCAATTTGAACTAAGTCACAGGGTAACTGCTAGTTGATTACTCTTCATAGTAGTACTTGTTATTTGTTGTTGTTTCGTTGCGCTATTGCTGGTGCAAACAGTACCAAACAGAAATTGGTAGTTCATATTTTACAGCAATTTCCATTTGGCCATATTGCCAAGCTTCTGTTCACGCACATCTCTCCCTCTCCCTATCTATCTCTCTCTCTCTCACTCTCTCTCGTTACATATCTCTTAGCCTTCCTTTCAGCTCACTGCTTTTGCACTTTCCTTAGTGCTACTCCTCGCTGCGTGGAATTGCAATGCATTTTTATTACTTGGACAGCCCTTTGGTTTGGTTCTGTTCCTTGGTCCTTGTCCACTTGTGTCATGTCTAGGATGCGCGTATATAAAGTATATAGTTATTAATTTTAATTTGACGATGCAGCTGAACAACAAACAAATCAAAGTTAATTTCAATAATCAGCACTTTTGTCGCATATCGTCCGCCATTACCATTCTCATTCCCAACTCTAGTGCCAACCCTATTACCATTTCCATACCCATTCAATGGCAATCAATTCGTTGCGCTTCCTGCTAGCCATACAAACCTGGAACACAGGGTACCGCTTGTTAATGTGCCACGCTGGGGCATGAATGGGATGGCTGGTCTGAAATGTTGCGCTACATTGTAAAGAGTTGCTTAGAATGAAACTTTATAAGCTGGCCTAAACTGAAACTTATTTCAATAATGGCTAAATACTTGTATCAAGTACTTTTTCAATAGGCTTTAGATTTAACTTAACTCATATCAAGTTGATTGAAATATATATATTTTCTACGCAACTAGCAATACAAAAATGACGCTGAAGTTAACTTTGATCAAAACCAATACGCTTGTGCTGGAAGTCAATATGCTCTACATTGTATCATTGACTAGGCGAGCTAATATTGCAAGCTGCCACAATGTAGTTTGTGCCACACTTTGCCTCTTTGCGGCTCGCTGCACTTCCTCTAAGCAAATTAAAGGCACTGCCCACTGCAGTCATCTTCGACTCCCAACTTCCAGCCCGCGCTTGCCCTTTTTCTGCCAATTACCCTAAACTATAATCAAGCAAGCAGCGTACAACTCGGTCTAAAAATAAAAGTGGAAAGTCAAGTCAGAGCAAGCCAGTCAGCTTCCATGTCCTCGTTCTAACTAGTTACGAGTAGTTGTGCAAAAGTAAATCAGAGAGGGGCGCAGTGGACCGGATGCTGGTAATAATATTTAGATTTTTAGCCCTTGATGCAAAACTTTATGCTTGTTTAGATAACATTATCGCGTTTGGTCTCGTGTTGGCCCCGCAGGTTTTTGGCCAAAGCAAAGACGTTCTTGCCATGCTAGTTGGCAGCTGGACAGAGAGGGAGAGAAAAGTTTTGCTAGCACGCATAAACTTGGTCAATTTACGATTGCATTGTGGGCATTGGCGAACCCGGCCGTATAATTAGGGAAATTAATTTGTGTGCTTTAAGATGCCAACAATAATAACAACAACAACAACAACAACAACAACATCAGGGTGATAGAGTGGAGGCAAGACTGCAGCTGTATAAAGTTTTTAATTTTCATGATGCAGATAATGCCCATTAAAATACGTTGCTAACGGTGACCAACACCTGCGGTAGATCCTGGCCGCTTTCAGTACCTGAGCCATGAGCTAAGTGCATTAAAAAAATGCCTGGACCAAAAGGAAAGGAGCCAAATGCACACAGAGAGAGAGTGCACACAGACCGACTCGCATTCAGTCGCAATGAAAAAAAATTATGATTATTATTTTTTTATTATGCAACTGCAAAGAAAAGTCGTCCTTTGGGTGTCCGTTTTGTTGGGCCAGACCCGGATGCGACGGCCTTTTGAACTTGTCCGGAGTCATTGCACGCTGTAAAAGAGCCACGACGTTATTGCTGTTGCTGTTGTTGTTGTTGTTACTGTGTTTGTTATTTTTGCTGCCGACAGCGCCGCCGGCGGTAGCCATTATGCATTATTATTATCCTGTCCGAACCCCTCTCTCTCTCTCTACACCTCTGTACGAGACCTGCTGCACAATTTCACACATACAAACATATAAATATATATAAATATATGTATATACATTTTCCTGAACGGCGCTCGAGCTGAAAATTATTACTCGAAATCAATTTCATACAATTGAAGCACTTAATTTTTACCAATTCATTAATTGATTTCACTGCCACTGCTGCTCCTCTCGGTGCTTATTTCGCGCTGACAGGCAAAAATTATTAAAAAAAAATGTACTGCCGGATATGAAAAAGTTTTCCTCGGTTGCGCTCTGAACTTTCATACTGTATTTGTTAAATCACACATTTTAATACACTAGAGAAATATTGAAAATTTCTATTTGGAACTTCAGACATTATTATAATTTTCATTTATTTTAAAAGTCGATACTTTCTTGATAGTCAAAAATGTTTATATTTTTAACATCTAAGAAAAATGTTAAATTAATAAAAATCTAAAAAAATTTTGTTGGTTACAATTTTTGTCCTATTTTTCCTTAAACTTTTTGCTCTTAAGCTAAATAAATCTTAAATCATTTGCAGACTCCAAAATGCCCTTTTACAAATACCAGTACTATTGCATTGCGACTCAGTGCAAATAAATAAAAAAATGGTTCGAATATGCAATATATATATATATATTTGTATGTTTGTTCTGTTATGTATGCAATTGAAACCATTCGGTGCACAGTTGCCATTTAAAACGCTTTTATCCCTTTTGCTGACGTGTTTTAATGAGCGTCGACCATTGGTTGTTTGGGGGAATGTGCATTTTGGGGCGTGCTACGGTTCACCGAACGCCGCTTGACCAATTTACGAGTACATTCTGGAGTAAGTTCGGGAAAAAAATGCAAAAAGGAATAAATTAAGCAACTTTCTACAGCCGCTGCATCAACGCAAATGATTTCATACATATTATAGTTGTTATAAATATATTAATTTAAAGCAAAAAAAATAATAAACCCCTATCATGTATTTTAATTATTGCGCTATCGTATATTGCTTAAATGTTGTGTTTGGCTTTGGTCTAGAGCTTTTCAAACACGTTCAAATGTTTGGTTTTATTTTTTAATTTTTATACCCTGGGGAAAATCGAATTGGGTAGCAGAAACTCAACTTATTATTAATTGATAGTAAAAGCAATGAAATAAAAAACAAAAACAAATGGAAAAAATTATTTTTTATATTATTTAAAATTTGTGATTGAAAACACAAAATGCTTAAAGGACATAACTATCGCAAATTTCACTAGGACGTCTACCCGTACAGTAAGCCCTACTTAAGTCTTAATTGCTGACACTTTTATTGTTATGACAGGCTGGAGGGATGTGGAATTTCGCCAACCGCTGTTGAATTGCGACACAACCGCAACAAACAATAAAGTATGTAAATATTTGTTTTAAGCTTTTTACTATACTATATACAATGGTATTTGTTTTTTTTAATTGAATTTTTATTAAATATTTATTGGCGCTTACACATTACGAGTTCGCATGCAATTGTTATAAAAATAATAATAATAATTATTTAGCTGTTTGTTGCCAATACATTCGATATCAGCAAACGCTGCTAAACTAATCGAATATATATACTATATATATATAAGTGGTATTTGCATTCCCAACAGACAATTTGATGTAGAAAATTAATTGTTGATGTGGCTTTGGTGGCTCCATAAATTTATCACAACAATTTTAATTAGAAACTAAATAAATTTTAATGAATGTTTCACTTAGCAACTTCGTAATCGACGATATGTTAGGCCTTGTTAATGTTATTAAATTTGTTATTAAATCACATTTATTTGATGCTAGCGTTTATTACTTCCATGCCGTTTAAATTTCAGTTCAATTAAGTACGAATTATTGTCATTGTTATCATTTTTCATATTTTTTTTTTCTTTATTATTATTGTTTGCTTGCATTTTTAATTAAATTACGCAATATTGATTTAATGTATTTGAATGAAATATTTGGTTTTATTATTATTTATTGCACATTTTTATCACTGTCGCATTGTTTGTGGGTGGCGAGTAACAAAAGTCAATGCAGCATGCTGTCTGTCCACACTTTAGATGCCACATTTTCACGCCTCCCGCCATTTGCAACATTATGCGCCGTTATACTCGCCTCCTGCTGCTGCTCGCTGCTGCTACTGCAACGTCTGCAATTGCTGCTGTTGTTGGCTGATTTTTTAATGAAACGCTGAAGTATAATTTATGAATTTTAATGAGTTGCCAAATGATGCCGAAGCGTTGATTTTCCATAATTATTAACACAAACGCGGCTGCTGCCAGTACTGCTGGACCATCAGCAGCAGCATCATCACCACCAGCAGCAACATCAACAACAACAACCGTTCTGCCTGGCTGTCTGTCCCAGCTGAATGCAAAATTAACGGGTTGAGAATATGACTCAGTACGCGTACTGAAGTAGGCGGCTTCTGGGTGGGGGAAAGGGGGGGAATGAGGATGGCCATTTGTATCTCCGGCTGGCGATGAGTTGATCTGCATAAGTGCAAATTCTGGTTATGCTCTCACTTTAATGCTCTTGCACTTTAATGGTCATGGTCAAGCCATTGAGATTACCTCAGCCGAGCTCTTCGATGCTTAATATTCAATTCACATTCATAATGTATGCAACTAAGTTTTGCCTAAGCCTTAGGCTCTTAACTAATAGCATCCTGTGTTTTCGAGTTTGCTCAAGGGTATACAATCTTCGAAGTCATAATTCTGATTGGGATATCGTTTGTTTGTTTGTTTGCTTGTTGACAGTTATGCTTTTAGCGTTGAAGCTGTAAAAATTGTTTTTACTTCTTATTATATTTAAATGTTTTCTTATTTTGTATTTTTAATTAACAGATTAAGCGAGTTTTCGTATTAATTATTTCAAACTACTTTAAAGTGTTTTTTTTTATACACACACACCCAGACAAAGGAGTATATTCAATTGATTTTTGTGACAAATCCCGGATCATTAATTTAAATTAACACATAATTCGCCGCATAATGAGCGCTCAGAAAGCTGCGGCTAATATGTGAATGCTGCCAATAATGCTTAATTAATGCCAATAATGATAACAAAATGGCGCGCTAACGGGTATTACATAATGAAATTAACAAACTAATATTTAATCCATCGCGTATACTCAATTAAAAAATATATCCCAAAAGCAAAAGCTGCGTGCTGTATACGCGGCTTAAGCGTGTGAATAACAGAATACACACACACGCGAACACACACTGACGCAGAAGGACATGTATAATAACAAACACAATTACATGCACAAAGGTTGCATATTTGATTTTAATGTTCTGGAACTAAGCTGGCTTACCTGTCGTATGATTAATTGTAATGTGATGCATTACATTACGTATGCGTACGTAATAACATTCTATTGAAAGGCAACAGCAACAGCTGCTGTCGACTCGACACAACAAACATGCAACAAGCCATCGTGTGTCGGATTTTTTGGTCAATTTTAATTATTTCCTGATTATCGAATGTATTTAATTTAATACCTCATATTTGCACCTGTGTCTGTCCGGGTGTGTATGTGTGTGCAGAGTGACAGGATATTGACATATTTCAACAGTGTTGTGAAATGTCAGCAATTCATGCAAGTATTTCATGCCATCATCATCGTCATTGCAACGAAATCCTTGTTCACTAACAATTGTGTAAATTAATTTTAACACAGACATAAAACTTATACATCAATTAAGTAATGAATCAAAGCGGAAACTTTGTTGAATATTTAAACAAATGTGAAATGTGAAAACCTTAAATGATAATATGTATATATGATACAAACCGAACTTTATGATAAGTAATATTCCAAGGTTGTATTATATGTTGAGATAAAAATCTTTCATTCTATTGCTTGCCACTTTGATAAATGATTGTGAAATGCAATTCGTTTGCTGCATTTCATAAATATAGCTATTAATTTTGTGAGCAGTCGCGTGTAGAACTTGAATATTGCAATGGCTGTGATAAGATGAGCCAAATGGCAAACAACACAATTTAATTGTCAAACATTTTCAGCAATTGCTAAGCCAATATTGATTGCGATTGCTATGCAATGTGGTTGCTGTTAATGTTGCTGCCGTTGCAGCCGTTGTTGGTGTTGTTGCCACTGTGGTTGCAAGACAGGTGGTAATGCCTAAAACGTTAAGCATGCATTACAACTTAAAGTTGCCTAATGCTAATGATAATGCCTATCAAAGTCAACAGACACGCAGAGTGTTTGAGCCCCATGCAGATGCAGCATTAGATGCAAATGTCCGACTAGATACGGCAAAGGCCAGTTCAGACAGTGGGTCAGGCAGTAGGGCTTAAGCTGAGGAAATTCCCCTGCGTTTCAAAAGCAAGTGTGTAGTAAATGAACTCGTAATACACTGACACGTTTAGGCACTTAGACCGAGTGAGATAGACAGATGTTGAGAGATGATAGAGAGAGAGAGCGAGAGAGAAAGAGAGAGAGAGAGGGTGGGCGAGAGGAGAGTTAATAGTGAGTTCTAGCACTTGGCACATTTAGCTGAAGCCCTAACGGTTGCCTGGTTGCCTGCGTTGCTGGCTGGTTGCCTTGCCTTGCCTAACAGTAAACAGCAATCACTGCTAATGAGTTTTATTGTAAATTAAAATTGCAATCAGTGTCAGGCACTGGCAGACAAGACAGACGTTGCATTGTTCACACACACACACACACACACACACATAACCGTATATGTGTTTGAATGTATGTGCATTGGGCGGGTTAGCTGCAACACATGATAAATGCAATAATTGACACTGTCAGGGGGGCAACTCAAATCCTTGCATAATAAATTTGCCAAATTGCAAACATTAAATAAAGACAATACGTAATGTGCAATGACAACCCAGATGCCAACAACAATCGACCAAAAGGGAGCAAAGCCTCGAGGCAGCCACATGTTGCCATGGCAGGGTCAACAACATACTCTTACACTAACAGTGTTGATCAGCATAGTTATTTTTAAGCTAATGCAACAGTTAAGTATTATATTTCTAGTTAATATTTTAAATGAAAAGTTGGGAAAAAAAATTCGTTTTGCATAGCTCCAATAAACTTTTAAGCTGTATACGAAAATATAAAACTTTTTGATTAACATTTGTAATCTCTATATTTTTTTTTGAGTGAATAAAAGTTGTATAAAATTACTTAAGTATATAAAACTGTTTGTATTTTAAGCTTATAATATGTTATAAACAAAAAATAAATAAAAAAAATAATTTTTTTTGCTTATTTTAACACTTTTTACTAGACGTCTTTGAAATTAGCTATAATGCTTGAAAATTGCTCAACACTGATGTCTACACACACATACACACACATGCCCACACATACCCACAACAAACACAGATACACGCATATGTTGAAGTCATTAAAAAGGCATTTATCATGCACAGAGAGAGAGAGAGAGACATAGACAGTGAAAGAGAGAGACAGAGAAAGAGAGAGAGAGAGAGCGAGCTCGGAATAAGGACATATACATATAGATGTGTGGCATGCTGGCTTATCGATATGCCAAGTTAATAATTAAAATCACAAAATGCGTTTAAAGTCTATCAGTTTAATTGGCATCCGTGGCTACAACTATCAAGCAGACGACAACCACCGACGCTGACTGCGACGTCGACAGCGACGTTAACGTGAACGTTGACGCTGCTTGCTGTCAATGACACTCTGATGAACTGTAAGCTGCTGCTGATTCCGCTTCCTGTCCTGCTGCATATCCTTGGCCCTGCTGATGCTGCATTGATATGCAATTAACAGAGCCGAGAGACGGATGCACAAAACCAGGAACGAAACAATTGACGCATTGGGATTTATTCTATAGGCGAATGCATTTTTTATGATTAAATGATAGTTGGCGAACGCATTACTTCTCCTCCCACTGTTCTTATTTAAATGCTGCGACAGCAGTCAACCAACCAACCAGCCAGCCAACCTACCCAACCGTCCAACCGTCCAACCAGCCAGCCAAAGAGCCATTGAGCCATTGAGCCATTGAGCCACTGTGCAATAATTGAACAATTGGCAGCTGTCAGTGGGGAAAAGGATGTACCAAAAAAACAAAAAAAAAACTGTGTAAAAGTATTGTAAAATGGATTGGCGAACCAAAATTTTTCCACACAATGAATACTTTAAAAAACATTGAATGAAGCACATGGCCCGGCTTGGTATTTAATGGCATGATGAACTCTTTTTGTTTTAGTCCAGCTTAATTTCGTGCATTTAGTGATTGAGTTATGGCATTTTATAGTGTGGTCGTCAATTGTTGTGTATTTTATCTCGAGCTGTATAAATTTTTTGTAGCTGCGAAAAAAGAATCAATTTAACAAGTTTTTAAAACGAGTTGACAAAATGAATATAGAGATAGAACAAACAGTATAAATAATCGTTGTACCAAATAAATTGTTGAAATAAATAAAATAATTTAATTAAATAAATACATTTTATTGCATTTGAAACGAGATAACACACACAGTTGAATAGTTATAAATTCTCAAAGTTGTTTCGTATAAATAATAAATTTTGTTTTACGCAAACTTTAGACTTGGTTTTAAACGGCTTAAATATTTAGTTGTTTAAATATTTATCAATTTAAATATTTATACGTAGTTAAAAGGATGGCTTATCCGCATTTTATGGATTATTTTAAACTAAATTCTCTCAATGCTTTACTCCTTGTTCAATTTACACTTTCACAGCTTCATTTTAACTGATTAAGCGTTGTAAATATGATGACCACAAAGCAGACATCCAAAAGATACAACCCCAAAAAAAAAAATGTGTTAATTTGGAACGTTCTTTTGTTAACCAAATACACAACTCTATGCATCTTATGGAGCTAACAAAAAAAAGGAAAATAGAAGTGGAAATAATAAGTTAACACACACACACTCACACAATCATACATAAGCATAAGCAAAACTAAATCTTCTTTAAGCCGTATCAAATTTTGGTGGCACCTCTTCTAGCATTCTCTCCATAACTTTTTCTACTCCTCCACACGCCCACACTCACGCGCGTTTTGGCCAAATCCGATTGTTGACGCCAAGCCAAAGCATTTATGCTAAATGAGCAACATGTCTTAATCGGCTATTCATATGGAAATGCATGGGATTATTATTCAATTAGTTCCATTTTTATACAAAAAAAGAAAAAAAAAAGAAATGAATGGAAATAAAAAACTAGAATACTTTATCCAGTGGCGGACACAAATAAAAGCCCTATCCCACTATCCATGAGATACACACAAACGAGCAAGATGAAAATAAATGGGCAGCTAAGCAAAGTTGCTTCGCTTCAGTGAATTTTATTAATGAACTGTGGCCAACAGTTGTTAGAAGCCGGGTTGGGGCGGGCGGGGATTAAGGGCGCAAACGAAACTCGAGCTAGGTTTTAGCCACGGTAACAAAGAGGAGAGCGCTCTAGTGTATGAAGAGAAATACACCTGCAAGCGTTTCATGTTCATTATTATTTACCCAGGCGAGCACAGTCACCCGCCTCACATGTGCTCGTATCTTGTATCTTGTATCTTGGCCAAAAGCAGATTGCAAAAGCCGCAGCAGCGTAGTAAGCAAGCAAATGGCCCTGGAAAGCTGGAACTGGAACTGTGTGTTGCTGTTTGCTGTTTGCTGTTGTTGTTGCCACTCGCTTGCTTGTTTCATTCATAAAATTCACAAGCGCCAAATCCAGTTTGAGACACGGCTTCAAACCAGAATTCACACACAAGTCTCAAATCAAGTTCAGGCCAACAGTTCGTGCACAGTGGTACAAAACAAATATTAGAAACTTACAATGCAAACATACTTGACAAATATTTGAACATAATTTTTGGGAAGTGCAAAAACAAATTTGTGCATTGAAAGTGCGAAATTGCATGTAAGTGTAAGTGTATGTGTGTGCGTGTGTGTGTGCGTGTGTGTGTGTTTGTGTGTCAACAATTAAACAGCTATTTTGACACCCACCATTGAAAATGTTGTAATTTTGCTCAATTACAAAACTAACAATTGACAACTGTGCGCCGTGTGGCAGCTGACACCGACCGACGCCCCCGTCGCTGATGCTTTTGTGGTGTGGGGACTTTGGCAGCGGATGTTGTGGCAACAACAACAACAACAACAACAATGACGACTACAATCAGAGTAGCATCAAAAGCTGCTTTGTTGCTGCTGATGAGTCTTTGATCTTTAGAAACCTGTTTACGCCATAAAGTATCTATATCCATAAGTATCTATATCCATAAGTATATATATAACACAGGGAGAGAGTGAGAGAGAGAGAGCTTGGGGCCAGCAGCGATTTTATTATACTATCGATTCTGTCCAAAGAAGCGTGGGTCGTCTGTCACTCAGTGTAAATTAGAGGTAGGGAAGAGAGGGCAGCGGGCAGTACGAACGGTGAGCTGCGTGGTAATTGGATGCCAAATATCGAGCAGGCAATTAATTATAACAGTTTGTGTGTAGTGAATAGACTGAGTGGGTGTTAATATTGTACACAGGCAATATATATAGTTTTTGGCTTAACTGATTTGCATAACGAAAGCAGAAAGCAACAGATGCTCAGGCAACGCAGCGACAGGGGATAAGAAAGGCGTGGTTGGCCTAATCAGTGCGTTCTTTGTTCAAAGGCAATTGTGATTACACACACAAAGTTATATATAGTATAACTCTGCCTTCAATGCACGCAACAGTACTTGCAACAAGTGCAACTATAACAACAACTTCGGTTTCTTTTAATAAGTTTAATAAATGCTTGCTGTTTGACTTTTAGCGGTCGCAAGTTTCTCAAGTACAAAACAATTAGCGGCATGCAGCGCGCTTTGGGAACGGAAGTTTGCAACACGCAACCAAGACGGAGGCGGTAACAGTGGAAATGTTCGCCGCATTGGACTCATGTTGATTCTAAATTCTAAATTGTTTTTCTTAGTTCTAGTCGTTCCCAATGCACAGATCATTGTGCACACACAGAATGAACGAACCTTCGGAGACCAGGAAAAACACTGTGATCTGCATTTGTGGGCTTTCGTTTCTTGGTAAACAAAATACACACGGAAAGAGTATCAAGATAGTGGAAGAAAGGTATCTCCGAGATAGGCTAGGTCCTATTTGCAACTAGCAATTTGTCTTGGGAATTGCATGAAAGAGATTGAGTTTGGGGAAATTGCAAAACGGCTAATGAAAAATAATACAAATTAAAATAAAGCAAACTTTAAACCCAACATCAGATATTCATTACTTGCCGTTACTTTCGTAATAGTATAGTACTTAACTAATAAGTTGTACTAACTAAATATTCCAGGAAGTAGAAATTGACCCTCAGAGATATTTGGATTAAACAAACCTATCATCAAACAGTCAACATCATTGAATATCTCTTATATGTTAAAGAGCATTCGCTAGCCACTAACAACATATTGAACATAATTCGCATTTGTTTTGTTTTCGCTTTGATTTTAATTTAGTTCACACAATTCATTTGAGCTTGGCCTAGGTAACTGTCTCTCTTACTCTATCTGGCTTTGTCGTCTCTGTTTCATTTTCAGTTTGAGTGCATCTATCTGAATTCGCCTGACTGAGCTGAGTGATGGTGATGGTAATGACTTGGGCTCACAATTTCCCACATAAATTATGTGCGAGCCCAAGTGTGACCAATAAACCAACTGTCCAGACGACGACGACCACTAACCTCAAGAGTCCAGCTCCCATTGCATCATTTGGTTTTTGGGCTTGGAGGGGACCTTTTGCAATAAAATATGCCTGGTAAAATCTTAAAGTGACTATGCCACTTCTTGCTACTGTCTGACTACACCTTAAATGGAGCTGTTCTTAGCTGGGTGCTCAACCGCACAGCAGAGACGTGCCTTCAACCCTTCTTCGAGGGGACACGACCTCTGTTTCTTAACTTAATTTAGAGTTAAATATTAGAAATTACCTCACGTGCAGCGCATCAGCAAAAAAGAAAAAAGAATAAAAAAAAAAAACAGAAATAAGGATGGTGGTTGCAACCCAAACTGGAATCATAACTTTTAAGTCATGCTTCTAAGTTTGCCAGAGAGTTGGGCAAATGTGCCAGCAAATGTCTTTTCAATTGGCCATCGACGAAGGCGCAAAAAAAGTTGCGGTAATATCGTTTTCAGTGTGTGTACGCTTTGATGCGGTCCTTTAGGCAGGCGTAATCCTGTCAAAGTGTTATCGCAATGCACACATATACACACACACACCTTAACACACACTCTCACACACAACCGATTGGCATTTAGATCTTGGTTTTTGGTCTTGACTTGCATGCAAATTTGTGCACGGCTGATTTCCAGCATTATGTGTTTTTTTTTGTCGATAAGTTCGGCTCACTTTTCCGATGCTCGCTTTGCTGACTGTGCTGTGGAGGATTCGTTCTTTTTTACGCTTAAATAAAAAATATCCACACTTAACACTTTTTGTTGCGCTAACGCCACAAAATCCGTACAATATTTTCACTCCACTCGGCCCGACTTGGGAGCTTTCATGACTTTTGTATCGGGGCCAGTCATCAGCTGGCGAAGGCAAATGGCATCGCTTGTCGCCATAAACTTGTACAAATATGTGGCCCGGGACGTGCCACTTATGGCCGGAGTCTCTTTTCTCTCTCTTTCTCTTAACATCCCTTTTCACGTTTACCTGGTAGCCCCCTTTCTCATTCTCTCATCACCATCATCTTCGACAACATTTGCGCAAGGTGCGGCGGCGATTGCCGTTTACCGTTTGCTTTGACACGTGCGGTCGGATTCGGGCTTGAGGTGACTCTGGTTGGGGACTGTCAAACACACACACACATACACACAGGAAGTATATCTGGTTTTGGTTAAAGGTTACACACACATTCAATACATATACATGTACAAATGGGCCTGGGGTCGTCTGGTAGGTAGAGGTTCTTTGCGTTGCGCTTTTTGTTTGAGATGTGGTACCTGTGGGTTTGGTTGGGTGGTGCGATGTGGTTTTGGGTGTGGTGCACATTGAAAGATTGTCTTGGCCATCGACATACTGCTACCAATCATTTTCGATCTGGTCTGATTGAATTATGAATGTTTGAACAGCAATTCGAAGTTAATGATTTATGCATATGCATATTTGAGGATTACATAAAGTACTCTACTTGGAATTTAAATGAATATTAAATTGAGCAAAAATGCACTTACTTTTGACAAAATCACCAAGTGAAGTTAAGGGATGAATGTGAAAGCATAAGCAAAGAACAAAAGCTTGCCTAAAGACACAAAAAACATCTTTGAAACATATTTAAAAAACATTCAAGGAAATAAAAAAGAGATAAGCTATTTAATTCTCTTAGCAGCAGCCAACCCGATAGACATTAGCACCCCTAATAAAATCATAATTCAGTGACAGTGATTAGTACAACATACAGCATGCAACATAGACTAAGCTGAGCTCATCTCAACTTCACTCTCTTTCTCGCATATTACATCCGGCAGCTGGTGCTGCTGACGTGCAATGCCGAGGCTAACCAATTGCTCATTAGTTGGCACATGCAAAGGGGTCGGGGGTGTGTGTCTGTGTGTGAAACTGGAGGATGGAGCGATGTCTATTATAACGCTGTCAGCGACTGCTGGTGTTGCCTTGTATGAAAGGAACAGTGGAGGTGCCAGCTAGCACATCATAATCATCATCCGCATCGGCATTATTATCATCAGATGTTTCCGAATCTAGCATCCAACAGGCTGATGTTTCCAGCATGCAAATGAAACTTGGCTCTTTCCAACTACCTACTAAATGGGCTCGTTTTTCAAATTTTATAGCTACTTAACAGAACATCAAACAATTTTCATTTTTTATTAATACACACGCGCACACACATACGTACACAAATACAAACATTGTCTCCCGCCACGCGCTCTTGTTATTGTTGTTCTCTAGCAGCTCAATTTAAGGCTCGTTTCATATTCGTCGTTTGGTATCTTCAAGATACATTTGTATATCCATATATGTATCTATAATAAGCCATAAAGGCAGTGCGTCGCTTGCGCTTCGATGACTACAGACATTGCTTGTGTTATTTTTTATTTGTAATGGAAAATACTTACAGAGAGAGAATGGAATGAATAAAGAAATATATATTAAAATAATTGTGCGTTGTACTATGCATGAAAAAGCCAATACACATACGCTAATTGAATATGAGTGTGTGCGCGCGCATGTGTATGAGTGTGCATATATGTGTGTGTGTGTGTGTGCATGTGTGTGCCCGCAGAGAAAACATGAAATAAGAAATCATATGCATGTATTTTTATACAAAACATGCCCCAAAGGGACTACAAAAACCCAAAGTCAAGTCAAGCCAAAGCAAATGCTGCTGCTGGATACTGAATGTTGGATGTTGGATGCTGGATGCTGAGGCGGTATCAATAAATGATTGAACAAAGCAACGAGTGAAATGAAAACCCCCGCAAAGGTCATGAAAATATATATAAAATACTCCAGCAATAATAACAAGAAGCAACAGCAGCAGAGGGAGAGAATGAAAAACCGTACAGCAAACGGACCCAACGGGCATCTAGAGGAATGTGCGGTTTTAAAAATAAAACCCAAGACATGTTGGGACAGCCAATGGCAGTTAAGATGAATGCCACATGGGCGCCCTATGTTGAGACGGCACAAAACAACAACGAGATGGGCTAATTACTGCCTCTGAGGTGTTGGTGTCTGTGCGGCATGCAGACAACAATAAACAAATTGTTCCACACAAGGACACACACAAACAGAGACACTCGCTGGCCAATTGGCATTATTTATGAGTATTATGTCAACGTTGTGCAGGTCGAGCGGGTCGAGCCAGGCATTTGTTTGAATTCAAATATCAACACATCGCTGCCAACGACAACAAAATATAAACTCGTTTCAAGTAAGCCGCATCGAATTTCAAATCAAGAAAGGTTATCTAAGCCTCGAACAAAATGCCCGGGGTGCCACATTAATTTGTCAACATCGCAGCGGCGATCAAGTTGCAAGCAGTCTGATCCTGTCTATGTGTTTGACCTGCAGTTGAGGCCAAAGGCCACAAGCGGAAGTCGGTTTGTTGTTGTTGTTATTCGGTTCTCGATGGCGACAATCGGGCGAGGATGTGGCCAGGCCACTTGAAAGGGATATTGTCGAGAGATTTACAGTAACAGTAGTCGTTGTCGTCATTGCCCTTGGCTTTGATGCGACAGTTTCGATGAGTATTTGTCTATTAGGACGCGATATTGAATTTCAACGATTATTGCGGTCATGCAGAAAGATGTAACCATAACCGGGGGAGCCTAAACATATATAAAAGATGATAGCAATCAGAGGCATTATAGCTTAAAGTATTAAAAAATAATTTGGAACACAATATCCACACAAAAAAATGCATTAGGGAGGATTATACTTATATTGTTTATGAAACAGACGCCAATCTAATAAAAATGAAAATTTTTCTACTTCTTTGGCTTTTCTAATTCTAATTATATGCATACAGACTTAAGATTCTTGTGTGCTACCACCAAAACGGGCCCAAGAGCACTCATCAACGCCTAGCCGACAAAGTTTTCCATTTTGTAATCCCGAATCGTTCTCATTTTCCAGCACTTGTTGTTGTTGTTGCTGTTTCTGGCTTTTCTTTCGACTTTGTGTATAAGAAAAGCGAACGCGAGCTTTTCATCATCGTCATAATCTCAACAGCAACATCAACAACTTGAAGTGATTTGTGTTTTTTTCATTCGCCTGCGACGTCTAAGGCTTACCTGCTGCTGCTCCTGCTTTTACTCCTTGCTGCATATTCTATAGCTCCTTGCTGTTCCTTTCTCCATCTACTTGTGGCTTCAGCAACAGCAGCAGCAGCAGTAGCAGCAGCAACAGCATCAGGCTCCCGACGACGCTCCTGGCTGTCTGCCTTTTTTACTTAATCACCTCACAAGGCGCTCGAGCACACAACACGGCTTTAATCTATTTTAATTAAAATTATAATTATTTAATATAGCCCAAGAAAAAGGCACTCCTTAGCATTGGAGATGCCAGGTAACTAACAACATTGACTTCAAAACGAACATTTGCAGAATTCTTAAGCGCAAAAAGCAAAAGTCAACAAATACAATCTTAACAGTAAACCATTGTTTGAACAAGTACGAGCGTAAGTGTTGAGTAAAAGATGTAAAAAAAATGTACAAATTAGTGCCATGGATTCTCGTATATAATGGATAAGCATTAAAATTGAAGTAATGAACTTTATAAAAATACTTTGGTTTAAGAAAAATTTTCAATACTTAAAAGAAATTGAGAAGAAAGTTCAAGTTATTTCGATATGATTATCGCATTATTCACAGTTGCAGTCACTGTTCCTTGAGTCACTGTTTAGATTGGGTTCTGGTGATTTTCTAAACTTCTACCACTTCTGGCGTCTGCAGACCGAGAAAAAGATGAAATGCTAACAACGACAACGTCTCGCAAAAAAATGATATAAAGTATCTGTAACTGGGGAATGGGAGAAGGAGAAACGACGCAGCTACCTGTGGCAAAAACATTGATAGCTCTCTGTGCAACAAATCTGTGCAGGCTTTTGTCGCAAAATCCCCGTACATCATGTGAAGAATTCATTAAGGTGACTAAATACATTCAAGTGATTCAAGTGAAGAGTTGCGCGAACGGGTTAGGGGGAAGCAGCGGTTGACAGGCAGTTTGGCAGTTTCTCAAGCTGCGTGTAATTTGTAGCAACTGTGGCAGGTAAAGCGATGCCAAAAAGCGGCTACACTGTTTACCGTTGTTGTTGTTGCTGTTGCTGTTACTGCATCACAGATATTTATTTCTTCGGTGCTGGCGTAAAAGGCAAAGGCAAAGTAACTTAAGCTTCAACTTGTAGCAGAGCAGCAGCACGGCGGCAATGAGATTGAGATACACCAGCCGCACTGCTGCTGCTGCTGCTGTTGCTTCTGCTACACTTGTGCCACGGCTGAGCCGCCATCCAGCTTCCTTAAAGACACCTCGCCAAGCCAAAGGCACTTGTTGTTGTTGCGTTGCTTTTGTTGCTGCCTTTGCTGTTGATGCCGTGCACATTAATTCGTGGGAATTAATTATTCTCAGGCCTGTGACGATTCCCAAGATACTCGTCTCACTCATTCGTTCGTTGATACCCAGCACCGATGGTAGTGCCAATGCTCACGTCCCCTACCCGCCCTCCTTCATTCCCTTTCCCATTTCGCAACCCTTATACCCTCGCTCTCGCCCTCCCCTTGCCCATTTAGCATTTGCAGTCAGTTCGTCACTTGCCTTGTGTCTGCGGTAAGGCGCAACATTTTCATACTGCCTTCGTATCACTCTGCAGCAATTCGGTTTGTATGTGTGTATCTATGTGTTTTATATAGGCACTAGCACAAAGTTTATGTGCTTGCCGCGTTCTGGTGGAGCTGCTGCCGTTTTTCTTAAGCTTTTTGAGATTCACTGTCTCGGTGTTTTGGCTAAGCGGCACAATTACAACACTGGCTGCAAATCGCTTCATCTTTTTTATGGTTGCACTGCAATGGCCATTTTGGGACGGTCTTACGGCTGGCCAGGCGCGCTGTTTTCGTCTCCTCAGCCATAACAAATCATTTGCCTTGTTAACATGGATGAGCAGCGCTTTTGTGTGCCCCGCAACAACATAAACCAGAAGAACATTAGGCTCATTAAATTTGATAAAAGGTCAGAGGTCGTTCTACAGTAAATTAGCATATTATTTATTTTCATACATACACAAAATATCCGCAAAGTAATATCACCCATAAAATATGCAATTTCATGAACAATTAATTAATAAACCAACATTCAAACACACATTTACTTATATCCTTTTTGCTTATTTGTTTGCCAACGTCAATGTTTAGATAAGCGCATTTCTAAACAGTATACTAACCGAAAAAAGGATACAAATACACAAAAACACACACATATGTTTTTTTTTCTCAAAAGCTGTAGATTATTATGCGATAATTGCATTTAACTGCATACTGAAAAAACTTCATAAATAATTGGACTAATTTAAAATAAATATTGATTTGTTGCACACACGTCGTGCAAAGTTTATGACAAATAATAGGATTTTGGCTGTCAAATTATCGACAAATAAAAAATATTTATAGTTGCAGTAATTTCACAAAAGAATAAATATTATGATAATAGATTTAAAACTGTTGTAAAATGATAAAAACAAATTTTGTTTTTGGTATTGATAAATTGGATTTTTTAATTACAACTGCTTTGTGGGAAAAAGGTTTTAATTTAAAATCTCATTAGTGCATTTTAAAAAAAGAAAGATATAAAACATGCAGCATATTTTAGACATAATGTCTAACAATATTTATTTTAATTGACTTAACTTAATAGCATTGAAGTTAAATGAGCTCAAGCCAATTTTTTTTACGATATATTTTTATATTAATAAAATAATGTATATTTAAATCATACTCAGTTTTAATTATGCGAAAAAATACATTTTAAATTTTTAATATTTTTTTAAGCTATCTATTTAGAGCAATCTCTCGATTTATACAAGATGTTCCACATTCAGAATTATTTATGTAGGTTTTTAAATATTCACATTATCTAGCTGGCGGCTCCATTGTTTTAAAATCGCACATAATTTGCAGCTGTAGCTCATTTTAGCAGTCGTCACGGCTGCACCTTAATCGTTAATCCAAGACACGTTCGTGGTTCACCCTTTTTTTTCCTTCAGATAGTCTTCTGTATTCCTGTGCCGTTTTAGCATAAGGTCCCATGGTTTTGAGTTGTTTTTTTTTTCACTCCACACATTGCATTATTTATGTATTCGTACGTATGTACGTACTGCGAAGTTGTCTAGAATTTTTGTTAATAATTCTTTGTAGCAGCTTGTAAAAAAATATAATTTCGCTTTTTTTCTGTGCTCAGGCTATTAAGCTGATGGTTTTAATGAGTGAATAATGTGCTCCAGCCCTCCCCCCCTTCAGCAACGTCATGAACGGCAATGCCAGCAACAGTTTTTCTGCTTTAATTTTTTAATAACTTAAAAAAGAAAGAGGCAAGGAGTTGGAGTTGGAGATGGAGAAAACAAAAGCAACTTTGCCACTTGAAATGGGGGCCACATGCAACAACAGCACTGCTGCGACTCCCAAATGCCGACCCTAAGCGCGACTCTGACTCCGAATGCGACTTCAACTGCTCTTAGAGGTCGACAGCAAACACAGCCAACGCACTCTGGAGGCGTCTCAATGTGTTGTATATTTTTTGCGTTGCGTTGCGTTGCGTTGTGTTATTTATTTTGTTTTGTCTGCTTGTCGACATGTGTCTGGGTATTTGGCGACCCCCCGAAACAGGTCCCAAAACGAGTGGCGCATTAAATTTGTCATTAGGTCTTGTGGCGCATCTCATGAAAATTACATAACGCTTCAACGCATCTACTTTTTAAATATTTAAACGTTCTAATTGCCTAAAAGGCAATTTTCAAGCTGCCCATTGGCCACTTGAGGTTTTTTTTTCCTCCAGTTGCTGGGAATATTCTTGCGTTAACATAAATAATTATTGCTACTTACGATTGTGTCACAGATTATGTGTACACAAAGCAAACAGACAAATGTCAGAGACCCCCAAAAAAAATGGGAAGCTTTTTTTTCTCAAACGTAATGAGCCCAACTTGACTATTCATTTCTTTTCTGGGGAGTGACAGAACAAATTTCAAGTACTTTTCTTTTAGCTTCTACATTTTTTAAGTGTCTTTCTCTAAATATTTGTAATTTTACAAAATCTCTTCCCCCCACAGTCTTGCTGGTAACTGGTGCATTTTTCGTCTAAGCTGTGACATTTTTTTATGGCCTGTGGTGATGTTTTGACCTACTAATTTAATGATACTAAATGGTGTGACAGTTGATTGCCAAGGCATGCGGGCTTTTCGAGGCGCCACCGCCCACACTGCTCCCCCATTTGTTGGGTGGGAGGTGTGAGAAAAGCTCCAAGCTGTACGTCAAGTGCCACAAATGAAAGAAATTATATTTATTGCTTAGGCTTTGGGGAGAGAACATCAAACAGAACCCCTTTGCCTAAAGATCTCAGAATCCGAGTTGAAATCTTTGCGTCTTAATATTAATTTTTTTTTTTAGTTTTACTTGAAAGTCTTATTGCAGCTTAACAATCTTCGCCATTTAAAGCTACAACTAAGTCAGAATCCTCTTAGACACTTCCATTCAGTGTGAAAGTTTTTGAAGCGCATTTCAGTGTTTTATATCATTCATCTCCGCTTGAATCATATCATAGCGACGCTGGCTGTTTCCCAGGTGCCGCTGCTGTGGTCGAAAAGGAAGTAATCCATTCTGCGGGCAGTTTTCAATATCACTTTCAGCGACAACTTCCTGCGCATCGCATCATCAAAAACTGTTGGCACTTTGCATACAAATGTGCCTCGATGCCAAGTTGTTGCGGTGTTGCGGCGATGCGGCTCAGGACCGTGGCATAAACTTATCGCAACATTTTAATAACTGGCGGCAACAGTAGCCAAGCTGCTGCAGTTTTTTTTCTTCTTTTTTTTTTGCCTCTGCGTCGTGGCAGCTTTCATTAATTACCAAGAAAAGCGAGTTTTTTTTCTGCCTTATACCGCTGCACTTTTCCTGCCAGTCAGTCAGGCAGTCAGCTTTGCTCAAATCCAAGTAGTGTATTTTCTTTGGCCAGCACGTCAACAGGTTGGCGTTGGGCCCTAACTGGGCAGGTCTGCCGGTTCCAGCTGGTGCTGGTTGCTGATTCTGGTTCTTGTTCTTATCTAGCGTCAACATCACGCAACATGAGCGTAATTTTATGAATGAAGTGCTTGCTGCCGGCCAGGATTCGACTCGTCTACACTGGTCAGGCAGGCTCTTAATTGCACTCGCACCTATTTTTTGTTGTTTTTGGAACAGCAGAGAGAGAGAGAGAGAGGCAGGCAACAGCATCAGGCAACATTTTGTCAGGCAGGTTAACAAATTGCGTTAAAGCGTTGCCAGCTATCGTTAACCGGTTTTCTGCACATCTGTGCCTCGTTCTGGGGCGCACTTGTTGCATCAGCATCAGCATCAAAAGCAACAAAAACAACTACTACAGACAGCAAACTGAACGAAGCCTTTTTCACTTGCTGACTGCGACGCGCTTATTAAATATGATTATGCGTTCGATTGCAACCAACTTGTTGTTTGGGGCTGGACAGTGCATACAAGCGCACACAGGAAGTGAAGTCGAGCCGGGCGTCGTCACATTGGCAAGTCAGTACTTAGAGCATCATGACCAGAACGAACGAACACACAAATCCTTACCTCTCCTACCACCGCCCTCCCCCCTAGTAAATGGCTGGCAACGGCTGCTGCCAACTGCTGCCCACTTTTAATGAAGTTTTCCGTTTCGTGCCGCTGTTGGCTTTTCTAGTCTTGCCTCTTGGCTTCAGGTTCTGGTCGTAGGTAGCTTTTATTATACACTACAGTACTAAATTAGACTAGACGACTTTTGCAAGCAATTCGTAACACCTAATTTATTAATAAGCTAACTATGCAACAACTTTAGGCTGATTCATCAACGTAATTATGCATTAAAACTACATTTTAAGAAGACAAGCAAGTACAAAAATAAGTCTCCCAACTCTTCTGTGTTAAGGGTATTGAAGTTTCGATTTTTCTGGCGTATCCTTAACATTTATTATTGCTGTTGTTCTTGTTGTTGTTGTTGCTTGCGCAATTAAAGAGTCGAGTAGAAATAAAAATCCATTGCGCGTTCAAATGTTTTAATTAAAATTTAATGAATTCACTGTATTTAATTATGCATTGTTTTGTTTTTGTTTTTTACTTTTGCTGTTGACAATCGTTCTCTACGCACTTAAAACATGCTGAAAATTAATTTTAATTGTTTTGTTTTTCCTGTGGATGTTATTGTTGTTGTTTTATGCTTTTAAGTGCAATCGAGACGATTATAGGTTCGCATTATAAAGGCGGTCTGGTCTAGAGAATGTTGCAATGACAGCACGCAACATGGTAATTAAAATAACATTTATTTTATTTTATTACATTTTATTTGTTTATATAAACATTTTGTTGATGGTCATATCGAATTCCTCTGCAATTGCATGTGCAACTTTAAATAACAATCATTGACATTTTATGCAAACAAATAACACTCAATTTAATAAACAAAGAAAACAGCTGAAAATTAATTGTTTTCCACTGTTTTCTATTTTTCTGTATAATACAAAAATATTAGCAACGAAATCGAAATGCGAAAACAAATCAAAAGCCAAATTAAAATTATCAAATTGAATATATATGAAATACATTTATATATTTAAGTCATTAAAATTTTAAATACAATTGACCTGATTCTCGTTAAAATGAGAAATGTACGTTCTGTAAATTTAGCGTAAGTGATAAGTTCACAAAACATTTATTTGCAATCGCTTATTGGATTTGCTATGCACATACTACATACGCAAATAGTTTAAATATGCAAATAAACAAAACAAATGATTTTTGTTGAAAGATAAAATTTGTAAATGTGTGCTCTATCTCGGAGATTAAGAGCATATCTTGGCTACATTCTGGGGGCAGTGAAAGCTTGTCCCCAGATTAGTTTAATAATCCGCTAATGCAGCCTCCATAAATTAAGAAATAAATATTATTAAATGTGTCATTAATTAAGCAAGCGGTCCAGCCAAACACCGAACGCTATTAATTAATAACATTTTCTAAACGAAAAGCCGACTCGAAGCGCCGTTAAGTCTGGGCCCCGAAAAACAATTAGGCATTTAAGGTGTAAGTCGGCACGCCTACTGAATATGGAGAAGAGAGGGACAGAGAGAGAAAAAGCCTAAAGCTAAAATTGTTGGCATTATAATAGCCAAGTATGATGAAGAAAGCCAAGCGCTGATTGATGGCAATGGACAAATTTGAACAGTGCGGCATGGTAAAGTCATGTGGCATAATGAAGCAGGTGGCAGATTGCTGGGGTAACCTTAGGCAATCGTAGGCGTTAAGTATCCAACAAACGAACATCTCAAAATAAATCAAAAATGTAGATTTTTATAATTTCAAAAATTTGTAAGTTATTTATTCAAATACTTTTTCATTTCACATGTTTTTTTTTTGTTTTGTTTTTGTGTTTTCTTCTATGCTTTGAAATGTTTTTAAATATTAATTACAATATATTATTATATATATAATTTATTTAAGTTTGATTTTCATATGGTACACATGCTTACTGGTTTAAATGCAAAGATCAGAAGTCTAAGTTGAATTAACAATTAATCCAAATTTTCTTTTTTTTCGCTTTGTCTGTGTACTTTCTTTAGCATAATTTTTGGCGCTTGCGCGTGTACGCATTATTTATCATGTATATAATTTATTGTCATGCATGATAAGAAAGTCGTTGAATTTTGTGTAAATACGTTTTATCAGATATATGTATGTTTTTGTATGTGTAAGGTGTATATGTTTTTGTATGCACTTAAATGTAACAATATATATATATTTAATCGCCGACTTAAATCTAACAAAAATCACACTTAAAGTTAGTTTATATAATTGATGTATGTTTTTTGTGAAGATTTTTATTCGTTCTGTTTTTCATTGTGATTTCGAATCGTTTTGTAATTAATTATTTAAAGATCGTTACGCTTATCGGGCCTTAGGGTAGTACATATCTGTATGTATATTTATGTATGTATGTATGTATATAGAGATATTGGTATGTCTAGAGCTTAAACTTGAACAACTGCTAATGAGAATGAGTCACGACTCGACAGACTCGTTAATATTTATGCTAAATGCTAAAAATCGTAATTGCTACTACTTAATATATATACTAAATCTCGAGAAAAATGCCTACAAATTAACATTTGAGTTTTTTTTTTTTGTGTTGCTTTTGTTATTTTCGTTTCTACGAATGCTGCTGCTTCTTCTTTATCTTCCATTATTGTTTGTCGGATTTTGTTTTTTTTTTGTGTGTGTGTGTGTGTGTTGAGAGGGGGCAAGCATTTGTAGAGTTGGGGGTTTGCGCACCTGCCCCAAAGGCAACAGTCCATTGCCATCGGCATCGCTTCATCAATGATTGATGTGGATCCAAGCATTTTTCGATGTGCGTGTTGGGCATCATCATGTTGCGATTGAGCCGAATAAAGCATATGGACAGAGAGGAGCCTTGGATACAGGTACTTATCACAGCCTTCGAGCGCCGCATGCAAATGTCTTTTCTCAAAATACATTCAACATGTTTCTACCACCACTTTGCGCTCCATAATAATCAACGTCATTTAGTAATAATTATAAACAGAAAAACCTTAAAAAGAAACTTGCAACAGCAACCAAGACCAAACCCATAGCAAAATAACATCGAAAATAAAATTAGAGATAAAATATAACTCCTATTGACTGGAATCGACTCAATTTCAATTTCCGTTGTTAATGTTTTTTGGTGTTATTCGTTGTTGTTGTTTCTTTTGTGTTGTCAATCAGTCTAGCTGGGTTTTTAGCTGGTTTGTTTGCCGTCTTTCGTCTTTGACGCGCTGCTCGGTTTTTAGTAGGTCTGTTAAATAAATTAGTGTGGAGAAAAAAAAGAAGATAGAAAAAATGGATATTAAATTTAATAAGCCATTATCAATAACAAGGGCCAAATTCACGAAGTGTGGAAAGGTTTTCTTTGTTGAAAATTATAATAATTAGTTTGGATATTTCAAGAAAATCCATTTCGTGGGATTATTCACATGACTAGCATATAATTTTGGTGTGTGAACTAAATATATGATTTTGGTGTGTGAACTAAATTTTTGAAAACAATAAGGAAGTGTGACATCATCTAAGTAATATTCGGGGTTTTAGATTGGGATTCAACTCACCACTGGTGGATAGGAGATGTATTTGTCGCTCATATTGAAGTAGGAGCCATCGGCTGGCGGCGCTGGCGATGGTGATGATATGTAGCTACCCTTGATGACCAGCGAGGAGGCGGGCGAGGGTGATGGTATATACAGTCCATTGGAGATCAGCATATGATCATCTTTGGCACGCATTGGCATACCCTCAATCATGCCCGTTGCGCTGTTGCGATGACTATGCCTCTTCGGGTTGGGCAGGGTACGTGTGAAGTCCGGATTGCATAGCGGATACGGTGGTGTGCACATAGAGCTCTCCTGATACTTAGGCGGATAGGCAGTCGACTGGATGATGTCCACGTTCTCTACAAGATAGGTGGAAGCGGCCGCCTTCTTCTGCACGTCCGCCTGCAAAGCAGTGATGGGCAGCTGGTTAGGATTAGGCCAATCAGTCTGCAGTTCAATATTTGCTATAAGCTTAAGTCTCTTTACCTTGTAGACCGACTGGTTGTCATCCTTGGAGTAGGCATCATCGTTGCTCGGCTCCGTTTCGCCCTGTGTCTTATTCTGTCGTCGTATAACAAACCAAGCAACAAGCGCAGCATTCAACACCAGCAACACCATGGCTGCGGAGGTAATCCCAATGATCATCACGTTCGGTAACTCATCCTTTTCCGTATACTCTGCCGAATGGGGTTGCGAACCCTTGCTGAGGGTGAGCTTAATGTCTGGCAGGAATTTACTACCACCCGCTTCATTGTGCGCCATCACAGAGAAGTAGTAGTTGCCCCCGGGCTTAAGACCCTCCAACGTAATATTCTGTTGACCTACCTTGGCATCGACATACTTGTACTTATCCTCACCGTGTTGCTTGAATCGCACACGGTAATACACCTGCATGCCGCCATCGAAACCAGGTGTCCACATCAGTTCGACACTTGCATCACTCACATTGCCCACACGCAGCTGCAGCGGCGCATCCGGCCGGGAAGGTTTACTAAACTCCAGTGTGGTACTGGCCTGACCCATTGAATTTCGCACTACACACTCGTACTGTCCATAATCATCCGCCGAGGTGCTTTCCACAAGCAGAGCGGACTCGAAATGCAACGGATCCTCCTGACGCTCAACACTTGTGAATTTATTGCGTCGCTGCATCTTGATATCCTTACCATGACGTCGCCAAATGAAGCTCGGCTGTGGAGAGGCCAAAGCACGGCAAATGAGTTGAGCCCGAACGCCCAACCGAGCCGCAAATCGTGTGTAGGCGGGTGTATGATCAATCTCCGGAGAGGCTAGAAAGTTAAGAAAATTTTTAATTCAATTTCTGTTCAGGTTTAACTCAAAGCAGTTCTTTTACTTACTTTGCACCACAAGCAGCACGTTCTGTGCGGCAGCCTGTCCTCGTTGATTGTCCACAGTACACGTGAAGTTCCCAATATCTCCGCGCTGCACATTATCAATGTGCAATAGAGCGGTGCTATTCTCAAAAGAGGATGTAGTGCGCGTGGCGAAATCGTAGCCAGGTCGTGACCAACGCACATGGGAGGCATCTAGTGGTCGGGCCTGAACTTGGCAGGCCAACGTAGCCTGGGCTCCGATGGCAAAACTCTGACCCTCCGTGACAGAGGTAATAACGGGTGCATCTAATTTGGAAGTGTGAAATCAGCATCAGGACTCATTAAGGGGATTTTGCCATGGCAACAACAAACTTACATTCAACAATCACTTGAATTTCGAGCATGGCTGTGCCTTGGGTATTAAGGGCCTCACACACATAGACGCCAGCATCGTTGCGACCGAGTCGACTTATATTGAGACGGGGTCCATCGGAGATCAAACGTTGTCCGCTCAGTGCATTACTGCTAATGGGCAGACCATCCTTGGTCCAGGTGTAGCTAATTGACATTGGATTACCACTCGCATGCAGTTCCACCTGCAGTGGTGAACCCTCAACACCCACAAAGGTTGTTAGCTGAGCCACATCGAACTTGGGTGGAACTGTTTTTAACGACAGGGTTGCTAATTAGACTTTGTTTAAAGCTTGTGCTAGCATTTGGGGGCACTTACAAAGTATGTCAAGGCTGATAGTTTCGTGAACGCTACGTTGCAGCACTTCGTTGTGACTCTGACAAGTGTAGATGGATCCATCGAGATCTTGGGTTATGTTGACATGCATTTCCAGGGTCGAAACTGAGCCACCCCAGAGACCAGGACGATTGGCTAGATTCAAACCCTCTACTGGGATGCCATCTTTCCACCAGCTAATCTTGGCAGGGGGATTACTGGAACTGGAGTCACAGATCAGCTTAGCACGAATGCCAGGCACGAGATTCTTCGGAGCTACACTAATTTTGACTGTTTCCGGTGGAACTAAATGGGCAAGAATATAACGATGGATAAGGAAACACCCTAAAAGAGTTTTCTCTTTTTACTTACAGTGGACTCCTAGTGTCTTTGTAGCAAATAACGGTATATCGATAGCCGCATTCTGAACCTCACACTTGTAGATGGCATTGTTATCGGAGGCATTCACTAACAGCGACAGTTCTGAGGTTATCTTGCTTTCCGTTACCTTCGTAGCAGCATTCAAGCGCTTATCGTTCTTGTACCACTGTAAAGTCGGTGGGGGATTGCCACCAGCGGAGCTGCATTGAAGTTTTAGTATCGAACCGGAGATAATAATATCACCATCATTATAACCAGTCAGCAAAGGCGAAGATGGAGGATCTGTCGAATCAAAGGCGGCTAAAGTAAACTAACTCACAGAAGATTTCTGCTAAACTTACACAAAACATTCACTGTATGTGAGCCAACAACATTCTGTGAGAGCTCCGCATTGAGCGCATGACAAACAGCGATAAAAGTGCGACTCTGGGAATCGATATTCAACGTTATATTGGAGCTGCTCACCCAGCCACCATCGGCGTTACTTGTCGTCTTGAAGGTGCTGTTAGTCAACGGACGTCCGTTCATTGACCAATTAATGCGAGCAGGAGGATTCGAAGGTGCTGTCACACAGCTTAGCTGCACAGCATCGCCCACCTTGGCGTGGGTAGCGCCACTCAGAAAAACATCCTTTGGTGCATCTGTATGGAAGATATTCGTGGGTTACAGGAACCTGTGAAGCTAAAGCTGATTCACGGTACTTACAAAAGACAGTCAGATTGAGTTCGGCACGCAGAGGTGTATCCGAAAGCAAATTCTTGGCCTCACAAACCAACTTGGCACCATTGTCCGATGCATTAGCTGTAAACTTGTACACATTCTCCGATAGGCGACCCGAGGTGCGTTGCGGAGAGTTGATGACTACACCATTGCGATACCAGACCAGCTGAGCAGGTGGATTGCCACCACGACTGCGGCAAGCGATTTGTAACTCCTGACCACGACGCAAAGTCTCACCTTGACTATAGCCCTCAAAGAATGGCGGACCGGGTGGGTCTAATATGACAAGGGGTGGCTAAAGTAAGTCGAAGCTTTGGGAAAACTTGAGAGTTTCTAAACTTACACAACACAGAGAGCTGAACTTGAGCGCGCATGGGTACATCGGGAGGCAGGGCCTTGTGACGCGCCTCACAGGAGAATTCCTTGTAGTCATCATCGGAACGTGGCTGCAGATGCAACGTGGAGCTGGTGCGGAAGCGCTTAAGCGACGTTTCATTTACGGACACAATGGGCACTGCGATTAATCCAGTCAAGTTCTGTTACATCCCATTTAAGCTAAAGTCAATTGCTAAACTTACCCAAAGTCAACGGCGTTTCACCTTGATACCAGACAATCTCTGCCGCCGGATTAGCATTCTCGGTGATGCACTGCAGCGTAAGGTTCTGTCGTTCAACAACCTCGACCTTGGCATTGCGTGAATAGCCATCGATGGAAATGCTACTCGGTGCAGCCACAATGCTCAACTTAGCATTAGCGCGAATCGCCGGATTACCAGCAGCTGGGCCCACCTGACACTGGTACTCGGCATCGTCCTCGAGTGTGGCATTCTTGACTTGTAAATTGTACGAATTGTGCGCCGCGTCCACTATAACCGAGTAGCGCGGGAAACCGGGTATAACTGCCGAGAATCCTAACGCAAAGCCATCCTTGGTCCATTGCACTTTGCCGGCACGGTTCGAAACCTCACAGCGCATCAATGTGTCCGTACCCTCCAGTATTTGTACATCGTGCGGAGTAACGTGGAAACTTTGCTGTGGGGCAACTGCCTGAGCACTGCAGGCGACGCCAACTAAAGCAAAAGAGTGAGAAAGAGAGAGAGAGAGATGGTTAGAATGAAATTCGCATATTGTTAATCGGCACGTTCGACAATTGCGCACGTAGTTGGCAACTGCAGGCAGCACAGCATCTAAGTTCAATTGGCAACGCAATCGACAAAATCGACCTGTCACAGTTTGACGTCCCCCGTTACCCGTTACCCGTTACCCGTCACCCATCACCATCACCATCACCGTCACAGTTACAGTTACCTACTTTTTGAAGCCCACACATAAAATACACATTACTTAAGCGTAAGACCCAACGAGCCGGCCCAGTCACATCTCACTAATTTGGAACAACTTTTATTTTGTTGTTTCTTTATATGTGTTTTTTTTTTTTTTTATATATATATATCTTTCGCACACACATGTCTTACACGTGTGTGTCTTTAGTGTGTAGGTGTATGCGTCAGGGCACTTTGAGGCTATGTCATTGAGACATGGACATATCCATCCGTCTTTCTGTCCATCCCTCTCCCTCTCCGTCTCTGTCGCTGTCTTCATCACCATGGTCTGCTCGTTGCCAGTCTGTGTGTCGCTGGCTCGTCCCACACCAATGTAAGAAGTAGGTCTACAGCTTGCGGCTCATTAGCATTAAAATGTCTTAAAGAAAAGAGCAGGCCACGTTCGATAGCAAATTGAACCGACAACTTAGCTGTATATATATGTTGTAAGTGCGTGTGTGTGTGTGTGTGTTGTCGTCAACCTAATCAGCATTAGAGCAATCTACATAGGTAATACACATAAAAGCATGCACAGTGTCACGAGGTCATAGAAAACTTAGAAGGGTGATAAAAAAAACTGGGCTACAGTGAAACAAAAAAAAAACACTTTGGCAAACTGGCAAATTGAGATACATAACCGCTAACTTGTTTTAAAATGCTCAGCATTTTAAATCTGTTCATATTTCAATTAAGAATTTAGCTACTGCAATCAATAAACATTTATCATTCAACACACACATAATTCTCAGCTCATTTTCTTAAATTGGCTGCCAATCAAAACGAGTTCAATTAGCTGCAGCCAATACAAACGAGTTTTTAAACAATTTTTAGAAAGAAAAAATATATATGTACATGTATGTATAATTGATTGCATAGCTGTTTGTGTCAGTGTGCGGCAAAAAGGAACACTAGGCTAAGCACGGCAAGCACTGCGTGAGACTCAACAAATAAACGTCGCTGTCGTGGACTTCATCAATGGATTAATTGATTATTTGTCGTCGATGGCTTTCAGGGTCTTGAAACGTGCTCGATATCCGTTGGTTGGACTTGAGCACGAATTGAACAACAAGCCAAATGATTAGATAGAGCTAGCTATTTGAATATTATTTGGTCACAACGGAAACGCAATAAGGTCGACCACCCGCAGTTGCAAGTTAGTCATTTGGTTGTACATTTTTTTTTTGTTTGGGTTCAATTTGCATAGGGGCTGCATTAAGTTGGCCCAAAGTTCAAGCAATTAAGACCAGAGACAGTTGACCAACTCAGCACAGCCAGAACATTTCCTGCGGCAATTAACCAACCAACAGCAACAGCAACAGCAAAAACAACAATGAAAAACTGCAAAACTTGACAGGTTTTTGCAACAGCGACAACGGCAACGGAGGCCAAGCCCAGGCCCCGTCTCCGGTTGGCTACAACTCATTTAGTGTCATTACGAGGTGCCCCTTACCCCAATCTCATACAAGTTACACCCTATGTATATACATATGTACAGTATACATATGGAAGACAATAAGAGGTGGGTAATTGTCACACATATGCAAGGCAGCAGGATGACCAACAAAGAAATCCTTGAAGTGTGACAGTAGGAAGCAAAAGAAGCAGACGATTAAAACAACAACAACAACAGAAACATCAACAAGGCTATAATATAAGTGAAGTAAAGTGCAAAGTAAATGAAAGACGAAACAGAAGGCAAATGCTTAAGTAAACCGGTTTACCATTTCATTCATGCGTTACTCTGTGGCCAGTGAGAAGTGGTCAGTGTGTTTGGTGTGTAGGGATGTGGGGGCAGCGAGGGGTGCGATGTTGCACAAGGAGCACTCTCTTACAAATGGACTGTAATTGTCAACTGGGCCCACAAACTGTACGCAAACTGAACTAACAGCTTAACCACAAAACCGTACCACTCGATGTCTGATGTCGATGATGTTGATGATGTCGATCCTGTGCCTGCGACTTCGATTCGAACAAGTTAAGTGTGTTTGTTTGTGTGTGTGTGAGCTGGCCCGTAGGCGCAAAGCTTGCTAATAGTTTTGCGAGAGCATAGTGAGAGAGAGAGCAACGAGAGAGGACTATGACTACGTGTGGCAACAGCAAACGAAGCGCATTGCCGGATGTCTCACTAATGGTCAACGCAATGATAAGCTCCCTTACACTGCCTTAACTCGTAAGTCCCTTTCCCCATATGCACTGCTGTGCTACTCTTTCGCTCTGTTTCTTGTGTGCTTTATAAGTTAGACTATCTAGAAGTCATTAACTCATATAAAGCCAGCGACTGTCGCACAGCAGACAAAGATTTTCCACATGTGTGTGCAACACACACACAGAGAGAGAGAGAGAGAGAGTGATATTTTGCGTGTTGTTTCATAAGTGAAGTGGCATGGACCTAAAACCTGAACCTGGCCAGGGAATCAAGCTGCTGCTGCCTGGACCAACGCACATTTTGCTTTTGTTTTGATTTTTTTTTCTCTCGCCGTCTGTTTGCCTTTTATTGTTGCTGTTCTTATTTTTGTCCGTGATGTTGCTGCTGCTGCTGCTGGTGTGTCTTATCAAGACCAGTTTTGAGTTTTCTGTTTCTGCTTTCTGTTTTTGGTTTTGGTTTTGTTTTGTGCTGTTTGCCTGCAACTTCAGAGCGTTAATGGAAAATATTGTGGCATATCACAGGAAATCCGGTGAGGTTTTTTTCTTTCCTCGCACTCCTTTTTTTTTCTGCCGTCAGGACACTTAGCGTTGTGCACACAGTCAGCAAACAAACAACAACAAAAACAACAGCAGCAACATCAAGCATAACACCAACTACAACAGCAATAGCACGCACACAAATGACTTTGACAATATTAACGGTTACATAAATCTCCACCATAGTGCTCCTCCGGCTGTTCCATTTTTTTTTTTTTTTGGCTAGGCTCCTCTTTTGCGGCTTTGCGTTATAAATTTAATTAAAATTTGTGCTGTTTTCCTTTGCTACGCTGTTTTTGTTGTTGGTGTGTGTTTGCGCAAGACGCGTTTTGTTTATTTAACAAATGTCTTTTATTATATTGATTAAAGCGGCTTTGGTGTCAAATTTGTTGTCAGCTATGTTAAGCGTCCACAAAGTGTTTGGAATTGTTTTTAATGGCTCCGCTGCTGTTTCTGCTTCTGTGCAGAAAAGGATTTTGGTGTAGTCATGACAATTATTTTCATCATGTGGCTTAAAGCTTACCACAACCCCAAAATTTCATCCTACTCTTGGAATATGTGGAAAAAGGGCTTATTATTTGGAGCGAAAAAGCAAAAAAAAAACCAAATCAGGCTAAGTAAATGATATGCTTTCGCTGGTTGAGCCGCTTTGGCCAACGAGATTGTTGGATCATTTATCGTCAAGCGGGCTTAGAGTTACAACAAATGAGATGAAAAATTTATTTAAAGCATAAAAAAGTTGCTAAGTTACTTTGTTGTTTAATTGTAATTGAAAAGAGTTCAGTCGCTGACACAAAAAAGGTGCTCAAATTTCACAGCATGTTAAAAACGCTTCGAAAGTCATAAATCGCAGCCCGCATCGCCGAAGATGCCAATCAATCTTTGCCAACCAGCTTTGGTATTCAAGTTAAACTTGTTTTTTGCATACTTGTCTAGAATATCAACCATTGGCTCAGCCATAAAAATATTAATATTCTCATTTTTGTTTTCCTTTTTTTATAACTTTCAGTTACGTGTTTTCAATGATAACAAGGTGCTAAAAATCTAAAGCTTTAACGCTTCTCAAAATAGATTGTAATGTTGCAAATTGTATTGTGTACTTGTCCCTTTGCATATATTATTTTAGCGCAATTTTATTCCCTTTATATTGAATTCAGATTTGCGAGCTCTTCTCAAGGATCCTTTTATTGGAAACTCCCATCTTTCATATTATATTTAATATCAATATTCCTCCTTTATTGTTTGCCCCATTTTGGCTATCTGTCTCTTTCGCTGGCCCAGCCTCCGTGCCTCCAGTGTCACGGAGTTGAGCATTTAATGTTCGCTTTGGGCACGCTTAATAAATTCACAATAAAACGCATTTGATTCTCGCGACTCGCAAGTGGAACAGGGGCATTGGATGAAGTTGTCTAAAATTGTCCCCCACACTCACGCTCTCTCTCTCTCTCTCTCTCTCGCTCTCTCGCTCTCTCTCTTTCTTTCTCTCGCTCTCTCTCATAGGCTTTGAATCACTTACTCCAACTCTTTAACAGTTTAGTTCTTGGTGAATTTCACACAAATTGCCGCATTACCAAGTCTCTCTGTCGCCCGGTTTGTCTGTGTCTGTGTGTGTGCACTGATTGAATTATAAAATTTGCAGCTGAACAAATATGACCAGCCTTTTCACACACACATACACAGACAGAGACGGCACCCTATTGCCTCCCCAGCTTACTCCAGCCCCCCAAAAAAACCAACAGGCTCTTTGGCAGCGGACGTTAAACTAATCAACTAATTTGCTATGAACTTTGCGGTCTGCACAAATTAGAGCGCCATTCCACAACGGACAGGCCATTGAGCAACAGAGACATAGATAGAGAGAGAGAGAGGGAGATGGAGATGGAGAGAGTTACCAAGCCAGCCATAGCATTAACATTAATTATTTTCTGCTTCATGAGCATTTTAGATGAACATGAACGAGAAATGCTCGAAAAATCTTTTTGAAGATGTGCGCTAAATTTGTTGCTGCTGCTTCTACTGCTGTTTCTGCTTCTTTTATTGCTTTAATTAATTAATAAAAATTATTGCCCCTTTTGAACTCGCTGTGGCTGGCTGTCAACTATTTTTCTTTTTTCTTTTTTATTTTTTTGAATGTATGACGAAAAATATTTGATGTTTCATTTGGAAGTTATTGTTGTTGCCAATGTTGTTGTTGGTGTTGACCACAACAAACATATTAACAAAATGTTGTTGTTTTACAAAAATTGAAAGTACTTTTGCGGCTAGCGCATGCGGGCAATCCAATTAGTAAAATTAAATCTGGCATTTTAGGTAGAGAAACATTTGTTTCCTTTTACCTCCCACAAGTCACAACTTTAATGCAAACATATTAAAATCAAATACACAAATATTGCAACAAAAATAACAAAATGCACTGCAAATGGAGCTCATAAACTTCAAATATATTTTATGTGCATAGAGTAACTTTTGTGTATTTATGAATCTAAATCTATCAAAATAAATAAAAAGCTAAAAACAAGTTCTAAAAGCAAATTTTAAAAACATTCGGAAGAGCTAAAAAAAAAATAAAAAATTTATACCGATTTTGTTGTTGTTGTCGTTTTTATAACAAACATAAAATGCGCAGAGAGAACTGTAATAGATTTGATGATTTTATGTCTATAAGCCACTCAACGAACCATTCGGTTGCTTTATGGGTTTCTCCATTCGTTTTGGTTGTCAATTTTTTTTTTTGTTGTGTTCGGTTATTTTTTCTTGTTTTTTCACCAATGTGTGGGCTAAAGATCTTCAACACCCACACACACACACACACAACCCGCAGAGCCGGCAACAAAAAAGGGGGACACAAACATTGTTTATAAAAAAAAAGAAAATTTTAAATTTGACAAATTTTATTAGTCATAAATTTTGGGCAAGCATTAAAATCATGGACAACACCTAGACCAGAAACCACAAAACATAAAGCTGCGTTGGCAGTCTATGAAAATAAATTTATCAGTGGAAAATATTAACGGCAACAACGAAAAGAAAAGTTTTGGCTTAATATGGCAATAGGGAAGCAGCAGCGCAGCCTTAAAGTATGCAACAAAATATTATTTAGTGTGCACGTTAAGCTTTGGGTGGTTGGTTGGTTGGTTGGATGGTGTTTGTCTGCAAATGGGAAAAGTTTTAAGGCACATCTTGTTCTCTAAATTGTTGTTGTTGTTGTCGATGTGGCAGGCAAATTAATTTTGTAGCCATGTTTTTTTTCAGTTAAGTGGGTTAACGGTACGGACTACCGGTCTTTAAGCTAAGCCCAAGCACACCCACACCAAAGCACACACAAAACGACAACCGTCCAGCTGGTCCATTGACACAACCCACAGGGCTGTAGGGTATTTGAATAAAAAATCTAAATGCTACAAGCAAGACATGAAGAAATAAAAAAAAATAAAAAATCAACATTTCGAGAAACCAGTTCAAGTGCCACTAACTAACAGAGCCGTCGCTGCCACAACCTACATAGAAAAAAAAAGATAATACGGGTTTTATGAATGGCAACCGTCATATGAATGACTTATAAAAGTCGACGTGGGACGCCGAACGGAATCGCACCCAACCAAACCAAAGAGACGACGAGTCGAGCGTTGAGCGGGCTTTGGGCTTTGAGCCGTTTGGCGCATATTAAACTGAAACTGAATTTCAATTTCAAACTGGCCAACTGGCCAATGTGGAGGGGAACGCACTAGCTCATAGCTTTATAGTTTGTACTGTTTGGTCTTTCGTTCTCTTACTCTCTGTCTCTTGGGCAACCGGAGCACGCACCTGGCTTTGACTGTTTTTGCTGTTGGTTTGTTGGTGTTTGTTGGCCGGCTTAGTTTAATGCGCTTGGCGAATTGGCA
Organism: Scaptomyza reducta; assembly: GCA_035044485.1. Classification (NCBI taxonomy): domain Eukaryota; kingdom Metazoa; phylum Arthropoda; class Insecta; order Diptera; family Drosophilidae; genus Scaptomyza; species Scaptomyza reducta. The sequence goes on along the minus strand of JAWNNV010000807.1, from coordinate 3,641,092 downwards.
GATCGACAGCGATCGACGGCGGCTGCACTTGTCGTTAGCCAAATGCCAAGACACGAAGCCAAGACATTGCATGCCACACTTGGTTGTTGTTGTTGTTGTTGTTGCCGTTACTGACTAGCTCGCTGGCTGACTTGTGTATGTGGCAGCTGCATAATTATAATGTCTGGGACCGATCGGCCCCGCTGGCTGTCTTTTCTTGTCTTTGGCAAGCTGTTTGCTTGACTGTCTGTATGTCTTGGCAAAAAGGTCAAACAACATATTTGTTGCTGTGTTTTTTGTTTTTTATTATTATTGACGTGCTGAACTTTTCAGACGTTCAAGTGTGAGACTGAGGCAAGTAGTTTGGCCCGCAAAACTGGGCTAAGACCATTTGAAAGGCAAATTATGCCGAATATTAGACATTAACTGGAATTAAAATGCAATTAAAAACACGATTAAAAACAATAAACTGAGTTGACAAAAAAAAAACTAGTCATAAAATTTTAAGCACAACGAAAAACGTCAAGAATCAACAAGCTTAACTTCGGATATATAAACGAAAAAAATGTGCTTAATATACATAAAATATACGAAAAAGCCAACGTGTGAATATCAAATAAAAGCAATATTAAGAAATTATAAAATCAGGAATCATAAATTCAAAAGACTGAAAAGCTTAAATTTTATCACATAAAAAATATCGAGGTGATAAAAACAATATTGTAATAAGAAAATTTCTTACGCTCGCCAACAACAGCATCAGAGCTGACTGCAATAAATATGCATAAGTTATATAAGTGGCATAAAGTTATTAATTTATGGTAAACGGCAACTACTATCTCATGCCAATGCACTTTTAAGCCATTGGCGCGCCGAAATTAAATCGTACGAATCTTTTTTTTTATATTATTTTTAGCTCATTTGATCATCAATAAATAAGTAGATGCAAATAATATGTATGCAATTCCATTTGAAATTATTTTATTCATTTATTTTTTATTTGTGTTGCTTTATTTTTATTGCCTTGTACCCGCACACACACAAGCACACACACACACACACACAGCGTCACGTAGTATCCATGAATGAGTTGTGTTTGAGTTTTTTTATTATCATTTTTAGTTTTTTTTTTCTGTTGTGTGTCATATTATTTATGTATTCAGATTTAAACTTTATTTGAACTGTGGGATGCGTGTTCGTGTGTTTAATGGCCGCCTGATTGCGGACCAAAATGTTCAGTTTACCTATATACATACGTATATATATATGTATATATGCATATTTTCAAGGATGTGCGTTCATTAAGCTTTAAGATTTATGCATATGTATTGTGTTATTTGTGTTTGTGCGGGTTATGTCAACCGATTTTTTATACTTTAAACTTAAAATAACATTTTCAACGGACTAAGAACTGAAAGGCCAGTCAAGCGCGTCGGGCCTGAAATTCAAGTTATCTCTGACGCCATTTCCAACTAAACTGCTCGAGCATAACAAACTGTCTATGGGGCACATTCTAGTCAAAAAAAAATAAAAAATAAAAAATTAGATAATCAAACGACACCAAAAACAAAAAACTACACCAGCTAACACTGCTGCAATGTACACTATAAACATGGCCACACCGGCCAGATTAATGGCTTCGAGCTGATTAGTTTGATGCCAACAGACAAAGGCCAGGCCAGCACTGTGTGGAAGCCATAATTAAGCAAAGCCGCCGCCGCATTCGCTCTTTAGTCCGAATTTGTAAATTATAGACACAACACGACTCTTGGGTATGGCGAAGAGCGGGATGGGGCTGGGGTTGGGGTTGGGGTTATGGAAATGGGATATATAATGCTCCATATGGCCAACAACCAAAATGTTCATTTGTCAAAATTAACACGAAACCAAAAAAGCGAAAAGCTGTTGTTATTGTAGCTAAAAGATGCGTAGGAGCAGTCAGTTATTAATTATTGTTTAGCAATCAGCAAAGTAACAGATTATACCAATTAAAATAAACTTAAAGCCACAAATAATAATCTCTATATAATCGTATATATAATTTCGGGTTCTGAGAGTTGTTCTGAATAGTTTTCAACTATAAATAAGCTCTAATAATTTTTTTCCCACACTTATCAATCATTATATCAATCTTTTTTTTTCGAGCACTTATTGACCCAATATTGAACACTACTTATTATGCTTATGTTGTTAACTGTTTTTGTTGTTCCTGGTAATTGCAATGTTAAATTGAAAAACCAAAAAAAAAGATAAATAAATGTATTGAACAACGTTTAACAATTTTCACATTGTCGCGTCTTGTTATTGATTCAATTTTTTATTTGATTATTTTTTTTTTCGAGGCACAGTTAACGTACACTTTTGTGGGTTTTCGACCACGTCGCTCTCAGCCAGTTTAATTGCGGCTAGCGTGGAGGGGGGAGAGGGCAACTGACAACTGCTGTTGTTGTCCAAAAACCGGCTTAGGCGCGTCTTACAACTATACAAACACACACAAAAAACAACAACACGCACAAGCAAACTCATTGCCATCCATCATTATGATATTGTGTGCGTGTGTGTGTATGTGTGTGTGTGTGTGTGTGTGCGCGTTGTGCACCTGCTCGCATTTAGCTGGGAAGCCCATGGGAAGAAGCATGTTCGAGTGAAGGAAGCCTTCTCTCCTTCTCCTTCTACCTTCTCCTTCTCCATTGATAGTTGGCTTCATGCACTCCACTCGCTAGCTTGGCTCAACTTTCGCATGCGCAAAGTTGTCGGACAACATATGCTGACCATCGAGCTATAGTTCCAGCTACTATCGCAGCTACTCCCATCCATCGAGCGCTCCAATTCTGTAGCTAAAACGATCTGGAACCGGACCAGCTGGCTCGCTTCAGCTTCTGTTTTTGCTGTGATTCTGTGTTCGTTTTGGAGTTTTTTTGTTTGGTTTGTTTGCTTGTGTTTTTTTGTTGTTTTGTGTCTTTTGTTTTTGCTTTTGTGCGCCCAACGTAAGTTAATATGACTTGTAGCACGATGATTGCTTCCTGTGTGCCACGACGAGAGTTGACTCGATGACGCTAAGGCGCTGACAGCGACGCTGACGACGCATCAACAGCTTTTGTTGGCCAACTTTTGCCAGCGTTCGTTTTGGTTGGGTTTCGTTGTTGTTTTCTTTTCTTCTTTTTTCTTATTATGAATGAATGAAAAATCGGTGCTGCTGTCGCTGCTTTTACTACTGCGGCTGCTGTCGCTGTCGCTGCTGCTGCTGCTGCTGCTGCTGCTAGCGGAAGTAATAAATTAATTGAGTAAATATCGATTCGCATTGCTCGTAGGCATTGTTGGCTTGTTAATTGGCAGCACTTGAACAACACACACACACACAACCAACAATCGAGCATTAAACTTTTTCTAGTATTTTGCATAGCCAAAAGGGTCTACAGGGAAATAGAACTCGATATCTAGCCATATGTGCAGCTCGTCCCACTTCTCTGTCTCTGCGTCTATTCGTTGTCATCCTTCTTGCAGATTAATGACCATTGATAGCGCGTATTAATGCAGCTTTGAAAATTTATCGAAAGCGCTTCTAATGAATTTTTATGCTTTGCCTTAAAGCAGCTTGGCAGACTTTTCGGGCTGTTTCCAGTTGCTGCTTTGGGTGATTTGGCGCTACTAAGTGCCTTTTAACGGCTGCTTCCGACGAGCGCAGCGCGTAATTTCAGTACGTAAGTACGTAAATCGTTTTTTATGGCAGCTTCTTTATGACAGCATATGCCAACAAGCTGCGTCTCATGAGTGCGTACTAAACTTAATTAATTGTACAAGAGCTATGCTATTTTTATTTTTTCTACCAATTATAACTAGCTCTTGCTTATGTTTTTCTTTTGTTTTCTTTACATTAAACTAAACGGCGTGAATAACAATTGCAAATTAAATTTTAGCGTTTAATTTAATGACTCAAAACAATTTATTTCCGTGACTTCATTTCTTCTTGTGCTCAACAAAAAAAAATAAATATGACTGTAGATCGTATAGATAGGTCAAACCATCTAGCATGAGGGGTTGGCCCGCATAACCCCGCATAAGACTTGAAGCTAGCAGAGTGAAACATGAGGTTGCAATTAAGTGTCAAGTGTTGTCCAAAAGTCACCCTTAAGATATATCAAATAAACTCACCAAGTTTCCTTTTTAAACATAGATTAATCTTGTGTGATTTCAACAAACTGAAATCAATTATGTTGCTGCTGGCCATATAAGATGAAGTTGTCATCCATACGATAAACAAGAGTAATATATTTATTAAGTTTAAAGCAAATGAAATGCAATTGTGAATGTTATTTACTGCACCCACGTTGCCGGCTAAAACATGACATAGTATATGTTATATGTTCAACAGGCAAAAATTTATTATTTATTGCATATTTGCTTGTTAAGAAATCCCACGCATCTTGGCTTTAATTGCAGTACCGCTTGCCATAAAAACAGCTACAAAAAATCCCGCTAGTTATAGGCAGCGATAAAAAGAGATATAAAACATTCATAGCAGCAGCAAACTTCACACGTTACACATCTTTAACCCAATATATATATATATATATTTGCAGCAAATTGTTGTTTGGTTGTTGAAACTTTTTTAGTTTGGTTTTTGAACTGTTGCTGTCGCTCTCTCTCGAATGTTGTTGTTGCTGCTGATGCTTTATCGCATCATCCGAGCGTCATGCATAATTGCATATATCAGATGCAAACACCTAACTGTACACATGTAGCTATACTATATATACATACATACATATTTATTTATATGTATGTGCTCGTTACGAGCGGAACGTCATAAGCAGCGACAGCAACAGCCATAAAAGGCAAAAGCAACAACAACTGCAACTGTTGCAACTTGTTTGCTGCTGCTGCTGCTGTTGACGCCACCTAACTGTCAACTTTCTTTTTTCGCTGGCGCACATAATTACAGCATCCACTGTATGGCTGTGTGTGTGTATGTGTGTGTGTATTAAGTTTTACTTGCATGCGATTAGCATAAAAAAATATCAACAGAGTCTTTGCATTTATATAACGCAACGACCAAATTATGCATCATTGAAGCTGCCACAGCACCAAATTGCAGTGACGTTGAATAATGACCGAAACTGCAACTTGCAAACAGCCGACAACACAAGCACTTCCCGACCCCCAATCAACCCCCCCAACACAACGTGAAGCTCGCGACTTTCAACCTTCAACCCGCGCTTGGTGTGTTAACCAAGTGGCAGTGGCAGCCACGAGCCGCCAGTTGTGCCACCGCAGTTGTTGCCACAGCCTGAAAAGCAGCAGCAACAGCAGCAGCAGCAGCAAACTTCAGCTTCAGCTGACGACAGACAAGCGACAATGATGGAGATGAAGTTGCAGTTGGAAGTTAAAGACGCCTTGCGTGTATGTAGGAGTCGCCGCTTGAGCTTGCAGCGTTGTAGGTGCCGCTGTGCCACTGACACCTCACGCACGCCCACTTCACACACACATGCACCCACTCCAAAATGTTACTGCATTGGCTGTAAATCTGCAATTGCAAACATGCAACACACAAACAAAAAACATTTAGCTTGAGTTTGCAGCAATTAGAGATGGTATTTCTATCTATTTTTTAACTTTAATAAAAAAAAAAGCGCACATATTATTCGGTTTACAAATCAACTAAATTATAGAGAAAAAATATAAAATGATCTTGATGAAAATAGATTAAATATATTAAATATAATGAAGCCTTAAGAAAAACCAATCAATGGATTTATTAATATAATTAATCGGTTCTCATTGCTTAACAATATTTATTTATTGTGTAAAGCAATTATTAATTTTTACTCTACATTCTACTTAATAAGATATAATCTAATAATAAATATATAAAATATAATTATAACTTTCTACTGGGTATAATATTATATTATAACTTTCTACGAGGTATAATATTATATTATAATAATATATAGGTATAATAAGTATATATGTATCATATTATATTATAAAATACGTAGTAGAAAGTTATAATTATATTTTATTGTAATGTTTTTTTTTTTATAATTTTCCATAACGTTAGAATTTGTTCATTATTTTATTACAAATTATTACACAAATTCTTATTATTTATTTAGTATTTTATTTTTATTTTATTTATTTATTTTATATTTTTTTGTTGCTAAAACTCTTTACTTTGTCCAAACAACTTTACGCTTAACCAGTCGCAAAAAGCTCAAAGCTAATGCAATTTAAAAAACCAAATATAAAAGTCACAAAAAACATATAAAAAAAAACCATTTCCACATACTATTACCAAATCGGAAATAAGTTAAATGCCATGTTGATCTGTTGTTTGCTTTGTATTTGTTTAAGTGTTTTGTTAGTGCGGCACAAAAGCGTGTGAAAACGATAAAAGCAAAAAAAAACAACAAAACCAAAAAACACAACCGAACTACAACAACACAGTAAGGTCGCTATAATAACCATATCGATGAAACGAACGTGCTCATCTCTAGTTCACACAAACATACGTTCAAGTGTGTCTGTTTATGTGTGTGTGTGTGTGAGTGCATTGAAAAATAGGCTCGACGCTTGTCGATTGGGTGACGTTGGGAGGTTCGCAGGTTGGCTTGTGTTTGGCTTTGGGTAAGGCTCCCATTGCTGTGTACGCATGAATGGAGAAGGCATAGACAGTATGTCGCTTTGAAAGCGCATTCGCTCTGGCGTTATTTTTTTTTTTTGTCTTCTTCTTGTTTTTTCACTCACTTGACGCGCAAAGTGGTGCAAAATAAGCGCAGCAGCAGCGCGATGCTCGCACATAAAGGTCTACACATATGTGTGTTTGAGTATAGGAAAGATATATATATATAAGAGTTTGTAAAAAAGACAAACAAAATGAAAGCGCAGTTAAAAATAATAATAAAAAAACAACACACTAGAAGAAAAAGTTATATATATATGTATAAAAAAACACACACACAGAAAAAAAAATTGGTTCAATTTAGCACAAAGACAACACAAAACTGTGAGAAAGGGCAAGGGTGGGCTTAGAGGGAGGTGAGACAGCACATTGAGGTACACATTGGCAGCATCGGTTCATCATGATGATGTTGATGGCAAGAGAGAGCAGTGTGGTCGGCGGGGGCATGGGCCTATTTGGGTAGCTTCAGCTTGGCTTTTTCTTTATTTTGTATGTGATGTTTTTTGCTTTATTTCGCTTGTGTTTTTTTTTTTTGTATTTTTTTCTGCAGTCCAAACGAGCGACAACAACTCGTTAGCACAAATTTGCTATGTGGGGTGCTTTATTTAGAGGGGGTTGGGGGGGAAACGGAGAGGGGTGTGTGGCACTTCTCATTGCTGTCAACGCCTTTTAAATGGGCAGCTACGAAAAAAAGCTTTTTACAATAGAATGAAAAATCCAAAGCAGAACAAACGCGTTCCCCCCAAAAAAAAAAACGCCAAAAACAGGAAAAGTCACTTCATTTTGTTGTTGTTGTTCTTCAGCGTTGATGTTGATATTTTTGGCAAATTTTCATAAACTGTTATTTATTTTTATTGCACTAAGAAAATGTGTGCAAAAAGCAAGCAAAATAACAAAAAAAAACAAGTTGCGAGCAATTTTCTGCTGCTTTTCGTTATTATTATTTTATGGTCTTTATTTTTTTTTTGAGTGTTAATTTTTTTCGGTAGATGTTGGCAAAGTCTTGTTGCGGAAGTGAATTTGCAACAAGAACAACAACATAGTACACACACATGATGATAAATAAAAAAAATGGGAGAAGAAAAATTGTTGTACGCTTTTGACCAGGCCTGAGCCAAAGGCGGCACAAACAGCATAAATGTTTGCAAAACATACAAAAATGAAATGCAACAACAACAACAACATATCAATATATGTGTGTTTGTGTGTATATTTATATTGCATAAAAAAGAGTGTCAGACTGAGCGACTCGTTGAGTAGAGGCAAATGTGCATAAGCAAACAACAACAACGACAAAAACAAAAGCAATAACAACTTGGAAGCGCATTTTATTTACATAAAAAGAAATGACCAGCATTTTGTGCCGTGTGGCAAAGTCAAAGCCGGGAGGGAGTGAGTTGTGCAAATGGACAAAATGCAAAAGAAATGAAACGAAAAGACAAGAAAAAGGAAAAAGGAACGTGAGACAGGGGTTGTAATTACACACACACACACAAGGGAGTTTAAGCGAAAGGGAGTTGTGGGGGAGGAGTTGCAAACACACACACAAACATACAAACATGTGGTAGGTCTATTAGGCAAAATGCCTGAGCAAAAGACTCTTCGAGTTATAGCCTGGCCATAAGCTCGAGCACATTTGGAATTTTTGCTTGGGAAAGCTGCAATCGTCAGCTCAGAGAACCGAAGTGCATGAGCCAGCAAATATATATATGTACATATGTATGCATAGGTGTAATCGGGTATGAGAGAGAATTGTGAAAGCCTGGTGACAGCATAATCTGTAGATGGCTTTTACTCAGAAGTAGCACAATCTAAAAACAAAAAAAAAAGAGTTTAGATAGTTGCATAGATAGCAGGGAATAGATATAGTCAAAAGTGCAAAACAACCAAACGGAAACTTATAAAAAGAATGAGCTATGATTGCAGCTGAAATGTGCTAATTGTGAGTTTAATATTTAATAAGCTAATGGAAACAAAAAAATATGAAGCTACGTTAGGAAGGACGAACAAAAATTTGAAGAGATTCAATAAAAACTTTATTTTATAGTTGAATTTTATGGCATTTCTTTTTTTTTACATATTCTTTATGATATTGCTTACGAAGAGTATAATTTATTTTGATGATTTGCGTAATTTGAATTTATGTTTTTTTTTTTTGAATTAGTTTTCTAGTCGATAAAATTATGCAAATAGAAATTTATTGTGTTTTATTTTTTAATGATTATTTTTAACGTTATTTTTGATAGTTTAGATTTTTGTCTATAAGTCTATTTTCCTCATAATATGTTTCATTAAATTATTTTTAATATTTAATATTTTTCTTTTATAATTTTTCTTTAGATTTTGTTGCAAACAAATCAAATTTACATAAAAAGCTCACAACTATAACTGAATCCAACGAATTAAGCTCAAAGCTCTCATAACCGTATGCTAAGTTAGTTTTAAGAACCTGCCCAAAATAAGCCAAGAAACATTGCGCACAATTATATTTTTGGGCCAGTTCCAAGTGGAGCAGAAAAGCTACAAATTTGTTCATACTTTTTTTTTTTTTTTGATGTGGCAAAATTGCGGTCAGTTCAAGTCGGTTTGCCCCTTTTTAAAATTTTTCATGCTGCACTTCCCCACCTCTCCGTCTCTCTCTCTCTCTGTCTGCGCATTCTAACAACCTGTTCAACATAATTCGCAGCCATATATTTGTAATCAGAGCAAATGGCTAACTGGCTAACGGGCTAAGTGCGCTAAGTACTCATAGCTGTGGATGTTTAGCAGCTGCTGCTGCCCACCGATTAGCTGCTTAGAGCTTAAAGCCAAGCTAGTTCAATGTACTCCACACACACACTCACTCTCACACACTTGTCTTGTCAAACACACACATTTTTGGCCAAATCGGTGCTAAGTCCAGCTATGAGCCAATGTGCCTCCGTTTTGTCCGTCTGTTTTTTTTTTTTTTCTGTGTTGTTAGCCGAGGTTTAAGCTTTAATTCAATTTGCCTAGCTAAATCGCCGGGAATTATACGGCCAAGTCAGACGTTTCCACATACACACTATATAGTATGCCCTGCCATGTATCTAGTCTCGCATAAACCTATATGAGCCACCACTTCCCCCCTTTGTCAGCCTCCTTTTGGGCACTTGGCTTTTACGAGTGTGTAGGCAAAAGAGATTTGTAAATTTTACACTTTTTTCACTTGCTACCTTGCCGCAGCCTCCTCTTCGTCTGCTTGCCACACGTCGTCGTCTTTCAACGCTTAACCACATCCTCAATTTTTCTAGTTGGGCCAGAAAAAAATACACAAAAACGGCAAAAGACAGAAGCACAAAGAGAGAGAGACAGAAAAAAATAGAAATAGGTAGCGTAATCATAATTTTTGTGTGCTGCCTTTTATACATAATTTTTTATACTATGTTTTTTTTGGCTACACACATACGTGTTGAAATATTTGACTGCCTTTAAACTGTGTGTGTGTGGTTGCTTGCCCCATTGCGGACTTCTGGGGCAGGTGTATTTGTTTTCAACAAACCAGCAACGAAGCCTAACTCGTGGTTTTTCCTTTACTTTCATGTTTGTCTGGCTGTATTTTGTATATATTTTTATGTTGTTGGCTCGTTTGGCTTTTGCAGCTTGACTGGTATTAATTTTGGTACGCGTGCAAAATGGAGTCAGCATTTGGCAGTACTAGTAGAGTAGTGCGACCACATGCCGAGGCAGCTGCCCCGTTCAACGTTCGGTTCAACATCCCTTGGGCGTGTGCCACGGCAAACAGAGCATACTGAACTGGAGCTGCGGCCGCATGCAGCTGGAGCTGTTTTGCTAATAATGATGCCACTAACTGGTAATATTGCAAAAACTGATGCCCCTCTTTCCCCTCTCTTAAAATGCGGTCTTGACGAAGGTTTCGTATCATTAAATGTGGTGCCATCAAAAGATACTTTATTAAAAGCAATTTCAGCAAATACATAAATTAAGCTCACTTAATGAATGCGTTGCGCAAAATCGTTTAATTCTTTTGTCTAAAATGTTGAAAATAAAAATTGGTTTTTTCTCAATTTTTCTCTCTTTGTAATATAAAAAATAATCTTTGTTTTAAAAATGCGTTCAACAAATTCTTTTATGCCATGAATTTCTTATTATTTCTTGGTATTTATTTAAATCAGCTTAGCTGTGAATTTTCAAGCATATTCATAGAATTTGAAAACATATTTCGTTATGGAAAATGTTATCCCAAACAAAATGCAATACCATAAACCACTTTTGAGTTGGCCAAGCTTTTGTTTTATGCGCCGCAAAACATAAAAAAAAAGCGTCAGATCATGAATGAATTTCAATTAACAACATGATAATTAAACATTCTCAATGCTCACTAATAAATTCGTCATGAAAAATCATTAAAATTGTCTTAACTTATAAACTCCTAATTCGATACCTAAACAATCCAAAAAAAAATCCACTTTTCCACTTTTGGTCGCGCTCAATTCATTAGCATTGAGATCAAAAACCGAACTTTTTCAAATTTTTTTTAGTACAAAAGTTTGTTAAATCGTTTTTTTGGAATTTTATTTTTTATGCAAAATAGTTTTCAATTAGCAGCCAAACAAATTGGCAAACAAACTAGTACTCGAGTCAAAAATACAGCAACACAAGCGAGACTTAACTTTATTTAAATTCCTTTTTTTTACAATAATAAAAATGCAAAATGGCAAATAATTAAAAACAGTAGCCATGGAAGGGCATGGCGGGGCGAGGCGTGGCAAGTTGCAACAAAGTGCGATGGCAAAAATTAAATTATGTGTGCCACAAAGTTCGCCTCGAATTATGTCGCATAAATCAAATAAACAGCAGCAACAAAAAATTCCATGAAGAAGAAGTAAAGTTGCGGCAGCACAACAACAACAAAAAGGTTGAAGCAAAAATTTATACGAAAAACTTTTACATTTAAAGCGAGCCCATGGGCAACAGTGGGCGACACAGGCGGGGGGCGATGGTGTGGCCACCGTGTGTTAGCGCAACACTTGGCCAAAAAAACAGAAACGAATTTTTATATATATAGCCAAGTATTATTCGCGCTATAAAGTAAAGTCGAAATCGCAGTTAGCTGCGGCAGCAAAAACAAGTGTTTAAATGTCAACAGCAGAAAAACCAGCAGCAGCCAGACAAACAGGAGTTTGTATAGAGTGTCTAGTGTATCTGTGTGCAGCATATGACAAACAAACACAAAAAAAAAAGATATAGCCGCGTCTTGAAGCTCATCTTCTATTTTACACACACACTTTACCCCCTTTTGTTTGTTGTTGTTGTGAGCGAAGTCAAATGTCATGAACTTTTCGCAGCGCAAAACGGTCAGAGACTGGCATCTATCTATGAGATACATTTTTGTGCGGCGCACATGACGCTTTAATAATAACTTACCCAAAAGCGATGCAAATGTCAAAGTTATCCAAAACTGCATCTTGCTAAAGTTTCTCAGCTGTTGTTGTAGTTGTCGTTGTTGTTGTTAACTCTTTTATAATTTTTGATTGGTTTTTGTGTTGCTCAACACGTGGAATTTTTCTTATTTTTTTTCTTTGATTTTTGCTGTTTACAGTTGTTGCAGATACTTTTTTGTATCTTTTGTTGTGTTTAATTGCAAGCTGATGCTGCCTGCTTTAGGCTTGGCCATGCATTCAAGCCATGCATTTGAGCAAACATTTTTGCGCAATAGGCACACACATACACTCACACGCACACACACACCAACACACACACTCGGGCACAAAGTGTAACTTGTTAACTGTTGATTGAATTTGTTAAACTCATTTAAGCCATGCAAATGGATTGTAAGCGGCTTTTTACGTATTCAGTTGTTTGTTGTGTTGTTGCTTCGACTCGTTTTCGACTCAAACAGATATTTCGTTGCACTTGACTTGGCTTGACGCATACACGGAACACGTACATAAACAACGCGCAGACCGTTGAAGACTAAACGCAGATAAAAATGCCGCCACCGTCGAGACATCCAAAACAGACAGATCGAACGTACGAACGTCAAGCGCAGCTCACAACGAACTCGAACTTGATGCTTGGCGACAGACGAGCTCGAACTTACACATGGCTGTCGTATTTATGTTTGCGGTTTGCGTCATTGCTAAGCTGCTCATGCAACGTTTTGGTTGCAATAAAAAAAAAAGGTTTCAAAAAATTGTTTCACTTAAAACTAACTGGCTCGCCCATTTGTTTTCATATTCATTTTAATTTCGTTTCTGTAATATTTTCGCTATGCTCCGGGATGTCTAAAAACGAAGTATATTTTTTTTAGTACACCATGACTTCGTTCGAAGCTGGGCACGACTCTCGCACAGCAGCATGGCGCTTGCGCGGAGCTGTCGTCGAAGAGGTGCACAACTCTGCTATTATTTTCGAACTGTGCAGACGCACTCTTATACAAAACTCTACTACACAGGCAACGTCAATAGCTGAATACAAATTCGAACTGCTTTCGCAGAGATGCAACGAAACACGAGCAACTGTATAAGAGATACTTGTCTTTTGTATAAGCGAGCTTAGAAGAGTTGAGTCGCTTGCAACATGTCTGAAGTGTCGAGCCGAATTTTGTTTTTGTTTTTGTTGTTTTTGGTTACGAAAGTAAAAGTTCGCGTCCAACGAACGGTCCATCTGGCAACGTAAGTGACAAAAGCTGGCAAAAAAAGACTTCATCGAAAATGCAACAACAAACAAGTTAAAAGCAAAAGATTCTAAAAAGTTTTCCACACACACACAAAAGCGAAAGTCAATGTTGGGCGCTTAGTTTGCGAAACAAACAATAAAATACTTGTACTTTAATATCTATTGAAAGATGGATTATGATGTTAAAGTTAGTGAAAGGCTAAGTGTTAGTTTGAGCGGTTTTTGCTTGTGGCACTTTATCTAACATGTTTGGGAATTTTCGAAAAGTATCTCAAAGATGACAACTCATAATTTTCATAATAACTGCACGCAACGTAAAGTATTTAACATGTCAAAAATGTTTTTGAGTTGCTTAAACCTAAAAACCTGTTACTGAAAACTGAATATTAAACGGGGTTGTTGTTGATTGCATAATGAATGCCAACACACACCCCCACACACACGCACACGCACACGCACACACACACAAATAAGAACTAACAAGAATTTAGAAGCGTGTGAATTTATGCTATAGATACATCATTATAATGTTGACCCCTGACAATGACTTTCGGCAGGGAAACGCATATCTGATTAATATTCTTGTTTAAATTTAATTACATGTGACTTTTACACCTTTAAATACTTTTAATACAGCAAAGTTCGGAATGTTTTCTGCCTTATTTATGTTTTGTTGTTTAGCAATTGAATGGAATGTGCGTTAAATAATATTTCTTCACACTCACTTAACACACAATTGGTTTTTATTAAGAATTCAATAATCTACTTTCACTTTCAAGTGCATTTTTATTTAGTTTTATATACTGTCTAGATACTCTCTCTCTCTCTCCTTATCGTTAAGAGGCAATAAATCGAACTGAAAAGTCTGTGAAAAAATGTTCCGGAAATCAAACCCAGCAAAAAGTTTTCAAAAAAAATTTCATCGCGTTTTTATAATCACTTCAAAATGATTATATTCGAATGTTCGTTAAATGTTTTTTCAAATTAATTGAATTTAATCCCTTTTGTGTCTGTGTGTGCTCAAAGCGAAAATCGACTTTGCTTTTGCCATGAAACCGATTTTTAAAAAATAAAAACTCGGCTCTAGAGTTTAAAACTATGAAACAAAAGTAAAAAAAAAATATTGCAACCAAAAAAAAAAAATCGGACTCGCAACACGCTATCTGTGGCAGACATTTCGGGGCGCATCACTCACGTGGTTGACTTTCAATGGATAACATATGAGTTTTGTGGGTGGAGATCACACAGATAGAGCCGAACGTATGTATGTGTATGTGTGTGCCTAAATGTATGTGTGTATAGCGATGCAGTTGGCCAAAAGCAGTCAGTCAGCAGTCATCCTCACAGGCAGCACACACAGGCTTTATTAATGGCTCATAATGACTTAAGTGAAATTACTGAAGCATAGCGACCCATTGCCAGTGCTCATCCCCCGCCCCGTCGAACCCCTCCCCTACCATCGTTGCTCGTACCTCAGTTTCTGTCTGTGGCATTTCGCTTTTGCGCCTTGTGGTTGTGTGGCAACTCCATGGCTGCTGCAGCCATAAACAGCACGAATTCCCACGCGGCATTTAATATTCTGTTGGCCAAAGTAAATTTTCGCCTCCTCCTCCTCCTTCTCCTGCCCAACAGAATATATATATCCACAAGCTTGTTTGTCTCGCATGGATCTCAATTCGGGTATATTACACATATTTGTTGCAAGCCAACTTAAATACAATATAAGCTTTTATGTTTGTTTAGTCATCTAAGAATAGGCATTCAAAATCCTTTATATATGCAATCAATTTTCAACTCTTTGTTGAGATATGTAAAATCGGATTAAGTAACACGGCATATTAGTAAAGTAAAGCCATAACCAATAAACTCTTCAAGAGGTTATTATTATATTGGCAATAGGTATGTAGGTTATTCAAGAAGAAATAAATCGAATAGGTAACATTATAGGTTAAGGGAAATAATAATAAAAAAAATCAGAAATCAGAAATTCAACACTATAGTTAATCAGGATATACGATGGTATAGACATATTAATCGATATTAATCGATAACAAGCAATGACACTCAAAGCATCTGTCATCCGTTTTGCACTAATCAATCTCGAGCCAGAGAACCTCCGTTCAACTATTATACTATATCTTTCCATCTCACAAACTCTCAAGGCTTGCTACCTAAGCCCTAAAATACCTTATCTCGACACCTTATGGCTTATATAATTATAAGAAGTAAGTAACTTTAACTAAACAAAATAGTTTTACTTAATCATTCTTTCACCGAACTTCATAATCGAAAGGAAAATGTTTGCTTAAAAACCAATTACCATGTCGTAAACCTACCTGCAGGGGATATTTAATCTTTCGCAACCTTAAAACATAATTATTCCTGACTATTGTTGTTGTTGATTTACGCTAGTGTTGCTGAGCCCTGTGAGTTGCTACCGTGCCGGCAAGTAGTTACGGTCAGTTCATATATTATTCTTTTGCTTGTGCAAAAGGTGCCATAAGTCTGTGCGCATAGTACGTGCATGTGTGTGTGAGTGTGTACATGTGTGCAAAACTGAAGAGAGCGAAAGGAAGTCTAAGTTAATGTGTAGTTTTTTTTGGCTCTTAATTAATTTTGCCTGCCTGCCTGCTTTTATACTTCGCTGGTTGTCCTGGCCAAAGTTGAGGCAACTGTTGCCTACTTTTGTGCGTCTCTGATGTCTGCCTGCTAATTAAGCGAAATTTTGCGTAATAAGCTTGTCTGTAATTTGCGCTATCTTTTTGCCATCTTCTGGATTCGTTGCTCGTTGGCAACGTGTTTTTTGTTGTTGTTGTTGTTGTAGTAGTTGCCCCTTGGCATTGTTTTTATTTTTGTGTTTGCAACTTGTTTCTTGGATGGAATAAAAGAAGTGACTCTGGCCCTTTGTGTTGACTTTGTTAACTGTCATCAAGGTGTTCATTGGCTTTGTTATTATGCCTCAATGAATTATATACATATATATTTGTGTCTGTGTGTGTGCCTATCTCTGCACAAATTGTGCCCCATTCAAGTGATATATGCGTGTAATTTTTCATATATGCGGCAAAAGCAGCAGCTCCTCGATATGAAATAGTTTGGGTTAAGGATACTCTAGCTGGCTGCTTACAGTTGAGAGCCTCCACTAAATCATCATGTTAAGAAACTGATACACACACAAACTAGCACACTGTGTGTGTGTGTGTGTTTGTCTAGAGGTCAGCCAAGAGAAAATTGAGCACAAATTTAATGGTGTACATAAATTTAATTTATTTAATTTGCTTTTTATCGCAAAACAAAAACAACAACAAAAATGCACTGCAAAATCCAAAACGATTAATCGAATCTAGATAAATGTGGCAATGAATGGAACAAAATGAATTATGCAGCAAATAATATTCTGAGCTGATGGGAAAATTAAGATATTTGGTTTCAATGATTTAATAATGGGTTCAATATGTGATTTATGTGTTATTAGTAATTAATTGGCTGTAGTTTAGTTGCTTTATCTTCAAAATATAAATAAAAAATAAACTAGTTAATTTAAATGTTATTTTAGTTATTTGTATAGTGATCAATTAGATATTGACGATTAAATAATTCATTTTCTTTCGAGTTTTTTTTATCATTTAAATGAGTTTATATTATTGACAACGGGGCCTTTGTCAGCTCTTGACTGATAAGCTGGCTTCATTATTAACGCAACGTCAACTTTAACAGCCATACGCATAATTTTCACACCCAAACACACACACACATACATACATACATACTTAGTGTTAAGTGTATGTTTTATCTTTTGGTTGTGTATTTTTGCACCTGCTATTCTCATGTTTCACTTTTGTTTTTACAAGGCTTCACACGGTTATTTTTTTTTGCCTGTATACTGGCAACAGATCAGGCAGGATAATAACAACATTATTCACACACACACACACACACACACACACACGTACACACGTACACAGCATGGTGTCATTTTAAACACATGTAAACAAAACCGTTGAATAAACCGAAAATTAGCATCGATTAAAGTCAAGAAGCGATGACAATGCCGCACTTCCTCCCTCCCCCCAAACCATCTACTTATTTGCTTGCACCCCTTTTGCCACGCTCCGCACGTTATCAGTTACAAAGCCAACACACACACACACACACACACACACACCAGCTCACACATCCAAACACAAACATTGCGCGTTTATCTTGCACTTCTCCTGACCCCCTCCCAACACCAGCACCACCACGCCACGCCGCCTTGCGCTGAACACGCGCTTTAAACAAATTTTAACATAATTTAAACATGTGTTGAAGTCGCGCTAGCAACACGCTGCGTATGCTTAATCCCTTTTAATCCGTTTTAGGCGCACCAACAACATGCGCCACGCGCTCAACATAACCTCAACAACAAGAGCGAGGACTAACCTAACCTAACCTAATCTAAAAGCTGCAAAGCAACAACAACAAGAGTAACAACAACAAAATGCAGCCTTTGATAAGGCAGGCAACGTTGAGGCTGCTGTTTTGATGTTCTTGGCGGCAAGGCTTTATTAAGGGTGCCAGCATAAATAAATAATAGGCTGTATAAGTAACTCTCTATCTGTGTAAGTGTGTGTGTGTGTGTTAGTGTATCTCTTTGTGTATGCGTGTGTGTGTGTGAATGTTGAGGTGCAAAAATATTAGTAAGCTAGCTTAATGTTTGAAGCGCTTTAGTTGCGCTTCTTCTTATGACAAAGTTACGGCCTAAATAAATGCACTTAAAAAAAATAAATATAAGAAAAATCATTTCATTATGTTGAGTGTTAAAGGACTCTATTAAAGTTAGGAACCTTATATTTAAAAAGGAGTAAAACATTCCTATGAATCCGTTGCCATCGAATTGAGAAAACAGAATAAAAGTTATATTGAAAGTTAAAGTCGAAGTACATAAGTTATAAATCAATGCAGATGTCAATGCAAAATAAGAGAAATTTGAACACAGATGCATTTGAAACTTATGCCATAGTTTCTTAGCATTTTTTCTGAGTGTTTTTTGCTTACTTGTCAGCTGAAAAGACTAGTTGAGGGTTGCCTGCTACTTATCATATGCAAATGTTTGAAAATGTTTGTGCTCATAAATTCTGACAAGATGCGCGCATGAAAAGTGTTTGTAAGCATCCCAAACAGTACACACACACACATACACATGCAATCCACACCCCACATTTCATGCACTCGTAAGTAATCCATAAGTTCAACGCAGTTTAACACACTGTTTGTCTGTCAAGTCATAAATTCATTACGTTACCTTTTTCTCTATGACTTGCCATCGAGTCTATTACCTTGAAGTAAGTTTCTTGCATCATAAAAATAAATAATTTAGCGCTAAAAGTCAGCCAGTCTGACCGCTGGAACAGTAAGCTTAAAGAAATCACTTTAAGTTAATGGAAAGAAAGTTATTTCATGTTTGAATTCTTTCACATATCAAACCAAATCGTTTTAGTTTTTTCTTTCACAGATGTTGTCCCTGAAATAATAATTTTCCAGCATGCTATCGATTCGTGTGTCCTTTCAAGTTAATTGTGACAAACTTATGAATAAACCAAATATAATTTATTTTCGGCGTATTAACAACGTTCAATGTTCTGACGTTCCATTGAAAATTCACTTTGTATTA
Source organism: Scaptomyza reducta (assembly GCA_035044485.1). Lineage (NCBI taxonomy): Eukaryota > Metazoa > Arthropoda > Insecta > Diptera > Drosophilidae > Scaptomyza > Scaptomyza reducta. The sequence goes on along the minus strand of JAWNNV010000807.1, from coordinate 3,622,118 downwards.
TAATTATGCTTTATTATGTGCATTGCCAATTAGTTCAGCTCAGCTCATTAACTTACTTATTTCATAATGTATGTGTGTGTGTGTGTGTGTGTATGGCTGTGTTTGTATATTGACCATATCTGATGACTTAATTGACTTAATTCGCAGACGAAAAGAAAAAAGAAAAATGTCAACGAACCAAACTTAACATGAACATTCTGTTAAGGTCAAGTTGTGGACAAAACTTGAACTCAAATTAAAGTATTATTTTGTCTAGCTTATTTTAGTTACTTAAATAAACTTAACTACAAATAGGCTTTCTTAAGTGCTAGCATTATTTTCAATTGTTGCCAATGTTTTTACTGGCACTTAACTTTTGTATTCGATATAAATATTTACGCATTAGCTAAAATAAGCCAAAGCATTAATTTGGCCAACAATTAAGTTTAAATTGCTGGATTGGAATATATTTTCGCAAAATGTGTAAATAAATTTTCGCATTTCTTGATTCCGCTTGTTAATCAATGTCGTATTTTGAATGGGTTTTGAATTTCTGTTATTTCTGACACACACACACACATACACATAGATAAATACTTGCTTATCTGGCATTGAAATAAACATGTTCAGTTGTAAATCTAGGCAATTGTTTATCTGCTCAAAGAGATGAGTAGGGGGAAGTTGGGGAGGGAAAGGGGCACCATCTAACAACTCAGAATTCTGGTTTTGAACATTTTGGCACTCTGAATAAATTCTCTTTCTTTGCCTTGCTTTCAGTTACAGCCTTGGCCGCCTTTCAACATGTCCATCTTCAATTGGCCAGACATTTGAGCCATTTCTCATTTTGTCTTCTACGTCTTCGGCTCTGTTTGTTTTTTTTTTCTTTCGTTTTTTTGTTTTGTTTATGCAGCTTGCTGTATGGTTGGTTTGACGCGTTGGTTTCTTAGTTGCCAAAGCTGATGCTTTTTGCATCGCAAATGTAATTTATACAAAATTAATTTGCGTCATAAAACGAGTTTTGTGCCTGGCCAAAAAGGAAAGCGAAGGAGGAGGCTGGCAACGATACTGAACTGTGTTGATGTCATAAATGTTGCATGGCACAAACACAAAACACACACACACACACACACAAACAGTGAAAGAAAGAGTAAGGGGGTGGGGGGAAGAGCAACAAATATGCATCGAAATAAAATAAAATATAAGCCAAAAAGTAGTAAAAACCCAAAGCCCTGGCCAAAAGGCCCAAAAGCTGTGCACAATTTATGCATGAACACGCCCCACACCACCACCCCTCAATGCTGGCAACATTTTGTTGCACTACCCACAAGGCACATTGTCGTATGGGGTACGTACACACACACACACACAGATCTTGCCTATTGTGAATGCAGCTTAGAATTTGTTGCAAATAAAGTTGAAATGGCAACCGGGCTATGCTACAAAAATTCCAAACACATACTGAAAGGAGCGGAAGGGGTTAAGGAGCAAAGGAGCAAGAAAGTGGGGAACTGAGTGAAAAAATTGGCAATTTAACATTTGACGTTTTCTACGAGACTTGTTCAAACAATATACTTGGGAATTTGTTTTAATGCTCAGGCGAGGCAAGACTCTTGTTTCGGTTCTTTTGTTTTTTTTTTTTTGGCTCAGCTGACGGGCAACTGCTCCTTAAGCTCCCAACACGAGCTGCACAGTGTAAGGAGCAGAGGACGATGGAGGGGAGACTGGCAATAATGGCTTTAAATTTTTATTAGATGACGACGCTTATGCGCCTTAGTTGCCCTACGATGTTGCCACGGCACGTTGCAAGCTGCTTGAAAATGTTGAAATGTTGTTGAAAATTTAATGCACAACAGTTGTTGTTGCTACACCAAGTACTTTTAGCAGGTAAACAAAAATATACAGTTAGTTGCACAGTTTGTATGCATGCTTGTATGTATGTGTTGCTTACATTCGTTCATATCAAGCTGCTGCTGCTCATGTAGAAATAAGTATAAGCACTAATTACCAAAAATAAAATACTACAAACATGTGGCACGCGCCAAATAAAAACAAGCAGAAAAAAAGGCACAAACATGTGTTGCTGTTGCAGCAAAGCCGAAGCTTAAATACGCTTTGTTTCGCTGCAGTGGATAAATACGGCGATTTATATGCACAAGCATTATATGCTGGTTGGTTTCGTTATTTAATATTTATTCAATTGTTAAGTAAAGCGCTTCAGATTCATAGCTTATTTATATGTTTAAGAGCTTTAAATAAAATTAATGTGTTGAACATATGATTATTATTATTTGCTTAAACTATTTATTGTTTTAACTATTAGTTCGGTTTTAATGAAAAGTAGATTCATTTATATTTATTTATACTTTAAATATGATATGATTGAACTTTAATATATCTATAACTGACTCTCAGCTAAACATATTGCAATATTATTTGCTACATTTTGTTTAGCACATTTTGGTTAAAGTTGAGTATTAATAAATATTAAGGCATTTATTTTGCTGTTTCAATTAAAAGTTTTGCTTAAGCTTAAGCTGCAAAATTTTAAGTCAAAAACTCGGTTGAAACTTTCGGCTCATGAACATATTCAAACAAATGCAAGTTTGCTACACTATATAAACAAAACAATAAGCAACTATGCCAGATGAGCACAATGTATACGATTGTTCGTGTATATGTGTGTGTGTGTTTAGCTAGTTTTGCCCCTGAGCGTATGCTACACATTATTTTATGTGACTGCTGTCGCCTAATTCGCATAATTAGGCGCTTATTATTTTTTGGGGCCCAAAATCGTGCTATCTATCTGCTATCTCGCTCTGACCAGCACATAATTGTATTTGTTAATGTGTGTGTGTGTGTGGGTGTGCGCGCGCGTAATTGTATTTCGCTTTGCGTATATATCCTGTAATTGTATTATTTGCTTGATTTCATTATTTTCTACAGCACTAAACGAGCCAAAGTGCGCAAAACGCAAAACGCACAACGCAACGCGGCCATAATTAACCAAATAAATAAAACAGTCGAAAACTGTCCAACAGATATAACAGAATTATTATTATCGTTGTTGTTGTTGTTGTTGGGCCTAAAGCGCAAGCGGAAGCCGAAGTCCACAACAACAATAACTAAAAATAACAGAGATAACTTCACACACATACACACACACACACACACAATTACACGCACACTAACACTCACAGACAAAATAATATTATTGAGTACTTTTGTGTGTGGCCCGCGGGTTAGATTTGGGGCTTTTAATTCATTGCCACCATGACAGCAACAAATTAAATGGCTGCCATTTCCCATTCTGGGTTTTTTTCTCTCTCGATACCCTATTCAAATAAATGCTACAAGCAAGCCAATTAGCCCATTTACAGACCTTAAACACATCAATACTAATTATTCAGTTAATAAACAGTTTAAATTAAGCCCAAAAATTTAATTAGATTTAATTTAGGTACTTAGATATTGAAGGTAAGCATGAAATATTGAAATATAATATTAATAAAAAACATAACTGAACTAATAAACTAATGTTAAAATACCAAATAACTGTTCCTTGTCATCCGACTGCAAATATGGTCACACTGTATTCACTTTCAACGTTTACAGCACATTCTGTAGTCAACCAGACTACAATTGTAGCGTTCTTTTTTTGCGCTTGTTTTTGTTCAATTGTTGTCTGGATGTAGTAATAGTTTGTTTGCTGGATTACTTATTGGCTGTTTTGCAAATTTTTGGTATTACTGTTTGTCTGTTTTGGCTTTGCATTATGAAGTTGTGAGCATAACTAATTGAAAAGTTTTTGTCGCATTTGGCGCTTTCGTTGCTTTGCTTGGTTAGCGGATTTACAACTGCCACCAACTGTGGCAACAATCAATGCATTTCAGTAATGTTATTTGCCCGATTAGCGGTTGTTCGTTCGTCTTCGTCTTCTTCTTCTTCTTATGATCAGAGTGAAGAAAAAAAAACTGTTTAAAGAGCTTAAGCGGGTATTACAAAAATCGATTGACGACAAGCGCCAAGGCTAATAACTCAACTTGTACTTTATACTTGCCAATAGACTTAATATTATTTTTGAAATTTAATAAAACATTCATTGACATTCGTAGAGAATTCGATTTTCAAAGTTTTAGCTAAAGTGTTGCGAAAAAAAGTGAATAAGAAATTGGTTTTAAGCTTTGTTTGAAACTTGCTGAGCAAGAGTTCCGTGTTGAAGCAACAGCTGTGGCATGCCACTTATAGTTTAGTCTGGCAAATTATGTCTTTCAAACAAATTTCATGTTCAAATTTTCTATATTTTGGCTTTAGGAAACTATTTCAAGTGTGAAAGTTTTTAAAGCTTTTCATTGGATATGTCTTGCTGTCAAGCCACAAGTTAGTCTTGCCCTTGAATCAGTTTATGATCATGCAATATACGTAAGTAATATTGTTATGACACAAATACTCATCCCCAAATGTAATTATGAACTTTTTCTATAAAGTTAATTGCATTGTTTATTGATTGTTTATTAAATGCCTACACTCCCCCTACTCTCTCTCTGTTTACGAACATGTAACTTGAGCTACAGGAAGCTCTCACCCAGAGCTTTGCGATGGGGTGAGAGAGAGGAAGAGAGGGGAGGCAGTTGATGCTGTGTGCGGAATTCAGAAGCTTCTAACTGGCAGCCTGTTACTTTATGGCCTTATGGCTCACCGCCGCCAATAACCACACAAATTAAATTTATTTCAGTTCCGTCACATGAAATGTTTACGTCCCTTTGGCACACACACACACATACATATACATATATAAACATCCGCTTATAACTCTCTGTGTCTCCATGCAACAATTGCCCATCTAATTCACTCAACTGCCTCACCTGTTGTCCGCCCTTCCACACTCACTTTCAGTTCCTGGCATCGTCGTCATTTGGGTTCCTTTCAGTTTTTGGTGTCTCCCATCATCATCATCATCATCATCATCAGCGTCATCATCATTATCATCAGCTGCTGCTGCTGCTGTTGTTGTTGGTTGTCTCGGCTGCCAGCATCGTAGTTAATGTTGTCTGATTTCATTAGCGCAGTTCTTCAAGAGTTTTGCCACCTAATGCTACCTCACACCAGCCCCTTTATCCACTACCTTACCCACCACCTTACCCAACTCACCACACTGCCATAACGCAAACGCGTATTGACAGTTTTCATTGACTCTGCCAAACACCTTTAAGACACACACGCGTAATTTATCTCACTTCACATTTTCATCATTGCTTCGCACGCCAATTAGACGCCCCTCACCGCTCGCCGCTCCCCCTGGGTCACGCTTACTCCACTTCTTGTTTTGTAGTCGTCGCTAAAGCATTTTACATGAACTTGAATGAGCTTATTATTGGTTTCGCTTTTGTTGAAACGGCTTTCAATATTATTATGGATACCCATACTTAACGTATTTATATGTTGCTCTCTTTATTGTCGTTTTTATTCTTTTTTTTTCACCCCACCCAGCTAAGCTGCCCCCGCTTACCTTCCTAACCCCTAGCCAACAAACTTGCTTGTTGTGGCTAATTTGCTTTTATTATTCGCATTAAATTTTATGCTTATGTTTATGCTTTGTTTCGTTTTTTTTTTTTTTGTTTTTTTTTTCGCTAATAAAAGTCGAGAGCCGATAGAAATTGAGACATTTTTGCCTTTGTGTGAATTAGCCCAGGAAGTATTTTGTGTCCTTATCCGCTTCGTTGCCGTGCATTTTAATGGCCAGTTTAGACCAACAGTTGCCCCATTGCTGTTGTTGCAACATCAGCTGCTGTTGCTGCTTCTTACTTGGCCTAAACGCAATGACTAGAAATGGCCGTCAACGACATTTGGTTGCGTAACCAAGTGTTATTAACATATTTCCGAGTTCTGATGCGCACACACTTAACATTTACAGATGCGTCCAAAACAGGACATTATCATAATGTCAAATGTGCATTCGATCCATTAAGCTTAGCGCAAAACACTCACCTTCGGGTGTATTAAGTGTTAAACTAAAGTTTATAATTGAATTAATAAGTTTATTGTGTCAAACAATTGTAAATTAATTATTGTCCTCCGAGCAGTTGGAAACAAAAAGTAATAAATAAAAACATATTTATTGGCAATTTAATCGAACTAAAAGCTTTAATTAAAATATTTTCACAAACAATATGTATCAAATGCAATTATTTTCGTTATTTTAATCATTTTATAATGCAATCTAACAACTGAATTTATTATTAAAATCACTTTAAATGAACAAAACAACAAAATAACTACACACAAAATGCATTTGTTGCTTATTGAGCAACAAACTTATATCTTCCAGCTGTGCATCACACTTTCCCTCTCTCTCTCTTCCCCTCTCTCCAACCATCTTTGTGTCTCCGCCCACACTTCTTGTGTATAAGCTCGAAGCCAGCTTAATTAAAATCTCGCTAGCTGGCAAATTTCAATTATATATTGTGACCTATCAGGAACAAATGGGGAACAAGGTAAACCCAGTCGACAAAAACATACCGCCCCCCGCGACTCGCTTGCTTGTTTATTATGTGTATGTATGTATGCCAGCCAAGCATATGTGTCATAAAAACAGGCAACGCATAACTCTATCTCTCTCTCTCTCTCTGTTCCACATCCGACCACTGCTGCTGCTAGCTGCTACAACACTTTGCCTCGCTGTGTTTGTTTTGTTTTTTATGCCACACCTCGATGCAAATCATTGCCACATCTGACGCACATGTGGCACGTAACAGAGACAGCGACAAGCTCGTGTACATCCTCGTCCACGTCGTCGTTGTCGTTGTAGTTGTTGCAGGATTTGTCTGTTTTCTGATTGTCGTCGTCGTCGTCGTCGTCGCCGGCTCCAAATCCTCTCCATCTCCCGCTGCTACTTCTACTCCTGCTCCAGCAAACAACCTCTCTACACACAGAAAATAAAGTTTATCTTATGTTCGAATAACCTGGTGCAAAAGCTATTAAAGGAACCCTTTTCGTTCCATATACATTTTTTAAGGTGAATTAATATTATTTTAATATCTCAAAAAATAATAAATAATAAAGTAAATTTACTTGTTATATTTTTATATTTAAAAGTTTAAAATAAAATTATTTTAAAATACCAACTTGATTTAAGAAGATTTTCCTTCGAAAAGAGCATAAAATAATCAAATTAATTTTAAAAAAATCATTTTGTACTGTTATTGAATCAAGTTAAACCTACCAATTGAACAAGTTTCCAGATTTTAAATTCAAATAAGTTAATACTTAGTGAAAAATCCAAATTTAACGATTAAACTTTAAGATGTTTTCGCTCTGTGTAGTGTTTTTTATGTTGTGAAATTTTTTAGGCGCTAAGGCGTGCGAAATTGCAAATTTTTTGTCTGTGTCCTCTCACCCTCTCTCTTTAACTGGTGTTGCTATGTTGTTCTTGAAGCGAGAAGGAGGAGGAGGAGGAGAAGTGAGCATGCATTATTAAAAATATACTCAACTGTCAACAAGTCAGCGTCTGGTGTACACAAAGCTGATACATTTTTCTGTTGCCCAGGCTAAGAGTGTCTGGACTTTGATTCCAATAAAAATCATTTGCATTTTGTGTACTTTGTGGAAGGCAACTAATCTCTGGCTAGCCACACGGAACGCTGGATTGCTGCCTTTAACCTGACTTTAAGTGACCCCGTTTTGTGAGTTTTCCGGTGAAGGTTTCGGTGCTAATGAATCGCCAGTTATTGAACTGGCAACCAGCCACCCGCACCCAACCCCTAACTACCCAGGCGATGAATCATGTCTACGTGACGAAAGTTTTAGTTCGCATTCGCCTTTTTTGGCCAAAAAAGTTGACTCTGCTTGACCTGCAGCAATAGTGTATGCGCTTTTTATACCCTTAACCCATTGAAAATGGGTAAAAAGGGTATAATGGTTTTGTGCAAAAGTATGTAACAGGCAGAAGGAAGCATCTCCGACCCCATTAGGGTATTCTTGATCAGCATCAACAGCCGAGTCGATATAGCCATGTCTGTCTGTTCGTCTGTCCGTCGATCTCAGAGACTATAAGAGCTAGAGACTCCAGATTTGGTACATAAGTTCGCCTAATCCCCAAGCACTACAAGTTTGTTTTAAATTTTCGATAACTCTTCCCATTTTCGATATACACATGTGATCGATAACAACAAAATCTTGAATTTAGAAATCTTTATGATGCAGTTTGAAAAATTAGACAAAATAATGATAATCTGTGAAAATTTTATTGAAATCGGTTCAGAAACACTGGAGATATGGAATATTGAAGTTAAGAAGGTATACACTATACGCGTGTACATACACACACTCACACATACGTGCAAGCACTGACTGTATGCGAAAAGTATAGGGTTCAGGGTATAGTCTTGTCGGGATTTCTCGACTAGAGCCTTCTTACTTGTTTTTTTTTTGTTGCTGCAAATTTTATTTCATATTTCTGCTGACAAAAGCGTGACAAGAGGCGAGTGGGGCAGGGGCAGACACAGGCAAACTGCAAAATGAAAACTGTAGCTGAACTGGTCGCTTTTGCTATTTACTTTTCATGTATTAGAAGATAAAAAAAAGCGCGGCTGTTGCAGTTACAAAACACGACCGGTACAGTGTACACTACTACCTTTTCCCCACTGTCCCCACACACCCCCTCCCCAACGGGCATGTTTGATATCCGCTCATTGCCGCACCTTGCCTCACGGCTAGCCGCAGTTTTGGCTCGTCACTTTTGCTCATTGGACACGTGTTCACAAATATTTGTGCTACGTGGCTGCATTCCCATGCTGCATTCGCTTCCACCCCCCCTCCGCACCATTTCACTACACCTTTCATTTGATCCTTTGTGTACCCTTGAATCTATGATGGTGCTTTAGTCGAGGGTATGCAACATCTGCAAGTCAATAAAGTGCGACGACAAATGAGAAAATTAACATGCAACCAAAAACAAGAGCTGGAAAATATGCAAAATAACAACAGGAAAGAAAAATGGAATATCAGAACCAATCGAAATACTTAACAGCCCTGAGTATACTCCAGCCCTGGCAAAATTGCATGCACCATGCCATCAGGTTTTGTGTTAAATAGACGATTACAAAGACAAAAACAACAACATGCAACTTGAACAACAAACAAAGAAAACTATCTTATCTACACAGTATCTAGTTATAGTTCCAATTAATAGGGTATTTGTTCTATAGTGCAACTGAGTGATATCTGCCTGGCATGTCACAACATGTAAAGTCAAACTTTTGTATTGTTGTTTGTGCGAATTGAAAATTATTTCATGAGATAGTTTTAACAATCTGTCGAGTTTTCGGATGCCGATTATTTACAGACAACACACACCGTATGTACGTGTGTGTGTGTGTGTGAGTGTGCGTATAAAAAATGGAAAACGGAAGCAAAGCAACCTGAACATCGACAAATTTGCCGGACGCACATATATGCATGTTGTTTCCTACCATTTCCAGCAACAAGGTTTTTCTATGAAACTCTGATTTTCAATAAACACAGCGAACTGCACAACTCCAACTCGGACACTGTAAAGGGGCGGGGGGTGTGGTTGGAAAGTGGGTTGGGTTGGGCTGAAAATCATTTGCTGTTCGCTTGGCAGCTGATAATTTTACGATTTTCATCTGTGTCCATTGGAATTTAATTTTTGTTTAGCAGCAATTTAGGCGCCAATAAATGCACACAAAGTATACACGTTGTGTATGTGTGTGTGTGTGTTTTTCCGTTTCATGAACCGAAATTTAATTTCGAGGTGAAATCGAATAACCGTCGTTGGTGGTTTGCACTTTAAGCTGCAACTAAACGTTCAAATATTTGCTAACTCTCTTTCGGACTATGTTTATATTGAAGTGTGCATATGTGTGCGTGTGTGTGTATGTGTGCGTGTGTGTGTATGTGTGTGTGTGTGTGTGTGTGTGTGTGTGTGTGTGTGTATGTGTGTGTGCGTGTGTGTGTGTGTGCACGTGTGTGTGTGTTTGTGGGAACCTCGTTGCCGCTGTTGCCTACTTTTAGGCATAAATATTTGCCATAGCCATGCTTATGGTAGGTGATTACAAATTTTGCTCGCAATTGAAAGTGTCTGCGGCTTTTTTCAACCGTCTACACTTTGTGGCCAAAACGATGTGCCATAAGCGTTTATTGATCCCTTCCGCAAAAATATCAACTTGCAAAGACTTTAAGTTTGAACTTTTAGCCTCGTCTTTTCACTTTGTTTTGCACTAAGCTTTCAACACGTTTCATTTTGGGGTTTTTGTTGTTAGCATACAATATTCCGGTTCATTTCATTCCAACACTTAAGCGCTGCACTTACACACACACACACACATATATATATATATTTAGCAAATATTATTCATGTGCATTTATTGATTGAAGCCTTAATGAAATGCTGACCGTATTTATAATTTAAAGTTACTATAAGCATATATTTAAGCTGTCATTTTATTATATCGTAAAAGAGAAACCATTATCCGAATTATAAGCTGTTTAATGTTAGTTGGTTTTTTTGGGGCATCCTTCCATTTATTATTAATGTGTGGCAATAGGCAACACTTAAAGCGCACACTTTATGCCACAGAATATGTTATCTGAATGGGCAGACTTGCCTTAACGTCAGGGGACAGACGACAAAAGATACAGATGCAAAGATGCATAGATACGCAGATACAAAGGCATAAAGATACTGAGGGGGTGGGGATTGGAGCTAAATATGTGAGCAAGGTAGAGAAAAATATAGTTTGATGCTAAATTCAATTGCAAAATGTCGAAGACATTCCACTCAATACTCCCTCTCTCTCTCTCTCTCTCTCTCCTTTTATCTCTCTGTGCACAAAACTTAGCCGCTGTAACTTTTCGACTATTTGCACCGACTGTGGATGTGGATGCTGCTGCTGCTTGCTGCTTGCAACACTGACATGCAAAGTAGCATAAAATTGTCTGGCTAAAAGTTGCCAGCCAGCCAACGCAGACAGACATCAATGTATAACTAAAATACACCCCACTCCATTCCAGGCTTTCCTTTCGCAGCAACTTTTGCCAACCAGACGCATAAAGTAGCTCAAGCTGCTGCTGCTGCTGTTGCAAATGCTTCAGCTGTATCTGTATCTTGTAGGTTGTTGCAGTTCTGCAATTCTTTTTTCTTGCCGGCGTATCTTAAAGATTTTTAACAGCACACACACAGCGCCCGAAAACTTGTCGAAAATGCTCGTATATACGAAAATTGTTTAACAAGTTGAATGCTGCCAACATTGAGCTGGCAGGACCAACAAAAAAAAAAAAAATAAAGAAACAGAAAAGCCAAGCAACTTTTTCACCTGTATGGCAGGGCGCCGGGCCCTCAACAAAGTTCTCACAACGGGCCTTAAGTTTATGGCTCAGTGTCGTTGCTTTTTTAGCCAAAAAAAAACAGGAAAGAAAAAAAAATAGCCTGGTGAGAATTTCAGTCAAGACTTGGTCTTGACTTTAGTTTCAGTTTCAGTTTTTAATTAAATAATTTGTGCCAACAATGATAGAAGCAGGCGGCAATAAAATGTGTAAAAGTTAAAGAAGAAGCTTCATTCTGTTTCTCGCTCATATATAGTATTTGATTTGTGTTCTCAAATCTTGCTGTACAATTATTTCGGCTGGCAAAATATTTAACTGCATTTCCTATTGATTTTGCAGTGCTTTGTAATCAACTTTGGCTGCCTGCTGCAGGCATACCAGGAAATTGGCGATCTCCTGCAATCGTTCTACCTGTACCAAAGCGAAAAATCCATTGTCATAGCCATAGACATCGCCATAGCCATCACCATAGCCATCCCCATCACCATAGCCAGGAGTCATTCAGGAAGTGAGCGCAGCTGCATTTGTCTATTTTTCTTCATTCTTCTTTACACACACACACAAACATACTGCAGAGGAGCTGCATTTATAGCAATTTAACTTGACTTTTGCCGCTTTGTTTGAGTCTGGTCAATAAATGAGCGTTATATTAAGACATTGATTCGAATGGAAGTCTAAAACGGCTAAACAAGGAAAATGAAATGTTTTCCGTTAGCTTCGATTTGTTTGGTCAATAAAGAAAATGCAGTCACCCTCAAAGCAGTTTATTGTTTCAATTCAGCAAAGAAGAAAATGATTCTAAAGTGCGGTAAACAAGAAACTAAGTTTCCTTGTTGACCAAAAGCAAAACAGTTAAGAGTAAACTTATAAGCCATAAAAAACCTATCTTATCTTTAAAACTTTAAATAAATTACATTGAAATTTTTCATAAGTCCATTAGCTATTCGAATATAACCTTTAGAAACTACCCCAAAACTTGAAAAACTTTCGTAACGCCAATTGACATTGTTGCGTAGCACTCAGAATTTTTGGTTGAAGGAGGCAACAATATTTTGCATCTCTGTTGCAAGATGCTCAGCTAAATGACAGCAGCAAGTGCTATGGGTTTTTTTTCCTCAAAAAGTCAACTAACCAAACTAACTCTTGCACAACACGTACACACAGAGAGAGACAGAGAGAGAATTTGTGACAAAGCTGCTTGCGAAGCATGCGGCACTTTGACATGGGGCGGCGACTACTACTACCTGTGTGTGCGTGCCTTCGTGTGTGTATTTGTCGCTGGTTGCGAGCCAAAGGCTAATTCAAAGTCAGGGCGTGCACACAGTGTTCGCGTTGTGCCACCCGCGCTGCGTGCTGTTTTCCCTTTTTCCTACCGATTTTGTGTATTGTGTTATGGCAGCAGCTGCACCTGAAAGTATGCAGTGATTTTTTTCTTTAGCACTGCAAGCAACTTTCGCTTCTTTGTAACTGGATAAACAAAAAGCCGTAACAAAGGAACGAAAGCACAAACAAAAAAAAAAAACAAGGAGGTGGCAATAGTTGACAACGACGCTGTGGCATTCCAAATGTTCCATTGTCCAGAGGCAATCGTCGCTGCTCATAAGCGAAACACGCACCAGTTAGACTGCATACGTATGTGTGCTTGGGTGTGTGTGTGTGTGTGCGTTTTTGTGGAGCAGTTGGCATATCAACTGGTCGGACATGGTGTAAACACGTTTAATGTTGTTGTTGTTGTTGTTGTTGTTACACACAACATTGCATGGATGCAGTTGCTCCAACATCTACCCACTTCATCTCTCTGTTCCTACGTTTAATTTAATCTACTAGTCGAGCTTGCTACCTTGACACATGCACTAGCCCTGTTACAGCTTAAAGCAAGTGTGTGCCTAAGTGTGTGTCTCTGTGTGTGTGTGTGTGTGTTGACTGCTTGAGTGCACCGCAAGTCCATTTAACTTAACTTTGCTGTACTGGCATTGGATGTATTTTTGGTCCTTACTAGCCCATCTCTACCCTCTCTGCCCTCTCTCTCTCTCTCTCTGTCCTGACTGTCTCACTGCATCACTCAAACGCACGGCCAAATGGTGACAGCACTGCGTGTGAGTGTGTGTGTGTGTGTGTGAATGTGTGCGTGCCTCTCTGTGGGCAACGTAATTTGCATGGTCAGCATGCAATGGCATCGTGCAACGACCAACGAGCAACGGCAACAACCAACAGCAGCAGATGGGCTAGGGAATATGTATGTATGGATGAGAGATGCACAGGACACAGAGGAAAGGAGAGTTATGGGCAGGGGAGGTGGGTACCAGGTCGAGCGTTGGTTGCTTAATTGCATGGCACAGCATTGGCAACTTCATGCTACCCCCAAAAGAATCCAATTGCCCCAGAATTGAAGTGTTGTCTACTTTATGTCTGTTCAATCGTTTTCTTAGTGTCACTTCTTAAACATGCATATTAGGATTTTGTGTTTCCCAACTCACTTTAAGCTCTAACAACAACAAACTCCCAAGGCACAACTTTAAAAGTCTTGATGACCAGGTAATTATAGAAACCAATCTGTGTGCGTGTGTGTGTGTGTGTGCGTGTGTGTAATCCGACACATGTGCAGCTCGTTTTACGGGTAACAGCATCGAAACGAGCAAAACAAAAATAGTTCATTGCACAAGTGCCGCGACACGCAAAACATTAAACCGATTTTTTCTGCCCAGAGTCAGGGAATCAACAAAAAACAAAAAAGAACACACACACCATGTACAAACACAAATTTACATACTATAAAAAAAAGAGCTGCGTCACGAAAAAAAGTGAAAACAAATGGTGTGGCATTTGTAGAACGCTTTTTTTTTTGCGACGACGAATCATTTGCAAGCGATTTAATTTCAATTGCATGGGCGTTAATCAATGGCAACAAAAGCCAACTGCTATTTCAAAAAGAACAATCCGAACCGATACAAAGAAAAAGTCGAAAAAATCAAACAAGCTAGGCATTTAAATTAGCAAAAGTGGTAAGCGAAATAAACAAAAGGCAACTGTCGCGCGAATGCGAGGCAGCAACAAGCATTCAAATACGCGCCATAAGAGTGTTCGTTAGCAGCTGATTACCAACACTGATTCTATGCAACTATCGAACATTTATCGAAACAACAGCGTTTGATCAACATACCTCCACAAATTATTATTATCAGCCGAACGCATTATTTTACAAACATTTTGGGGAGCTAATAATATAAACAAAATGAAATTGGAACATATCTAACGGCAATCATTGAAATTTGCGACTCCAATTTGGATGCAAGGGTAAGAACACTGTGCGATTTAACAACAAACCTGTATAAGCCAAAAACAGACCATCTTTTTAGCAAAAAAAAAACCAAAAGCAACATTAACTGTTTAAATAATGCAAAACGCCCGCACTGTCAATTCGTGAGAAGCATTTAAGAAGATAACTAACAAAATACTAACTATTTACAAATGAACGGAAATCGTATATTCAAATCGCTGCGCTTGGTCCGCTTCGGCGATGTGCTGTATGATCAGCAAAGGCGCTTAATACTCCTGTGCCGTTCGTGCCAACGGCATTACCTTACATTGGAAACATTCCAAGCGCATCTAAGCAAATGCAGCGCCATTAAGCACATTGTGACATCGATTGACGAGCTGCAGTATGAGGAAGATAAGCGAAAGACGCGACTAATTAATGGCAAGCAAGAGGTATTATACAGTATTATTGCACAAGCAAACTAGAACCATTCATATTGAGTGTATTTTGCAGCTGTTCATCTATGAGCCAGATGCAGTACGCAACAACAGCATAGATTGGGAAGCTGAGCTAGAGGATCCGCGCTGGTACACAGATGATAATCGAGTGCAAACAGCGAAAGCAAAACCGCCGCCCACCAATGCCAAAGAGAACTTTGATAAAATTTGCACGCGCCTGATGGCAAGCAAGGACCTTGAAAAGGACAAGCAAGTTAAGCAAGCGCCAAGGCAGATAGAGCGACAGGAGCTATTGTCACTGTCGCCCAACAAACGTATGCGGCCTTCGCCGCCAAAGCGGACGATTCTCTCAAGCCAACAACAGGAGCGTATAAGCCGCATCAGCTTCGTCGAGCCTTCGACGAAGAGAGATACAATTGTGGATCTCAGTTCGTTGCCATCAACAACAACAGCCCGTGTAAGCAGCATAACAACAACAACTGCAGCAGTTGCACCCATGGTTAGCATACCAGCTGGCAATGGTAAAACTGACGGCGATACCCAACAGATACTCAACAAGTTGCGCGCCTGTGGCGTCGAAGTTAAGCGTCGTAATACGCGTGAGACTCTCGATCAGCCTGTCGATGCATTGGCGCAGTCTAAAAAGCAGCAGGCACTGGAAATAATGCGTAAATTGCAATCGAATGGCATTATGTGCACTAAAGTAAATAATGGCCGAAAAAATATTTAGGTATTTGCCTGCAATTTTAACGCCCCCACATAGGTTTAGTTTTAGCATGTATTCTATTATTTTCAAGTGAAAAAAACTGTGCTGTCCTCTGTTGAACGCCTATGTATATAAAATCATGAATACAAAATTGGTTAAAAAAATCATTGAAATATCTAGTTTTCTCATTTGTTATTATCGTTGGGGAAAAACACCTTTAAACAGCTGTTGGAAGGAATATGTTTCTCTCGATAGTTGTCATCTCTAACTGTTAACATAATCACTGAATTCCTTCGAACGCAAGTTACCAAGTATTAAATATCGTTTCTAGCAGATTCATTCACTTATCACTTTTCTTATCAGGCAAACAACGTTAAACACTATAAACATCACTTTAAAATTGTATTATTTTGCACAACGGAATAAGGAGTATCAGCTGTTTTAACATATACAAAATATTGCGCGCTGTTAAATACATTTGAGCAAATGTTAACGTTTTGGGTGACCACAGCTGTAGCTGTTAGTAAAACATTCAATAGTCGCACGCGTGCGTTTCAAGTCGAAAGAAATATTGTTAAAAATTGGCTGGCAGTAGGCGCCGTTCAGTTTGTTTATATTTTATAGAAACTCGAAAACACAAACCCGCTAAATTCAACCGCCGCGTGTGACTAACATACTTGGAAGGCGCACAACACAGGTAAGACTCCGGACACCTATTGGCTTACATAATTGTTTTGTGTTGTTGTGGGACGAAAATTTGTGTTTTGCATTTATAGATTATTGTGTCAAAATGCAGGCACACAAATGACATCATACTTTCGATATAGTTCTTTCAGACGAACAAGAGCTGCAACAGCTAGTTATGAAAGATCAAAAGAACGTTTTGTTAAACGAAAGATATGATTTTGATATGCTTGAAACTTACAGCAGTGATAACATATGTTAACGGAGGGGGAATGAAAGCCGGTAAAAGGTTAGAAGATATTCCAGCACTTTAATTAGACACACAGTAAAAAGCCACAAGTTAAAATGTAAATTTTTATTTTTGTGATTGGAAATTGTAATTTTAACTACACAGAAATACTTGTTTTGCCTTATAACTCAATATACAGTTAACGCGCATTCTTTACAATATTTGAGAATTTCGCTTAATGGCTAATTGAATTCGTTTTATTTGTTTTTTTGTTGCATTTCTCATTTCAAACGAGTGCGTTTTGTTTTTTTATCCTTTTTTAATTGTGTTATTTTGGGCTAAACTATTTAGTGCATGTGTCCAATTTTACTCATTGCTCTTTAATTAGTAAGTTGCCATTTTTTTTTGTTGTTGTTTTGTTTTAAACATTAACTTAAAGCTGCTTATTGTTTAGTGCGTGGTCTTTTGTTTTTACAATTTTCAATCAATTTGAATCACATAAAAGAACATTAATAAGTTAAATATAAACACGCAGGACACTCGGAACAATTACTCAACATTTATGATAATTATATAATATACGAAAAATTGTTTTAAATATCTCTATATTTTTGTTTTATGTGATAGGCAATTGTGTACTCAATATTCAGTGTGAACTAAATGCATTTCGAATTAGCATTCAGAAAAATTGTACAATTCATTTAATATAAACAAACTTTTAAGTTGATATTAGAGTTATTTTTTTCTTAGAGAGTTGTTGTTGTTGTTGTTGTTGCTGCTGCTGATACTGTTATTCGAGAGAACGCCGTCGCAGTTGCCTTCGAACGCTGCCCATGGCAGCACTGCTACGATCGAGTAGCTCATTGGAGAGTCTTGCCAACAGGGGCAACTCCCGCATAGAGACATTAACCGATGGCAACGGTGCCAGCTGCTGTTGCAGCTTCTTAATGGCGCTATCGTTGGGCTGCTGCAGATGCTGCGGCGTTACCGGCAAACTGTGCGGGGCAATTGAATCGGCGGTGCTTATTTTAATCACAATATCTCGGGCATCGACCACATCCACATCGGTGTGGCGTCTATGTGCCTCGGCACCCAGTGAATCGGGTCGCAGTTCTGTCGATTTTTGTAGCTGATGCTTGGCTGCCTCCTTGAGCATCATGAGATGATCGAGTTTATCAACGGTGGCTTTGAGTTCATGCTCCCACACATCGTTCTGTTGCTGGCCATCGCCGCCTTCAATGGGTCGCACGGCAAGTATTTTGACCTTTTGACGCAATGCCTCCAGCTGACGTTCGTCGACAACGCCACGCAGATCGTTGCCCAACGCCAACTCATCGTAGTCACACACATTGTCGTCCTCGTCGGCTTCATCTTCGGTTTCAACAGCGGATGGTGTGGCAGCAGGCGTGGCAGTGCCGGCTCCCAATGACATTTGGCTGCCCGCTATCGATGGATAATCGCATTTCTCCAGCTCCAGCTCAAAATCGGGCAATGATGGCAACGCACTAGAGGTGGGTGTATTCAGTTCAGCGCCCACGCCCGGCTCGCGTGGTCCCGGTGGTGGTGGGGAGCCGCTTAACGCCGGATAATCGCCACGCTGCCGATGTATATCCTCGCTGATGCGCTCCAAATTGCGCAACGCTGTGGAATATGTTGTCTTGGCACAGCCGACCTGCTGCTGCAGCTCCTGTATGCGATTCTTTTGCGTCTGCAACTGATCCTGGCACACTTGCTTCTCCTCAAAGTAGGGACGTGATTTGTTGATGCTACGCCTAAACCGATCCTCCAGCTGCTGCAACTTTTGCTCGGCACTGTGAAAGAGTCGCGTACGTCTCTGATGCTCGGCATGACAGTCGGCCTTTTGTTTCTCGGCATCCATGACCTTTTGGGTGGCATGATTCAGCATCTCCTGCCAGGCATTGTCAAACTGCCACTCATGTGAGTTCGACATGAAACGTTGCTCGGCCAGCGCCACAGTTTCCTTAGCTGCAGCATGGATCTCTGCAAAGCAATAGTTTACTTATAGTACAAATTTCATGATTTTTGGAATATGTTTCTTACCATTGGCTCGCTGAAACTTAACGGCGGCCTGTTGACATTCAATTTGCGCTTCGCGCGCCTTGTCCAGCGCCTCATAATAAGGTCGCGCCTTCTCAATGCAATTGCCTAGCTTCTTGGAGGAGAGTTTCAAGCGACGCGTCGACTCATTCAATAGTATGCGAAACGTTGAGTTGGCCTCCTGTTACATAGAGTAAAAGGACAAGAAGAATGAGCTTAGATTTAAAGAGATAGATTTCAGTATGCTTACCTCCAATTCTATTTCTAGTTTATTAATCTCATCCGTAGCACTATTGAGATTCTCCAGCTCAATCTGCAAAGTACAAATATTGAGAATTAATATAAGCTTCTTTAAACATTTCTTTCATTACAGTTATTGCCAACCAACTAAATTTTAACAAAAAAAAACGAACACAAAGATGCCAAAATCGCCAAGTGATGGCGGTCCAATGCACAAGGATCCAAATAGTAAATACGATCTGGCCAAGATATCAGCACGTGTGGATCGTGTGAATGTAAGCGGTTTACTACGCACCCACAATGACTATGTGCAGCGAGCTGCCGAGGGATTGTTCAAGGCGGACAACTTTCAAACGATGATGCTGGAGGCAATGGCAGCCAAATCGTATCTGCATGACCTGGGCATATTCAAGGATATCACCGTGCATATTGATATTAGTCGTGGTGCAGATGCCTCGCCGCAGGGCTATGAGGTGACCCTCAAGGGCAACGAATACTCACGCCTTATGGGCTCCGCTGGCACAGAGATTGGCCAGAACGAGGGCTCGTTGCGCACCGAGCTGACCATACCGAATATACTGGGTCGCGGCGAGAGTATTTCGGTGCAGGGCAGCTACAGCAGCACCAGAGCCAATGATCTGCAGTTGAAATTCTGGAAGCCGTTCTTTCATACACGCTTTCGCGAAAATCGACCAGAGTAAGTAGTTTCTCTTATGATCCTACTTATTATATTATTTGATTATTTTCATAACTTGAACTTTCTTTTGCAGAATTTCGTTCAGCGTGTTTCGGCAAACGGATCGCTTTGATATCAGCTCTTTTCAGACCACCAACTTGGGTTACCTGATTGACTTTAGCGCACATACAATGCTCGGCGTAGATGTAAGTGAAAATTGGAATGACTTCATAGTAAAGAAAGTAACATATAATATATATATATATATTCTACTCTTAGCTCACACACTCGCTTCAGTATGAGAATTCCGTTAGGGATCTGAGTTTGCTGAACAAATCGGTGCCCTTTGCCATACGCGATCATTGTGGACCCAAGTTGGCATCATTGTTGCGCTACTCGTTGGTCTATGACAATCGGGATAGCAATGTGTTTCCCACACGGGGCATTATGCTGAAGTCCGTCAATGAATATTGCGGATTGGGTGGCAATATTGCATACACCAGCAGCACAGCGCATGGAGAGATGAATGTGCCACTATTTGCGGGTGTGGTGGCACAGTTCTGTGCTCGCGTTGGTGTCATGAAGGAGACCAAGAAGACAACAGTGCTACCCATTAATAATCTCTTCTACTGCGGTGGTCCACTCACATTGCGTGGCTTTAAGTTTGGCGGTGCTGGACCCGTCGTCGACGGTACACCCATTGGGGCACAGACATTTTGGTGCACGGGCGCACATTTGTGGACACCGCTACCATTTGCTGGGGTCTTCAAGGGACTCGCTACTCATTTCCGTATGCATTTCTTCTACAACATGGGCAATAGCAATGCATTTACAACAGGTGTGTACTTGCTAACTAATCGATTATCTAAAAAAAAATATTTATCACCCATTCTTTTCTTAATTCCGCCCTTAGACAACATGCGCAGCGCTTACGGTATGGGTTTGGCTGTCAAACTGGCGGAGAGAGCGCGCATCGAGTTAAACTATTGCATCCCATTGAGTCGGCAAGCCACTGATAAGATCCTGAATGGCTTTCAGTTTGGCATTGGCTATGAGTTTGTCTAAATTTAATTGTTTACCACCAAGATGTACCTAGCTGTATGGAGGCGAGAATGATGCATTACAAATAGCTGCCCGAAAAGTTAGTCACTGTTAGTTTTAAATCTATGAACTCTTATTATGTTTTATTTTTGTCAATGCATTTTTTCATCCTAAAAAAAATATATTTGTAAAAAAAACGCACCTATTAAGTATATTTAAGTGTATATACAAAAAATACGATGGTTGAACCAATAAAATAATACAATAAAAATGTTAAACTGTATAAAATTCGTTTTATAATTATGAAACAAAAAGTGATGTCGTTTAATAAGCTTTATTGAAGGATTCGCTAGACAATGAAGAAATCGCGAACACTCCAGGGGTTGAAGAAAACTTGTTGATCTTGCCTCCCTTGTGAACATGAAATTGCTTTTTGAGCAGCAGATTTCAAAGCAAAACTTTGGGGCACACATAATAAATTGGATAAAATTTCAATTCAAAAGTATAAACGTTTCACCATTTGAGATTCGTACCCGCGACTGCGAGCTACAATTCATAAGCAGCGCAACTTAACATACACCGCCATGCTAATATCAGCGAGAATTAACAGCAAACCGCTATGTAAATTAACATTTTCGATAAAAATGTGCTTTGCAGATAGCTGAAGAACATATAACCAACAGCAATTGGAACGAAGAGATGAGATTGTTAACGGATTGTTGTTGGCTTGTTTTGATTATGAATAGATGATTCTTTCTGCCTGTTCAGTTGTATTCAAAAAAAGTTATTGTCCGTTCAATTTGTCTGTAGTGAAGGGATTCGCTAGAGAATAAGCGCGAACCCTCCGTGGAGTGTAGCAAACGTATTGATATTGCCCCAGTTGAGAAGGAAATTGCTTTTTGAGGCAGCGAATTCCAAAGCAAACCAGGGGCGAACATTGTTAAATAAAAATTCTTAGGAAACTGAAAAACATCACACAACCAATATTTGAACCCGCAACTATGCGCATCAACCAATAAACAAGCAGCGCAACTCAACGTAGAGTTCCATGCCAACATCAACGAAGCGACGGGCAGATCGACCACTTAACATAATACCAAGTCGCTATGAAAAATTAACATTAACTATGGCAATGCCCTTTTGCAGAGCTTCATAATGTGAAAATGTATAACACTGGCGGAGCGAGCGTACGAAATTGAATAAATACCATGGGAAATTTTGCTCAATTGGGCATAAGTATCGTATATCGTTGAAGATTGCTGCTTATATTTCTTTGCTTGTTATTTACTTGTAGATAATTTATTTCAAATTCCTAACATGTGTGTGTGTGTAGCCGGCGGCGGGCGTACACGAGCACCGTACATTGTCACGGATCGCTGAACTGCTTGCGGTTACAGTTTTTTGTTTTGTTTTGCTTTGGTTTTGTGCGGTCAACAGCAAAACAACACAAA